>BEXV01000041.1:474306-511981 GCA_003118195.1 Hemicentrotus pulcherrimus | reverse complement strand
AAAAAAAGAGGTCTTCTGATTGGTTAGAAGTTAGAGAAAAGTGTTCTGTCACGTCGTGAGACGTTGTATAAATTATGCTTTGATGCGGGTAACCATGCAGCCGCACAATGCTCAAAGACGGTGGTTCGGTACTTCACCAGGAGTACTTGCAAAAAATATCTCGAGTGAATAAACTATGTCGATATCAGGGGCGTCGCTAGATTTTTTTCAGTGGGGGGGGGGAGAGGTTGTAGAGGCCACCGATTACCGACAAAACGAGCCACCAATTACCGACAAATATATTTAATGACAAATGTCTACAAATTTAACCTTATAAACCCGGGGCCAGGAACTAAGTTATTTTTTTCAGTTTCCCCCCTCCCGTGCGAAGCGCGGAAGCTTTGACATTTAAGTTATTAGAGAAAGATATTTAGATTATTTGTTACACTGGCAGGTCAATAATTGGCGGAGAGTCCAGGGAGCATGCAGAGCCCCCAGAAGCTTGGGGGTTTTAGGTATTTAATTACGGTTAGATGAGCATCCAGGGGCCCTCTTTAAGGCCATTGATGTGGTCCAGGGGGCGAAGCCCCCGGAAGCTTAGAGGTTTTAATATTCAACTACGGTCAGATGAGCATCCGGGGACCGCCTTAGGGCCCTTGGTGGGGTCCAGGGAGCAGAGCCCCCGGAAGCTCAGGGCTTTTAGGTATTTAATTACGGTCAGATGAGCATTCCGGGAACGCCTTAGCGCGCTTGGCGGGGTCTCTGGGGTTTTAGACGGTCAGTTGAGCAAAATTTTGTGACATTGGCAGGTTCCTTTTTTTCCCCTTCTTTTTCTCTCTTTTTTCTTTTTCTCTGTAACATACCTTTTCAAAAAGTGAGGAGGCTTGAGTCCCCGAGCCCAGCCGTTTTGCAGACCATGACACAAAGGCTTCTAAATAAGCATATTTTTTCGCCCGACTGTAAATTGGGGAATTTCTAATTTTCCAACAAACGCACAAATAGGTATGACTTACAAAAAAATTGAGAAAAAATTCCAGAAAATCATGTCATTTCAGCAACAGTTGTAAATCACTGGTATCGAATAATAACCCCCCCCCCTCCCCCCATTAGTACACCAGCGTTCAGGGGCTCATGTTTTTTCACTAAAACAGACACGTTTTCCCATTCTCTCACAATATGTCCACGATTTGCACCTATCGCTATTATAAAAACCTCCATTGATAAAATAATATAGGTGGCATGCGCAATGTTTATGAAATTTAATTCCTGTTAACTTTCCTTTTCTTTGAATGGAATTTTATTTGGGATTTACTTCAGGTTCTTTTGGGTTAAAAATATGAAAAATATAAGTATGGAACGTTCGTTCTCAAATCTGTGAATGCTCAGCCCGAGTGGTGGGTAGCATGTTATCTCCCTGCAGTGCTTTGCACAGTAGCTTCTGAAAAGGAATTTGTTTACTATTGTTACTGTTAGTGGCCACTATATTAGGCCCTTAGTGACTATAAAACAAACATATGCTCTTCCTGGCTATTGGGAATTGGTCAGTTTGCAAGAAATAATGGAGAAACTAGTATTTTCTTGAAAATCATGTGATATCACGAACATTTATATATACATCACTTGTGAAAATAAGTCATGGTTTAATTTTTTTCCCCCCCCCCCCCACCAGTACGCCAGTGCACTGCATGACCTACGCTATAATACTTGAAAATGTACATTGGAAGGTTTACAACTGTAATGAAAGCAATATGTAAATGTGATGTTTATTCCAACCATTCCATACAAACAGATCATTTATTTTCAAAAGGCTCTTGTCTATTTTAGCATCTATCACATACGTCGTCTTGGCGAAAAATCATGGTGTGCTGCCGCTTGACCGAGAGATGGCGCTATTTAATTACATTGAACACGTTTCGAGAGTAACATCTTTAATAAATAACTCGTTTCAGTCGAACAGGTTTTTTTGCATAAAAAATATTTCGGATTTATCTCTTCATTGATACATTCTTAGACATTTACTATATGTCTGTTTAATGTTTATACCATAGTTTCGTTCGCTAAACGGTGAATATTGCCCAACACTCAACTAGGTCTATCCCTTTAAGAACAGCGCGCAATTACCTTTTTGATATGGCTTACCTCTGATGTGAAATTTAGTTTCCCCTTTTTTTCATTTTTGAAGTTTGAACTTTAAGAAATGATTAAAAGTGAAAAACCTGGAAATGATTCAAATATGTTCTTATCTGCATTATTATAACATTTTCTGAGAACAGATCCTTCACAATATACAACTGAAATTAAACTTAGCTACGGGCTGCATATTGTTACGATTATAATCATTAATATTTACGTACTCTGTCTCTTATATTATTAGTTTTTATCAACTTCGCGGTTATTTTGGGACCTCGAGGAAAAACAAATCAACTTTGTTGATGGATCTGAAGCGGGTGATCCCTCGATCTTCATTTTATTTTTGTACTTCTAGAATAGTATATGTATAATATTTAGTGTTTATCATGTTTGCATCTATGATCGTAACAAAAAGCCCGTAGAAGATCTTCCGAAGCTGAAGTCGTACACGTACCGCGCGCCACTACGCTCGCGTAGCTCGTAGCTATAGCATGTACGCACGCGCGGATGTCGATGTCAGTGCTCCGGTGATGGTGGGCGAAGAACTGGAGGTAGTCGAAATATATACCCTTTATTTCTTACATGACCAAAGGAATATTATGGATCTAAATATTTATTCACCGAGTGTCCATTCCATATGATATTTCTAGAAGTTGAATTGGTAAAACAGACTGAAAAATATCGCTTTTCTTTCTGTTTCCCATTGTGTCATTTAGCGAAAAACTGTGTCTCCATTCATTCGTTGGTCCGGGGTACAGCGGCAGAGGTACGTTGTGAGGGTCTCTTCAGCATCTGATCTGAGTGCATACAAATTGGCAGGAGGAGAAAACGCACTCGGTCTAGCTAGGCTACTGAAGAAAAAGAGTGTAGAGCCATATTGTAGTAGAGTATGGAATGCACACTTGAGTTGACTCCGTATACCTACAAAGACAGTTAACTGGGAATATAACACTGTAAGAAAATATACGTTTGGAGAATGGATTACTGCTAGGCTGTTCCTAAGTTTGGATCCAATAAATTGGACAGAATAAAAATTCTGATAGATTCAAGGATTTATGTTGGACTAGTCTACAATCCAGAAAGGACAATTCTTTATCTGTGCAGATACATTCTGAAAAATGGGCAGAAAAATGGTTTCCAACCTTCTCTGGAAATATTGTCTCATTTTAGTGTCTGGTAAGTTATAAGATCTTTTAAAGAATAAGATTCACTCTTTTAATCTAGATCTAGACTTGACCTAGTCTAGACTAGACTCTATATCAACTTAAACACATTTATTTTATGTTGTGGGTTAATTGACTTGTCTTGAAGTTGAAATGAAATTGTGTGTGTACACAGTGTGGAGTTCTCATTTATATAAATGACATTCTTTTTCAAATGTATACATGTAGTTGTGTAAAGTCTACTATAATAATATCTCGATGTGGAGTTGTGTGAGATCTGAGAGGCTTTTAAGTGAATGATGTTGTTAAAACTTAAAGGCATATCATCTTTTACAATTATAATTAATAGTCAATACTTGTTCAATTGTTGTTTACTACCAATGCAGTTAGACATCACGGAGTAATGCATTCAGCATTGAATATGTAGGAGTGCTTCCATTTCTGGATGTATATTGCATAGTCTACTGTCAAATGTAATTTTTACATAAATAGTCTAGAATAGAATCTAGGTACAACTACAAATCACCTTTTCTGCCTCAACCTAAACTTGTACAGGTACATGTACATGTACATCGAAATGAAATGTGAACTTGTGCTGGTCTCGGAATTAAGTCAATTGAGGAAGGACAAGAATAAAGAAGAACATTTAGTAATATAATATTACTTAATGAGAGAGACAAAAGTGTAGGTCATTGTTTAGGCCTATACAATGTACATGTACATGTATGTATGTACATGTACAAAATGTACATATCACAACAACCTAAGATGTGGGTAATGAAACACTTTTTACATTTTGCTGTATGTACAGAGAAGTGTACTTTAGCCTCAGTTGAACAAATTTGTAATTGTATTGATTGCAAGTTGATAAAATTGCTCTTGAAGGCCCTTTGAGCATAGACGATACATAACAAGTTATATTTAACGACCTTAAAGGTAATACAAAGTTTTGGGAAAATTTAGAAAATTTGGTGGATAGTGATTCTTTACAATTTTGATATAATTGGATGCCCCAGTGGATGTATTATACGTACTAGAAAATTTAGCCACTAACACACTTCTGCTTTAGAGAAAAATTGAATATAAAAATTTACCGGTGCTCTCGGTAAATTTAGATAAATTTCAAATAGCGCCTACAGCCATACAATGGTAGCTGCGACCATGAAAATCTCAGAATATGTAGTTGTGATATATAACTTCCAAAGAGCAATAACATTGTTTAATAGTTTAATTGATATCTTGACCTTGAGAGGGAGCTATACAAAATGAAGAGTGTATTATTTACAATTTAATAACTTTAGACTCGATTTCGACCACCACAACGATCACTGAATGTTGTAGGATTGCATTTGCTTCCAATATGTTCGTTTGAACCAAATTCATGACCCCATACAAAAACTTTGTATTACCTTTAAAGGGCCCATGACATTGAAATACAAGTGTATTCCTGTTGGTGTGCAGTCCTGCATACATCTCATATTTTGATATTTAAACTTCTGAATTTGCTTCATAGATATTTAAATATTTTTTAAATATTTGTTTTTCAAACTTGCTAAGCTCCACCCCCAAAACCTCCAGATCTCATTCCCCTTGTGACATCATCTGTCAGTCATCAATGAACTTTAGAAAGTGGTATGTATCTTACTTTGCTGAAGTCGACCACCTGTTACAATACTAATACAAAAGCAACATACAAGTTGCTATGTCAGACATGCTGTAGCATCACCAGGAAGACAAAGGCAATGATGATGTATTGTACATGTACATGTGTGGAAGCATGCAATTCTATTATGAACGTGTGCTATTAAAGCTGGGGGAAATTACATACCATTGTCTATTCTAGAATATTAGTTTAGTCTGACATGTCAACAGGAATACACTTGTATTTTGATGTCATGGGCCTTTTAAAAAGAAAGAAAAAAAACAATGAAAGGGCTGATGAATTCCTTCTATCACTTTCTTTTCTATCACATAGAAGACTGTAATAAGTTCAGATTTTTCTGTTTGAAAGGTACATTCTGTTGCATCATTCATGTAAATGTATTTGTTGGCAAGTGTTTGGGTAATACATGTACATGTACATGTACATGTATGTGGAGAACACAGATCTACATGTACATGTACCATGAGAATCAGACAAGTATGCACACAGACCATGACTAACAGTCAGGGTGAATGATTTCTGTGTCCTCCAAAGGGTAAAGATATCAGATAAGATTGATGAGTTCACAACATTCAACAACAACCCTTCAAGTACATATGCAATATTGACATTCAGTTTAATAGTTCACAAATCAAAGTCACTTTAGCTGTGTAGCCAACAGTGCATGGAACATTTTGACTACACTACAGTATTCTGTATGGTGTTCTTATACTTTTTATTGCTGGGTCATGTTTGCCTTCAAATCAAAAGATGATCAAATTAACATACCGAAGGATGTTCCTAATTCTTAACTTGCTAATCAAAAAAATGTTTTTACTGTCAAACTTTCAGAAAGTAGCCTGTCATTGAAATTGTTTGCCAAGAATGTAATGTACATGTACATGTACATATCACAAAAATAGAAACAAAATAAAAGAACTAGTATGAAAGTTCTGTCACAGACTCTACATATTAGCCAATGCAATATACAGTACAGAGATATACGATAACTCATTTTTGTGCTACAGTGTGTGGAAAAAATGTATCACAGAATGCCATATTGAAGTTCTTGAAACGCAATATTAGAATTTCTATTTTAAATTTGGTGTCTCTGATTTACATGTCTCTTTGACTTCCACACTGTTTCGTTTGTGCGTGTTTCGTCCACCAACAATGAATCCAATTTGAATTGACAATGATTTGGTTTATCTGCCTGTTCAAAAGCACTGATCCTTGAATAGTCCTGAAGTGATATATCTTTGATTATGTAGTGGCTTCAAAATTACTATCTTTATTGAAATGGCAAGCATGATTTTAGCACCTCTCCTTTCTGCTTGACAAATCTCTATTGAACACCTACATTACAATGTACATGTACATGTACCGTAACCGCCTACCTCTATTTGTAGAGGAGAAAGGAATTCTATTGTTTTGTTATGATTCATCATTACAGCAAAATGAGCAAGTGTACCCAAATTGTGTTGTTGTTGATTAATCTCTCTATCTCTCTCTTTCTCTCTGTTTTTAAAATTTCTTTTATTAAAATTTTGTTTCTTCAAAGATTGATGTACAGTAGTTTTAAAAAACTGGTGGAGAGTAGAGTAGCATTCAGTGTTGTTTTGTGTTAAATGGAGAATTTGAAGTAATTTCACTTGCATAGTTGGCTACATGTAGTTGCACTGAAACTTCTTGGGTTTGTGACAATCACTTGTCAATACAGAGTCAGACTAGGGTTCCAATAAGAACTTGAAAGCATATATTTTACAATTTTGTTTGGTTTGTCTGTCTCACTGTTTATTTTGTATTTATTTTCTCATATTTCATCATGTTAGAGGAGGGGGAGGGGAGTTGCATCAAAGGCAGGCAATACATGCAATGCTATTTGATTTGAAACACTTACATGTACCATGTTGTTTTTTTTAAGCAGGGGGTGGGGAGGGGCACAGTTCCAGAAGATTTTAAAGGGATATTTTGTGATGTTGTACATGTACATTATATACTGTACATGCAAGGCACATGTATACATGTACATGCCAATATGGTTTCTAAACTTCAATGAAGGGGCTATTAAATCATTAAATGTACACTGTACAGTACTTGCATACCCATGATACCTGTATCAACGAGTTTGTTTGACATACACCTGTACATGTACATGTACTCTTGTACATTTAGTTCAACTCCAAGCATGCTCCAAGTGTGTACTTTTTTGTCATGACTGTATACAGTTCTAATAAGGAAGACTTCCTCTTTGACAAATTAACACCTGTGGGGTGGGGTGTTCTTTTATATAAACACTGGTGACTATTCCATGACTGAGGCTAATCCTCCTAATTAAGCTAATTAGCATATTGCTTGAACTTGACAATGCATGCATTCTGATTCGTCTTATGGTCCAGAGCTTCTGTCATTACAACTCTTCTACATGTACATGTATGTACATTGTAGGCTAAAGTTTTGTTGGATATCGTGATCTCAGAAACATTTACCCATGGTCATGAACTTCAATGTCCATGTACATGTACATGTATCTGTTTTGTCTACAGTACATGGGTGCAGAGATGTACCTAGTAGGTGCTTAGATGTACAGGTGTACCTAGTAGGTGCATGCATGTATAATTGTATGTGATATACATGTATATCAGTACATGTATGCAGCACAGTTTGAAGCACCCATACAAAATGCTTTGACCCCTGTACCTGTCAAGCCAATGTACATTGCATGCATGTACTAAGAACACTGTCAGGAAGGAGACTAGGTGATGCCTTGAGGCAAGAGGCCAACAGGTACTGAGTACTGTATGTTCAAATTTAATGTATCATGATACAAAATTGTATACTCAATTTCTGTTTGTTTTTTATTCAGCATTTATCGTACATGGCCTACAATATGCATGTACTGTACATGTAGTCCAACATTTCCTTAAATTCCATATCATTGTAAATTACATGTACCGGTACTTCTTTGATTTTAAGAAAACTTATTTCACCCTTAGTGTGCTATATCATTTAAAATGGCCAACTGGTATATTTCCAAGTGCCGAATTATGAGTTCTGATTCTTTGGATTAGAACAAAGTCTCTAGGCCTAAATATCAATTTAGAAATTAGAATGTAAACATATAATGTAGATATTGGAGATTTACTATATAATAGAAAATGTTAAGCTTTTGCCCAAATTGTTAAGCTTCAGATATTAAATGTATTTTTATGATCATAAAACATGCTCAAGTCTAGCACATACATGTAAGTGTACAATCTTATATGTCCAGGAAAACAGATGAGGTTTGCAGTCTGTACAATATACACATGTATACAACCCGTGTTAGGCAAGTAGTGTGCCTCTGCACTGTAAAGCCTTTCCTAGAATGTCAAATTATATGTGCAGAGATTGGAGCGGACAAGGCTCTCCCACTCTCCGTTGCCTGATTGCCGAGCTAGAGAGAAAGAGAGAGTGGTGACCCACATTTACAATTCAGGCTTGATGTGAGAGATAGTGATAGCGGGTCGAGCTTCAGAAATCCACAGCTTCTCGCTTGCAGCTGGCGAAATGTATGATACATGGCTTTTATACATGCTCATCTTCTGTACAAATTGTTAAACTAAAAGAAATATATGTAACTTCTTGCAAAATGGCAAAATGTATGATACATGTACATGTACAAGACTTAACATGCACGTACATGTACAGTTGTACATGTACAATTTGTTCAACTTAAAAGATATATAATATTTTGCATATACAGTAACTTGTAGGAGAATGGCAAAATGTGATGTTCATAAATGTGTGCATGTAGCTACACTGTACATAAATCTGCATAAATGTTGAATCTTAAAGAGATAGACACAGTTTCTAGCAAAATGGTCAAATGCAATGTTCATACTACATGTGCAATGTTCATACTACATGTACATGTTTGTTACTGTACAATATGTGAATTCAAAAGAGAAATATGCAGCTTCTACATGTACCAGAGTGGTAAAATGTAATATAATGTTCATACATTGTACATTTAGACATCTGTACCAAATATATACACTGTACATGTACATGTACGTTACAAAAAAACATTATACAAACTTATACAGCGAGTGAGTCAAAAATAAAATAATGCAATATTAGCTCAAAAAGAGAAAAGGGACAGTCCTGTGAGTTGAAGGCAATTCAGATTTGAAAAGCTCATAAAGTGCCCTTGAAATCTTTGAGAGGGCTATTGAAGAGAAAAATTGTCACGAAAATTCCCATCCCTCAGTTCAAGTAAATGAAGCATCCAATCTGAAACATTGCCTGACACTCTGTCATGTATCTTCATGCCGTGAAAGAAAAAAAAAATGAACACTGAAACAAGCAGAGAGTTTAATGTACCTGCATGTAATGGTACACCTATTTCATTATTATATCACACTTGAATGAAGTGTACAGTACATGACCATGAACTTGAAAAACTCCAAGTCAATCTGCTTACTTTTTAAACCCTCATGGTATTATAAAAGGGGGATCCTCACTTACTGTTTTTACAGGGGCTCTGACTTTACATTTGTTGGGTTTGTGTGCACAGAAGGCTGGAGTTACTGTTGAAAATGTAAGGTCCTTGAAGATCAGAATGTCAAGCCCTACTATAACCTCAAAATTATTCACACATCATGCAGTATATTTTGGTGGGCTGCTGGAGAGGAAAACGCTTATTTGGGGGTATTACTCACAAAAAGTGAAATTTTGGGTGTTGAAGTGCAAGATCAAAATACACCAAGGTGATCTTTTTCTTCTTCTATGAAAATGTAATAAATTTTAGCAATTCTGTTTCATTTTTTGTCTTTTGTTTGAAGGAAAATTTAAGAAAAAAAAAAGGAGAATAAACCAAGTTTTATGTTTACAACCACTGTAAATTTTGCACATGACCTACTCTCATAGCTCCTTTTCAGAATGCATTAAAATGTAAATTACCCTTATGGCCCTCTCATGTGGAATGTGATGAGGGTCTGCCCTCTGAAAGCAAAGAGAAAAATCAATAGAGAAATTTGATTGGAGCCATTGCCTTTGGCATTAATTGAATTAGAATAACCAAGTGAATATTAAGGCAGGTAGGGTGGAGAAAAAGTGACTCTCGCATCAATCATGAAAGAGACAAAATAATGCTCAGGCATGCACTTTTTATTTTACATTAATAGAGTAAATATAGGTGAGGAAAGATTAAATACCTAAGTTATTCAGTAGTCGTCTGTTTATATTTTTAAAATTCCCATGTACAGTACGCTGTATGTAAATATTGAACTGTTGTGCATTTTGAAGAGAAATTTTAAAAAAAATTAGAAGTACATGTAAACATCCTTCTTAAAACCACTTGTGGAAACAGAGGGTGCTGGAATGGGGGTGGGGTGGGATTGGCCAGTTTTTGATCACCCCCCCCCTCAAAAAAAGCTCTTTAAAGGGTATAGTGACACAAAGTTAATACTTCTCTGGCTCCAAACGGACAATATGATGTACATGTACATGTACATTGTAGTTGTGTTTAATACCACACTTTTAATTGTTACACCCTGTGAATGAAACTATATCAAGTGGCTCTTGAGTGAAGGAATTCATTAACTTCAGTTTAATAACCTATCAAATCATGTACATGTACATGTACTGGAAACAAAATGGTTAATTTATTTTGAAAATTCAATTTCAAGGCATGCTTGAGGAGTTTGAGGAATATTTTTTTTTTTTTTAAATACTGGCAAAGAACATATTTTTACATGATAAAGTTCTGAACTGCTAAGACTTATTATGTATAGACCTGTATACGTATACCTGTACATCTGTATAGTATATGTTCAAGATTGTCAAACGGTAGATTTGGAGAAGAAAAACAAAAAACTACAGTTTACATGTAATTGGTTTTGAAATTCAAATTGTCCTTCAAGGACATTTTTTTACAATGCTTTCTCAAGCTGCATACATGTAGTTTTGTTTAACAACATCTTAACTTTAAAAACATATGTCTGCAATAGTAATGCAGTTTTAACTTGCAATACTGCTGTTTAACATGACAAGAAATTTAAAATAACTTTTAATAAAAATAAAAATTTCTTTTCAAAATGTCAATCTTTGCAATGAGAGTCTTACTAGTGACGAGTCAATCAAACTGAACTTTTTGTTCATATAACTTACGAATCAAACTTCAAAGAAATGGCAAGCGACGTACATTCTGTGTTTTGACCAGTGTACAGACATTGCAAGTAGAAGGTGGAAGGAGGTTGAAATTGTGTCGATTGTCTTTTTAAGGTTTTGTAGATGACAAGTTTGCCCTTTTACAACTGTCAGAAAGATTGGAAATTTAGGTCAGTTAATTGACGAAATGTCAAAATGCATTAGTATTTTCAAGCACTGATGTGATGTTATAATGCATTTGTTCACTAAGTGAAGTTGATGGATCTTTAAAAGTTATCTTAATAAAGAAAAAAATCTTTTGACAGTTACAGTTCACTCAAACATAAATAAATAGATGTAAATGTTTGTACAGTTGTACCTTGTGATTTCCATCAGCTATAGGAAATATGAAAAAAGATTTTGGATGGATGGATATCCGATAGGAAGAGAGAGGTAGAGAGAGAGAGAAAAAAAAAGAGAAAGAGAAAGAGAAAGAGAGGGAGGGAGGGAGGGAGGGAGGGAGGGAGACAAAAGACTTTTGTAAAGTATTGATCATTATTGGCCATATTCATATCTTGAAACTTTCTAGAATAGTAAAGAATTTATAATTTTTGTGATCATGGGACAAACATATTTTCAGTTGTAGAATTACAATCGGTAGCCAAACAGTTCCTCCCGAATCACTTGACTCTGACTCCAGGCTTAGCTCATAATAGTGAACTGCAGTGTACAACTGTATGTTCGTAATATGAAACCTGTAGAGGCATGTAGTAGAAGGATTAAAGAAAAAAGTAGGATCTATGTTACAAGAAGCTTAGCGATTGACTTTAGGGTCTAGACTGATTGTAATCTGATTGTGCTAGGGCATGACTTCCAGCTCTACTTCTTGGCTCTAGATCAGGGTGACCTGTGGAGAAATGTTCTGTTTAAAAAGGAACATATGAAAGCTTAAAATTTACCCATACCATGATTAACTGAAAAAGAAGGCTATAAAAGCATCATTTAAAGATGAAGTTGAGTTCTGGTCATGCGATTGCATTGTGAAAGAAACGGTTTGGAATCAACCAGAAAAGGTTGATCATCTAGCATATATTTGTGTGTATTGCAATGTTCTGGAATTATCAAAATGATGAGAAATTTGGTAAAGTTACCAACACTGTACACAGAAAGATGTATATGGGACTACACGAACACGTGGCGAAAAAAACATCCCCCCCCGAGTTTTACGATAAACATGACATATTTAGAAAATGAAGGCATTTGAAGAGCCATGCTTTTCACAGAACATGTCTTATCTGATGTTCTTCCACACTTGCATAATAAGAATGATAAAGTTCACAAATTATTTTTCACCTCTTCCCAGAACTCAACCATCTCTTTAAACAAATATTATACAGTGAACCCAAACTGAATAAAAACCTACATACAGTGTATACTGTACAGTGTATGTAAGTGGTAGTACATGCCCCACAGAGTCTACACTAACTTTTGACGTACTGTAAAAGCCGGAATATGAATATTTAGAGTCTCCACACTGGATATATGAGCCCCCTGTTCAACTTACAATTTTGTGAATCTGTATTCCAGGCGCTTACATGTACATGTATTACTTTCAAGCTCTGTGTTATTGGAAAATTCATTTGTACCATACTGGCCAAATTGCAGGATTAGTAAAGAGTATGAAAACACTGCAAACAATATTTTTACATAAATAGTATTGACATCTAATTAGAAAGATAATTCACTATGATTTTATATCCTGACTGGGTAGGTTATGCATGTATGTTCATTTTAATAGGGTACATGTACATGTAGTGCACAAAAACAACCAAGAACAATTGTTAGTCACATGTACTATAGAGATTGTGGGTTAAACAATGATTTGTGAGAATTACATGTAACTGCTTTGTATGTGTTGCAGGAAAAGAGAGCATGATGATAGTGCATCTATTGATGTGAGCAGGAGAAGGAAAGGACCAATTAAGATATGACTAATTAATGTCCTAGACCTCAAATCCAAGCTCCTTGGCGCCAAGTCTTCTTTGTAGCCTATAAAAATATTGCACATGTCTAGAAGAAGACTCGTCACTTTGGTGCTCTAATAAGTTCATTATTAATGTGTGAGGGCTAGAGGCTTGTTCATGTCACCTGTGGTTACATGTGATGTGCCATTTTGCACAGGCTTTGGTGGAACCAAAAACTGTCATCATTGTCACAAGTTGTTTAGACTCGCTTCAGTTTCATTTTGCAAAATAATTGAACTATAAATTTCAAATTATATGTGGGAATTCATGAAAGATTTTGTCCACAAAAATGGGCTTTGTTAAGTTTGTTTACATGGAAAATTTCATTATCAAAATGTTCCTGGTTTCACAGTGAGAGAATTTGTATTTCCCAAAAGCTTACAATCGACATCTACATGTAGTGGCAGTACAGAAACATGTTTTTGTTTACAGATAAAGACAAGAAATGTATGGTACATGTACATACATGTACTTCTAGAGTACATGTGCATCCTCTATCTGATAACTTGAAAATGACTTTGTAAATGTTGGTCTTTAGTTACACATAACAACAAAATTATTCATACTCCTTGTAAATTTGATGTTTAAAAAAAAATGTTTTTTTGTTCCTCAAGAATGAAAGATGAACTGGTTAAATTGTCTGTTAAATATTTTTATATGTACATGTACTCCTTAATATGTCACATTCTTAATTAAGAAATGTAAATTATGACAAATCTACATGTATTTTTAATATACTGAAAACATTTAATAAAAAAATTTGTTAAGGGTATAAATAATTAAGTTGTTAACTGTATGACTATGTACATGTACACAGTGTAGTGACATACATGTACATGTACATATCATATTTTTTTGTACTGTACAGTAGGTAACCTAAACTCTAGATTTTGTTTACTGACAATTTACAAGGCCTACTACAGTGTATGTTTAGTGTCTCAGTGAGAGAAGGCCCCCATGTAATTTTTTTAATTCACTTCTGACGAAATAAGTTTCTCATGAACAGGCCTACATGTACATGTAGTCATGTACATGTACACTTTTAAAAATGGTGGGTAAAAATTGTTCAACATGAGGGTGATTGAATGTCTGACAAGTTTTCTGTGCTTCCTTACTTCATGTACATGTACTGTACATATTGTGTATATATATGCCCATCTTGGGTAATGTTTTTGCCAAATCATGATCACCTTTTACCGGTACTATAAATTGAGCAAAATTCACTGGGGCCTGCTCAAGCTTACATTTAGGCCTACACTGTAATTGTCTCAAAATGTGTTTGACGTGATATTTGTACAATGTACACTATACATTTTGTACATGTACATGTATAGGCCTACGCTGTGGGCTACTCTGTGGGAATACCACTATTGCATGAATAGAATAGTATACTATAGGCTACTACATGCATGTAGACAGGGGTCACATGAACATCCGATATCAAGTCCAAGCTCAGGAAATGCTCTCTAAAGAAACTATCAAAATCATGCACCACAGATTATCCGAGTGTTGTCATTGATATTCCTGTGGCCAAAGCACTTTCAATTGTTTCAAAGCATGAACTTTATTTTAGGGTTGGCTAGATATACATGTATAGTCCTCTAATCTAGGACTGATGTTCAAAGAGAATGGAAATCATCAATTCATTTTGAGTCTCATTTCCTCTTGTTTGGAGCTAGAAGGGCATTATCCCTGTTTCCTTTTACACAGAGCTAACACCCTCCTGGCTCCAAACATATTATGTATCCATTGATTCTTTGCAATGTGGTTCCCATTATGATTCATGATAATTGAAAGATAGAAAGGGATCTGTTGTTGTGATCAACCAGCCTGTCCATGCCGACCACAATTGGGTATTATATTTCAGTGCAGGATTTCACACGTGCAGAACATTACAGTTAGATTTTCATCAGAGACATGAAAAGCCACATTTTGGCAGAAGTTTCAATGTTCCAAATGCATTAGTTTGTCTACATCAAAGGTAATGCTTAGTGATTATCAAAGTAAAAGGATTACAAAAATAATTTGTTGATACACTGAAACCTAATAATACATGTATGAGGGTAGAATGCTACATGTATATTGTACCTCTAATAAGTTTTCTCTGGTATACCTGCCTTTAATTACCTGCATTCCTGTTTATTGTTATTTTTGGAGCAATTTCATGTTGATGGAGAATGGCTGATTTGTGTTTAAAGCTAGAATACCAAAGATCAATTTGGTCTTTAAGACTCTAATAGAGTTAGGCCAAATAGATGCACCAAGTAATACGTATTTCTACTGAATCCATGACCCAACTACCACAGGATATTACAAATACATCCATCAGGCAAATATGGTTTATGTTCATGAATGTATCTGTATAAGGTTTAATCATAATGTAAATCATATTAACGGTATTAAAATTTGAGTCATTGTTGACTTATTTTTACTCTGTTTATCAGAGCACGTTATTTGATGACTGCATCAAGAGTACTCTATTGACACTAAATAGTAATTGAAGAGGATGTTTGATCAGTCAGAAATCAAAGATAATAGAAACTGTTCTCAAATCTCAACATATTTGAGAAATGACAACCTCATTGTTTAACCAGAGTAAACAAAAGAGTGTTATTTTTCTCATAGCCAATTGAATACATGGAGATGATTCAATGCTCTCAAAGTGTACATGTACATGTACATGCTTACAATGTAGTTGTACACATGAAGGTGTGTACTCTGCCATTGTTTTCATGTGATGCTAATAATGTTTGCTTATAATTTTCCTTCTGGTATTATTCAAATGTGTAGAAGTATTTTGTCTGCCTTGAATAGTATGTCTGATCATGATTTATACTCACTGGAAGTCTCTGTACATGTGTCTGTCTACATCTGCATGTACACATTTATATGTAGTACAGTGTACATCATGGAATCTCCCTTGGGAGCTCTTTTTGGATTGTTTTTCTTTCTAGAAAACAATATATATTTCCTCACATAGTTTTTTTCAGAGCAGGAGATTCCCCAGAGAATTGCCTTTCCCTGGTCCTGTGTGCATGAGCTACAATGATTGTATGCTACAGAACAATTTGACCTGTGCTAGCCGTCCTTCTGTTTATTGTGACACCTCTCCTCCTCCAGATCTGAGAAAAGGATCCAGACCTGTGGTTCTGCTATGCTGCTTCATTTTGATGAACCGTATAGCTACCCATCTGCTACACATGTATCATACATGGAACCCTAGAACTTGAAACAAGCATGAAACAAGTAACAAGAAACCCACTTTCTAACATCTGCTTTTTGCACTTCACCTCTCTCTGTCGATTGTCACTGACTCCCCATTCAGACTAACAAAATTCAAAATATAGTTTTACCCAAAAAACAAAGCTATCAAAACAAAAAAAATAATATGCTTAACATCGTATGAGGAAACATATCATCGTTTGAGCATCATTTTGAATGAAAATTGATATTATTATTATTATTATTATTACTTATACCGCTCTTTTCCCATAAGACCTATAGAAACAGGGTCCTCTTCTCATCTCAAAATTGTACAGTATGAAAACTGTGTCACTGAGCAAGGCTAGTTGTGAGAGTGCACTAGTGATTGACCAATTGTCATGTTAATTGACCTCTTCAAAAGTAATTTCTTAATAAGATACCCTTTTCATGTGTGTACACTTTATGCCCCTTTCATTAGATGAAGGTTCTTCATACAACACCTCTACATACATGTACATGTACATGTACATGTACCAGTTTCTTATTTATTTTCCCTCGTGTGAACAGTCTACAAGAAAGACCATACATGGTGAGCTACATCTGTTTCTGAAATACAGTGTAGGGGTTTGCTTCAGATATTAGACCCTTGAGGACAAAGACTTTCAGCTGCCTTCTATCAAATCAGTTTCAAAGTCAAGAAGAGTTCACTTTTATAGTGGGTTCTACAGCCTGAAAACAGATGAACTGTACCCTTATAGGATATGTATTTTACAAAATACAGATGTGTACTGTGTAGGCCTTCATTGGAGTATGAACTGTCATACTGCCGCAAATACGGTGCATTCAAGCTTTTTTGTTTTCAGTTTATTTTGAATCAACAGTCTGCCAGTGTTTTAGTGGATAGTCTTGAATGTATTTTATCATTTTGTTATTTTGAATATGTACTACATGTATCTCTATCAAGATAATTTTGTTTTTACTTAAACCAACTATTCATCATACATGTCCATACATCTGTCGCGCATTTGTACAGGTATACTGCACTATGCAATACTTTGAAGTACAAATGAATACAGGCTTTCCCTACGATGAAAACTTACAAAATTTCAATGATTTATAATAATACTTAAAACTAACTTTTTTTCCAGGTTTCTTGACGATTCGTTAGAATGTTTGATTATTAAAAGTCTCCCTCTCTCGTAAAATTTTAGTTTTCAAAAATAGAAAAAGAAGAAGAAGACATCCTGACCTCGTCAAAGTAAAAGATGTTTTAAAAATAGGCCCATATGGAGCAGCCCTAAAACTCGCAAATGCTGGGGGCAATTTCCCTTTCATCCAAATTGTTTATGCCAGAGGACTAATCACCATGGCAGCGAGTCTGATCTTGATGATGACTTACAATTATTGACCAGATCATGCCGATTAAGAACTATCGAATTAGCGGAGATCTCTGCATTTATTTTCTGATCGGGCGAGAGTGATAAACAAGACAGAAACATTGGATTGGTTGTGGGGTTCGCCATGTTTATTTAGTAAACATTGTGAGTCATGACTTTGGTTTTGATAAAGGCATGGAATTAGATGCATACAGGATGAGATCATGGTATTGATTGTGAATATATGTATAGTATTATGAGTTTTGCAGGTTGACCCATGAATCAGAAAAACATCTGTTTATTTGATGACAATAGCTGTCATATCTCACTAATCTGGGGAAGGATTATGATTTGATTTTGACCATATCATATTTACCTAATCATAATCTAAACCAATCTGAACTATCTCAGTGAAACAAAATACTTATAAAGTGGAAAATCCTGAATCATAAGTAAAAAGCAAACCATTTGTTGAATCCAAGAAGGTCATTAAAAACTATACCGGTATGTTAAAGTATACGTAATGAGTTCACACCTTCATGACTCTCACTCAGTAGATAAATGTAATCTACTTTTGCATGCATCTAATAATCTGTACATTTGTACATAAAGATGATTTAAAAAAAAAAAATGTAATTATTAACAAAAATTATCTTCACATGTATGATGTTTCTAGAATTATCTCCATGCGTACTCCCAAGATCAAATTATCATGCTACTGTTCTGAAGTTAATACAAATTATGAATTAAGTACATGTACGAAATGGTGCTGCCAGTCTAGGGCTAGGAAAGTTAAATACATGTAGAATCAGTGATTTACTTATACATGTTTGTGTACCATGTATGTCAATGGTTTTTAGGCACTGTAACTCCTGCTCATACTGCTATTCATGTTCAGAAGAAATTCTAGGGGTAGGAAATGTTAATATTTTTGAACAAAATACCAGGAACTTGGTATTTTCACTTGAGAGATGCCACTTACAAAATTGACCAGGGTTCTTTAGAGTGAAATTTGAGATTGTGGGAACCTGTTGACCTTTTGCCTTTTGGTTTGCCAATCTGATGAAGAAGTGGACAATAAATGAAAAAGAAATTTGTAGAGAGTGTGTGGGGGTAACATATGAAAGTTAAAGCATTTGAGAGAGGGAGGGAGATGGCGAAAAATGATAGAGAGAGAGAGAGGGGAGGAAGGGATGGAGAGAGAGGAAGGGGTTGGGGAAGTTGGGGAGTTTGAGAAATATTCAAGAGACGAAAAAGAGAGTTTAAGGAGGAGAGAGAAGAGAGAGCAAAAGAGAAAGAGATGAAGTAAGATGGAGAGGGATAGACCAGGTATAAGACGGTGATGAAAACCTGTCAATATTGCCATGCATAATGCATCGGGGCAAGCTCAAATAATTCTCCTGACATTTAGTGGCGCTCACCAGAGTGGGTTTGCTGAGTAATTCCTCTTTGGTTTCCCATTCCTTGGGTTCAGGATAAGTCTCCAGCCACCTTGAAAAGAAAGAATGAAGTGGCGTAGATACAATATACATGTATAGGGGGCACAAGGAGCTTCAGCCCATTCCTCTATTGAATAGAGAAAAGGAAGACAAATAAATGGAATGGAAAAGGAACATGATGAAATGTAACAGAAGATTGAGGTACTGGTATTACATCTCCTGCACCAACCCCAATATATGGTCTTGTTAGTTTGCATTCTATCCACCTTTTAGAATTGGATACCCCTCCTCTCTGCCCCCCCNCCCCCCCCCCCCCCCCCCCCCCCTCCATGACATCAGTGCCCCTCCTATGGCAGGAGTGTTCCCAGCTTGGCCCATGAAGAATGGTGTGAAGGAAACTAAACAGATTGTGATCCTAGATTGAGTGATGTGGTAAATGCAAGGGAAGGCATCAAGTGGAGAAGGAAGATGTGAATAATTTTAAATGTTTTTTGGGTCTTCTTTAATATTGTACAGGAATCATGAACCTTTATGCCATATACTGTATCCATGATTATGATGCAGTGCAGGTAGGGTAAATGTACTTTTGTTGAATACATGAGCCTGAGGCATATCTGAGTAATAATCCTGTTGAAAAGAAGAAATGATGCATTAAAATATTAATCAAGACACAGGTCTTGAAATGTTTATGTATAGATTCATTGTTTTTTAATTAATTTTATGGAAATAACAGTAGAAAACAATCACATACATGTAGTAGTATTATTGTTCATCCTTACCTTGACATCTAAAATATCGTGAAGCGGCAAGAAAAACACTTCCTTATTCTCTACTATAAATCTTGTCATAGATTTAATGTAAAGATTTCTTTTTTTACTACACACTTAAATGAATCCTAAAACTAAAATAATATTACTATTTGAAGTCTTTATTTTTATTTATTTTTATATATTTACAAAAAAACCTATTAATCAGTTAACTGATGCAAATCCTCTTCACCCTCAAATCATCATGAGGTAGTAAGCACTAAATGACAAGTGCTTATTGCTTTCACTTTCACCCACTTGTCTTGTCTCTAACTTTCCGTTGCCTTACGTCTAATACTAGATGTATCAGTGTATGGTAAGACGATCTGAAAGTGAAGATCTGGAGAGCGTGTTTCCAAATGTCCTACTGAACTTTTCATGAAATTTTTAATTGAGAACATAAATTATATTGATTCAGTTACAGATTTTTCTAAAACAAAACAAAAAAACTTTCAGAAACGATCATTTTCAGGAAATTTATCTTGTCCACATTACATGAATTTATGGGAGAGGTATTGCTCTGACTTTTTTTAAGAAAAAAAAGCAATATAATTTCCTAATAAAACAAGGAATTTACTAGTACTTTTCAGTTCATTACCAATTTAAGAGAAGGGCAGAAATATGTTATTTCTGCAATTTGAGAAAGAAAGAAAGACAGGGAAGTGGGTGTTAGGAAGGATAATGGCTGTCTAAAATAACATGAGAGAGAAAGGTAAAAAGAAGAGATGAATAAAAAGCCAGAGTGTGGAGGAGTATTTGAAGAATACCTTCATTTACCCGCTCCATCACACCTCTGGTATACATGCACATTGACCTACTCTCTGCAAATCTAACACCTGATGAAAATTTGTTGTAGTGTTGTGAATCAAGAGGGAATGAAGTGCGCTGCAGCGCTGACGAGCGAAGGTGATTCCTATGTTTTTGTAATGCGATGACTCATCACGCTGGCATCCGAAATGAACAGGTGAAAAACCCTCCTTTGGATATTAACATGGTCCAAAAAATTCTCCTGTGAAAGACCTGTAAGCTCATCCACCATGTACGTCCCTCTTGCCCAAGTCGCATTTGAAAAACATCAAGTGCACTGTCGGATTAAAAGACATTTTTTTTTAATGGAAAGAATAATGATTTTCTTTTGCGGATCTTTATATTTTGTCTGTATCTTTTCCTGAGAGCTTAAGTCCTTAACAGCCCTCTACCCCAGATTTTCTTCTGGCAATTTGTGTAGTTTGTGCCTACTGCTACATGCACATCTTGGTATTTTTTAACTGATAGGCGTAGAACTGGAGTGTGAAAGAGGCATGAAAGTGACCAAACATTTGAAGGTCTCTGTTTGCACTTGTATATGTATATAATTTTATTGGAAGCATACAGGTTTCTGTTGAACTGGTATGGGCTTAGAATTCGAGATTGAAAGGGGCATGAAAACTGACCCATCTTGAAAGCCTTCAGGTGTTCCACTGATGGACAACCCAAGAAATTTGTAATCTGGCAGTGATGATGTCATCTTGTAACAGGTGTCGGTTGTCAGATGGAGTGGGTAAAATTTACATCTCTGAGGAGTAGAACGGTAGAAAAAAAATGGTAAAACTGGACCAAATTTGCAAGAAAAATAGGCCATTATTTATTTAGATGAGGGTATCGACCTCTTAAAATGTATTTGAATATCTTATGAAATCTCTCAGGTGAGGACTTTAAATTCAGAGGTCAGTTTTCAGTGGCTTTAAATCTTGAAAGAATGAGTGTACATGTCCATGGGGCAGTATATAAAAATCAGTGGCTTTGTTGGGAAATGACCATAATCAAAGCCCTCCCCTATGCCCATCACTAACAAGCAGTTATTGTTCATTGTTAAACCTTTGTGTAGTCTATAATGGGTTTACTTACCGTTAGTCCGTTACTTGCAAAAATGGGATGACTTTGATAATTAGAATTTAACATGAGGGCATTGACTTCATAAAAAGCCTTTGAATATCTTGTAAATGTCTTGTAAATGACTTTACTTGCTCAGAGAGGAAGTTTGCATGTATATTCATGTACATGTTATCTTTGCAATTTAATGGAAAATGCCTTGACAGCTAGAACCTGCATGTAATAGTGATGAGCAGTACATGTATATGTAAGTTAGTAACACTGTTACATTCATTAGGATGGATTGGGTGAATCAGAGTGACAATTAGAAATGTATTCTTTAAATTTTTTGTTAAAAGGAATGGTGCAGAGTGCAGACCGTTTTAAAAAAATCCATGTGGAAGGAAAGAAAGAAAAACAAAATGTCCACATCAAAATCATTCTTTGGAAAAAATGAACCATACAGTATTGTCAAAAATACTTTTTAAGTTTTTGTTTCTACTCAATCTGTTTATAGTGAGTTGCTGGCCTATGAGTCAATGTCCAATATAATGAAGACATAACATCAAATTGACAACCTCACTGATTGGGCAAACCTCCAGAATCATGAATGCTATTGTTGTACGATGTATCCCTGAACTGCTCCAAGAAAAAATTATGCGAGAATGGATGCTGAATTCACTATGACGGCTCTTTGCCAATATCTTTCCTTCGTGACAGGCCAAGGTAATGATGCATTGAATTTAGTCCTGCTGCTCTTAACGTTGAACTTGCCCCTCTGTTTTATGCACATTCTCTTAGCGCCTTGTAATTCTAGACGGTGCAAATTTGGACCCACAACAGACATCTAATCTAGTTAATTGATTGTAGCCTGGGGGTGAATGCCCTCCCGTACTACTCTCTTATTCATGTTCTGCAGATGTATTCTCTCTCCTTGTCTGGTTGGTGTGCTGTAAATCACTAAATTACATTCGTGGGCATGTACAGGGTACTCCAGGCTCAAACGTCTTGCATTTGCAAGTTCATCTCTATGTTCTATGTAGTACCTGATGTTGTTTGCCTAGAGACAGAAAAACATGATCAATTTAGTTAATGCTGTTAAACTTAAAAGCTTTCTGTTGACAACGCTTGCTGTTATAGGATGAAAAGAGAATTCACAAAGACCATGCGTATACATGTACATGTATGTGAGATGCTTTTTTATGCCATGACATCTCACCATCATGTTTTTCACCATCATGATGTTGTTGGGTTTGTTCAGTATGAGTTTCCTTTTATGAATATAAAAGAGTGACACAAATCCACAGCACCTACAAATGTAGGTTTTGCTGTGGACAGCTTTACAAGAGCTCTGGAAGCTCAAAAAGAGGTGGGGTAAAAAGAACAAATATAGAGTGTTCAGTAGTGAAATACTGTATGTTTTCTAATCTAAATAATATTCCATTTATGTTTATGTTTATTCTTTATCAAGTTATATTAACTTTTTGTTTCAGTTAGAAGGATAGAGTGAACTTATTTTGCGATATATTTTGCTAACGACACTGGACTCCTCCTCTTGTGACACAAAAACACACCATATGAGATGAGGAAGAAGACAATAATTTAATGATGTTGCTTTTATTCTGAATCCCATGACTAGATTGTACACTTAATAAATGAAGATATTCAAGATACTTGTTAGAAAAACATTTGGGGTACTTTTGATTTACCGGTAAGATAATAGCGATATATTACTTACATTGACAATCCAGAAATTCAAGAATACATATTCATGCACTTAAATATCTTAACCATTATGTATGCAGAAAGAAATTGCAATGGCTTGAAATTCATGAAACGTGTATAAAAAATTGAACCATATAAAATTTGTGGATCAATATCTTAAGTTAATTGGATATTACTTTGTGGGTAAATTGAAAGGCTGTGCAAAATACAGTAAGATACATGTAGGATAAGGAGAGGAGATTGAGAGCCAGAAGGGCATTAACTCATCAATCTGCAGATAGTTATGTGTCCATGTGGCTCTCAGCAGACTACATGATACCCAAGCTAGAGTAGTATGCAAGAAGGATTTAAAGTCTGAGCATTCTGTACAAAGTGAATGAATGAGTCATTGTTTCTGCTTGGCCGATACATTAATGCTTTTATCCAATATTGGATTACTTTTAAAAGATCAGTCGCAGCCATATTATTCAATCTAACCTATCAGGGATGCACGGCCTAAAGGCAAACCAACTCAAGATGGTTAAACATGAAATTGATGTAATGTTGAACTAATGTTGTCATCTGGACCATGCAGTGCTGTATGTGTAATGAATATGATTAGAGCACATGTACGCTATCTTATGTAATGCCTTGTCTGGACGTGTAGTTTGTCATCAGGTGGACTATCGGTGAATTGATAATTCGAATTTGGAAAGATTTATTCACCCACGTATCTCCTCAAAATACATGTGACATTTTATCCATTCACCAAATCCCTAACCACCCTGTTGTCTTTAACCATCTTTTCTCCTATTTTCATGGAAAAACCATCTGTATGGTGGCACAGAAGGGTGTTAGCCCGTGTTCCTTAAAATAGCCATAACGCCCTTCTGACTCTGAACAGAAAATTAAATTTTACTTTTGATGTTGACCAGAGATTCAGGAGGAATTATACATCTGTACTCTGCAGTAACTTTCAGGACAATGCAGAAGAAGGAAACACATGTAAATATTCTTTTCATGTATGTGGTGGGACCGTGGGATCATTTCCATATTGATGGATGGACAATAATAGCCGCTCTCCTGATTATCGCCCTTGCAGGACACTTTAGTTATAATCTATTGACAAGATTTAATCTTCATTAAGATGTAAAAGTTTTGTTGTTGGAGAGCCTGGCATGAAGTGCTCATTTCTATTCTGTGATTCAAAGTACCTGGATGTGTTTTGGAACAAGATTTTTGTTTCCCAACATGCTGTTGCAAATGATCTCAATCAATTCTTCTTGCCTGATGAGAAGTTGCTCATTTGAAATGTATGGGTATTGATGAGCAGATTTTCTCAGTGATCTGGGACTAGACCAGTTCACGGTTAGCGCAGTACTGCAAGGACCCCCAATATCCACAGATCTTCAAAACATGAAGAGGTCCCACTTTGTACATTTTGAAATAGTCACTCTTACAGCAATGGAGGTGCTATATAAACAGCCTTTGTTTCCCCTTTTCAAAGAATACTTCCACCTGTGTATCATGGAGTGCACTGCTTGTGCATGAATGAATAACGATAACATACATTTCATTAGCCTGTATCCAGTATTTCGTCTCCATGTATTTCAAAATTTGTTCTGCAATGACCTTTATCTGCTCGTACTCAGACTGCAACCGTGAACTGGCTTATTTACACAAACTATCCATGTACCAGTACATATGTGAGGCAAAATGAAATGACTGTCTATTTTCAATTCAGCACTTTCCCCTCTTAGGCCCTTTTATTCATTTCTTTAATGAGCAAAAGCTGTTTCATTTTTATGCCTGTGATTTTTTTATTTTTAGATTGAGGCTCTTGAAGAATACATATGTTTCATGTCTGTGCTACTTGATCTTTCAATCATCATAATTCATAATGGGAATCATATTGCAAAGAATTAATGGAAAATGAAGCTCAAATGCATCAACCAAAAAATCTCACTTTATACATCTGGGATATAAATCAGGGGTAATAATCTGAAGCTCTCTGTATATATGTTTATATAGCACATTCAGACAATATTTGATTTTTGCTATACAAAAACAGAACATATGAATGCATTTGTTAATATCATGCAAAAAGAGATACCAGTCCCCAAAAGTTCATGACTTGCAACAACTGATGATGCTGTAGTCAGACTCAGAGGATTATCTTTACCATGACAACACTGGGATAATCTATTAATTTGATACCTTTATCAGAATTTGATTCCTACACACAGACTGTACAACGGATGCAAATGTGACCCCTATATACAACCTTTCCTGGTTACTCAGGAAAGGTTATGTCAGTCTTAAAGTTAAACTAGTAGACATAAAGGCTCCAATCCTAGACAATCGATAGATAGAAATTAGACAATACTATTTCATTGCATATAGCCCTTATAAGTATTATATATTATTTTTGTTGCTTCCTGGAAGGACATGAGGGATAGGAAGGTGGATAATAAAAAAAGAATAGATGAGTACGGAAGAGGAACTCTGAGTCATAGCTTGTTCAAATGACCCAGCATTATTTGGGCATAGTCCTATATCCATTGTAATACACGTTTGATTTCCCCTAAATCAGTTTGGGAAAATATGGATCAAAACATCGAACTCTTTCTTAATTAAGTCTAGAAAAAGTTTGTGTGCAATGGACACCAATCTCGAGGATGATAATAGTTGGCAAGAAAACAAGTACAAGATTTTTAATAAAAAATCCTCTTTCTGATCACAAATTCTGAAACAAGAAATTCAAAGATGATACTTCTATTAGAGAAAGCCGTTATGTGGAGCAGAATTCTTAGTTTGTAAGTTGAAAAAACACCCCTTTCGTAGACAAATATCTCATCTTTAATTCTTAAATTTTTATCATCGGAAATTTTCAGAAAATACGGCAAGAAAAGACATTGTCATGGATGCATATTAAGGATCCAGTCAGTGTGATTTTGTGTGGAGGAAACAGGAAGGGAGGCAGGAAAGTTGGTGGGATAAAAAGAAAACGTGACCGTTTAGAGAGGAAATGACAGTGATAACAGCCCATGTAGAAGGTCAGATTGTGAGGAATTATTCACCGATTTCTACCCGTGAAATCATTTGAATGGATACAGAAAGTTGGAAACATAAATGAATAAGTTCGTCTGGTGGAGGGTAGGATCAACAAAAGAGAAATCTTCCTAAAGAATGAGAGTTGTAGAGTTGGATGATTTTGAACATGTGCAAGTGGGATATACTTGGTTATGCAATGAGATATTGAAAGCTTATTTTTAATTTTTGTTTTAACATCACCTTTTTAATTACTTCCGATGTAGAATGTCTCATCTCTTAGGATAACAACATGCCAAAGAAGGAAAAGGCATGGTAATTGATGGTTGTTTGTCTTTTATAGTTTAAAGACACATTGTCTCGAGACACAGTTTCAGTTGTTGTGTGTAGCAGTGACTGCACTGTGGTCTACTGCATATGATGACACAGCCAGAGACTGACATACATAGGCTCTCCTTGGGCTTTAGAAATTATGGTACAGTGTCTATTTTAGAGTCTGTGCATGCAGGAGATGTCTCTCACAAGAAATCTAAGAAAATGTATCCTCATAAAGGTGTGAGCCTGTCAATTGTTTGCCATTAGAAATGTACATGTACTTGCTTTATTAAATAAAGAGGTTTAGACTGTCTTGATTTTCATTTTAGCTTGAAGGACTCTCATTGTTTTTAAAAATTCATAACTTTTGTATCCTTTGTTGGATTTTCGTCAAACCTTCACTGATATGTTTCTCTCACTGTTCTGCTTTTATTAAAATCAACTTAAGTTCAGGGTGGACTTTCCCTTTAAATAACATCATCATGTCCTATAATTTCATCCAGTCAGACAAATGTTGCTATTTCTGCATAATTTGCCATATATGCATTAAGCTGGGATAGCATCTATGATAATAGAAGATTATGAATACAAGTATCAGTGATAAATGTGCTTGATCCAGACTCTTCGGATGATACCAATGACTAAGAAAGAAAAATGAGGATTAAAGAACAGTTTATGATATACATGTATTTTCACAGTTCTGGTGGTTGTGGTGGCGACAACATTCACTTGCTATACAGAAACAGTGCTGTTGTGCTTGAAAGTTGAAACACTTGTTTGTTCACTTTTATTATCAACGTTCAACAGTTGACAAGCTTATTTGCAACCCAAATCTTATCTGTCAGCACGGCACACTCCCTTTTATGCTCTCCACAGTTCCTCTGCCCTTAAAAACATTTTGTTACACAAACTTCCCTGTCTTGAAAGCCAACGTGATTTATTATTTCCCGTTGCTTACAAGTGTTGACTTTCTGTAGGCCCATAACACACAATTTTGTGATTGGCATGTTGGCAGCCTCCTTAATGTCTTCATGAAATAAAACCTTTTAGATAAGAAGAGATAGAATGTTGAATAGTATTATTAGATTATTATTATTAAGGATTTATGGTAAAAATGTTGTTTGCATAATATTAATAATGGTGGAGCACTGTTTGCCATGATGCTCCTAGTGTTCCACCATTGTTTCATTCAATGTTGCCCTTTGTCAAGTAGCTACATTGTTAGTCTTAGTCTGTAGAGTTCAGTTTGAGGACAAATGCTTGGGTAGTTGGCTCAGGTATGTGCTTACACCTAGTTGAGTTGTTTATTAATTTGGCTCAGAGTACCCCCCTCCCCCCCCCCAAAAAAAAAGGGGGTGAAAAGTGATCAGCACTTTTAGTGATAGAAAAGCCAATGTTAAATTTTGATTAGAAAGAGAATAATATTAATTGTGCCACAGTACAAATAACGCTAAGATTACAAGTGTTATAAGTAGGGATGTGATTCAGAAGCATTTAATACTCATAATCATTCGGACTTATTTTGAACATCATTTGCATTACCGTATCTTTAATGTTTCCAAAGATGCACTGATGTTGCAGTGTTAATGGAACAACACATAATCACAATAAGATGTGCACAGTATCGAGTGCATGGTTTATTATTCTTGCGCCATGGATGGATCTACTAAAGATGGGATGTCCTGCTAATGTAAGATGGAGGTTAGTTTTGTTTTATGCAGTATAACTGTAAGTGCTGCTTTTAGCCAGATTGAGCTGTGAGACAGTACACTTACATTTAAAGCATGACTGATCACGGCAGTATGTATTACATGCTGTGCAGTGCGGTCCCCTTTTATTACTAGGAAGCCATATGGCAAAGGACTTGCATAATAAGACACATAAGGTAGGAAATAGAGATTAGATTTTGTCTTATGCAATTTCCTAATCTGCGATATTAGGGGGTTTCCCTTTACCCATCCTATATACACACACATTTCATACATTTCATACATTTTTGAGTCTTCAGTCCCTCTAAATGTGTCTTACAGCATAATTAACAAAGGAACTTTTTGCATTATACATGAATTCATGCAGATTCATGTAGCTCATGAATTCTCATGTAAAATGAATGAAGGACTATTATGTTACTCAGAGGAAAATTCAAAATTTAGTTTTAAGAATATAGGCTTAATACAAAAATATTATTTCTTGGAAGACATGAATTTTACTGTTGAATGTTGAAAGGAAATCATAAATTTTCCTTTCTTCTTGGTATCTGTGGTGTGGAATTTCAACCTATATAAATGTTCCTAACACCTGTGCCTAGTGAGTGGCCTGGGAGGAGTTTGATAGTGGACATTCTTTGATGACAGGTTTACCTGTCACCAGCTCATCTCAGGTAATAGAATTACAGTTGACTCGTCTCAACTTATCTTGGCACCCTCACACGTCTTGATCTTCATGAGAATGGTGCAGGTCAGTTCTCCCTGCTGCGTTCTTACCAAACCAGGTTCAGTGCTTGTACAACCTGGCTTCCTCAAGTGTATAGATTGTATTTGAAGGAAACATGGAGGTGCAGTGTGGGTGAGGTTACACTGAAGTCGTGCCAGTGGGCAAGGCCCATGATTTGAAAACTTGACCCATATTTTTGGATGAGCTGGTGGAAGGAAGTTTGGATAGAGTGGAGGTGAGATAAAGCCTATGGCCTCAGGGTGAGAGAGATCTAACGAGGATATAACCATGATATAACCCTGTCAGACTTGTTTTTGTAGACACAAACACTGTTATCCTTCTAATCACTTGAAATGTCACCTACATGTACACAAAATAAATAGGATTTTCACTAATCTTCATATTGAAAGAATATGGGCTCATATTATTTGTAAAGATGTATTATTAAAGTTAAACCTAGTCTAATATTGTCTGCCTTCATGAACATGAGTCTACACATTAGGAGTTCAGAGGGTTTCTGCAATGTTGATTAAAGGTACACAGTAGAATTTGAGGTTATTGAAGATTATTCTCTCCCACATTTGCCTTTCCTGCCTTCCTACAGTCAGATGCCCCCGTTACAAATTAGGATTACCCCACACAGTCAGGACCCTAAGGAAATCATGTAGGGCTACCATGAGTAATATTGATAATATATGATAATAAGTTGGATGAATGTGAGTTTCTTATGGAATACGGTACTTACGTTTAGTCAAAATGGTTACACAGTCACCGAACCATTTTAGGAAGCAGACATATTTTTCCTAGGGAAGTCCAGTAGTTCCTTCATTTGAAATAGTAATACAATATCCCCTCATCGACATACAATATGTACCCAACTTGCAAAGGTGTTTGGCCAACATGGCATGCAGAGAATGTTACATGGAACTTTAATCCTGATGGTTTATTATGTGTGCAATCAATAGTTTAATATGTTCTAACAAAAATGAAAAATTGACACCTTGAAAAGTTAGAGAGTATGAAACCAAGAAAAAGAAAAGTGACTAAAGAACAGTGACTCATACTGCAAAGTGACCTTATATTCAAATGGTAACACTACGTTGTAACTCTCTCACACTAAATGACAACCACGATCTTGAGAGGTTGGAGGCACTCCTCTCATTAAATCTTAAGTAGTACTAAATGGAGAGATGGGAAGAAGAAATGTAGAGTGATGGATGGAGAAGAGAAAGAGAGAGAGAGAGAGAGAGAGAGAGATAAAGAGATGGCTGGATGTGACTAGAAAGCAAAGTGGACAAACTGCAGAGAGGTAAATAAGTGCCAGAGAGGACAGTCAGAGATGATTGGGGAAGGGGGGGGGGGATTGGACTCGACTTGACTTGGAAGCATCATAGACAAATTTAAGAGAGGGAAGTATTAGATGAAAAGAGGTAGAGGGATGGAGAGATAGAGAGTCAGAGAGATGGGATAGATTGAAAGGGAAGAACATGAGATGTACAGAGAGCAGAGGAGAAAATGAGAGAGACAGTAAAAAGGAGTGGGAGGGAGAGGGATCGGCACATCCTTATCCTTTGAGAAATATATCATATCTTTGCCTATAAAAAGTGAGTTGGGTACTTGATAACCAGAATTTGAAGTAATAGGCATCTCATATTTGATTTATGAGAAGGCAATATGAATTTATGTAGTATTATATTACCACTCCAACTTTTATAGAGTGACTCGACTATCTACTGGTTTAGGACATTAAGCCTATAACATGACTTTCAAATCTAATTTAAGAAAGAAAAAAGCAATGGAGGGGTTGATATAAATGTAGTTTGGGTTTGGGTTTGGGTTTGGGTGCCTCTTCCATAGCATAATCTTGTTGAAGCAGCAAGAGGATATAATGAAGTGACACAAAGCTGTTATTCTGTCTGATTTGAGCGACAAGCGATAGCCCTGTGTTAGAGTATATTATTTAACTCAATGTCCTTGTGACTCCAAGCAGATTATTCTTAATTCATAACTGCAAAAAAATGTGCAGTTTGAATTTGGTGCCATTAACACATTTTTAAAATCAGATTATAACTGTAGTTATAATCTGATATATATAGTATTAAGATAATTATGCGTCAATGATTCAATGGTGCATCAATTTGAAAGAGAATTTAACTACATGTACATGTACTGTACATCTAAGCATCATGATGATATTATCAAGATGGTTATGTAGGAATTGACATTAAAATATCCTATGTATATGGGAAGCCAGCGAACTGAATATACATCATATGCGTATGAATATGACTGTTTTCCTTTTTGCCGTGGGATTAACTAAATGAAGTGTAAATAATATTCTGACTGAAGGAAATCATTGTATGCCACATGAGTTGACTTACAAGGACTAGTTTAGTATTTGACTGATTAAGCGTACAGTACATGTTAAACGAGTCAAAGTTCTTTGCATTTAGTAATTCATATGGCACCTGTATGCCGTTATCATGGTAACGATAGGATATGACATCTTATGCAGAACACGTACATGTGGCTGACTGCAGCTGAGCAATGCGGGTCATCCCGCTTACCAGTGATGTGTGATGTCAGTTGTAAAGAACACTATCTGTGTTTTATTATGTAGTAATTGGGTAATAATGGGCTAGCTCGAGGGGTCTCCCTCACAATTAATGTGTGTGCTGGAAGCCAAAAGGTTGTTAGCTATAACATAAATATGTCCTTTAATGCCTTTCTGGCTCTCAGTGCTTGAATTATTTACTGCTGTAGTTCATAGTGAGAAATAATGGTGATATGTCTTTCATTGCTGTTAGGCAGTTTATCTTGTATTTGATTTTGATATACATGTATTTGAATATTTTCTTGATAGAGAAGAAAAGATGAGAATGGTGTAACTTACCGGGTATGTTTTTTTAAGAAAATAAGGAAAGAAATTAGGGGGAAAAAGACAAGTAGCACTCTTTGCATACTTTGCAATTTTTTTTCATACCTACACGTAGTAGTGCATATCATTTTTATACAGTCATATCTTTTATGATAAATTATTATATCAAATAATTTTTTTTTAAACCCATATATTAGTATATTTGTTAAGTTTAACTTATTTTTAAACCTCTATGCAATTAATATAATTTTCTATTTGCCAATCTGAAGTATGCATTTACCAAATCAGAGCACCATTTAATATGATACTCAAATACATACATGTAAATCAAGGTAATCAAACTATTATTAACCATCAGTATCACCATAAAACCAATATTTGTGGCATAAATCGGAGGTTATATTACAGTTTCAGTTTCAGTACTGAGAGAGCTACCCTGTTTAAATAAAATGAATGAATAAATAAACAAATAAAAAGATAAGTGGTTATATATTATTTTTAGTGGCAATATGATGTCAAACAATATTCGGCTTCATGAAGGGAGATTTTAGTATGATAGGCCAGCTGCATCATATTGTAACATGCATTTCTAATGGTTCTTTGCATGAGTTATTCTCTTTGTCATTTTCTTTATAACTTCAAATAAATATAGGTCCATACAAAAATGAATTCTAAAGCTGAAAATATGCATTTCTTTTAGCTTAGGTACACTTAATGCATCAGCTTTAATGGTTTAAACACCATCAAAAAAGTACCGGTAATCTACCCCAGATGTGAAAACACTTTTATTCCCTTGTTATTCAAAATGTACATCCAAACATATGACTTCCTCCTGAATGTAAGGTTGTTTGTTGCCTTTAAGTGTCCTATCATGAGTATCATTAATTCAAGTATAATCTAAGTACTTTTTATGCACTTATACTTATTTGCATAAATATGTGCTATAAAACTTTCATAAAGTGCAAATTTCAACATTGTGATTTATTGAATTTTGCACCATTTAATTTGTGCATTTATACCCTTTGAAATTTTTAAGCAATTTTGTCTTCTTCTTCAGGTCTCCGTTTATTTGCGTTCAACATGTATGTTGAAGATGGTGCGAGTGAACAAAGAGGGTCCTACATTATAGCTTGTAACTATTACATGAATTTGAATGGAACTAAAATAAATATGAACAAACTGGTATGTTTTTACATTGAATTTAAGATACTCTGGCAGAGCATGGATTCTGCTGTGTTGAGGTTATTCACACCTCACTTTGATAACACACTGCTCACATCAGATTTATGTTGAAGCATGCAGAAGGCATTAAGATGACATGGTTAGCATTCCAGGGAGTGGAAACCATGCATTAATTGAATGATAGAAATAACTCACATAGGGGTATGACTGGTGCATCCTCTTCTCACTGATATATTCAGACTGCTCATCAGAGCTGAGGTCTGTTACCTTGAACATCATGTAATACAATACATGTCGTAAATGAAGAAGGAGAATGATAAGGAAGTGGAGAAAGAGGAGGAGAAAAGAAAGGAGAAGGAGAAGAAGAAGAAGGAGACGAATAGGATGAGGAGAGATAAAACAAAAAGAGGAAAGCAAAAATACATATGAAATGGAAAGAAAAAGCTCTCAGAGGAGGTTCAGAATTTAAATATATATTTAATAGATCAATGCTTCTACAGCTTTTTAGATTTGATGATTAAAGTGAACAAGACAATGATGCAACCCTAGTACTTTCACACTTACAAGTGTACAATACATCCTACTCATACAGCTTGTGATGTGTTAATTTGTTTTCTTTGTTAAAGTCCTATGAATGATATTCAATGTTTCAAAGTATCTGTTGGATCCTAAAGAAAAGCATGAGTTTCCACCAGAGTGGCTACATGGCAATTAATATCCCCTCACACATGCATACAAAGTTCAAATTCTTCTTCAGTTCGATCACATGCTTGGAATCTACCCGCCATCCTTTGCAAAATCAACTTATTACAGAGAATTTTTGTTGTTCAATATGTAGTCTTCTGATTGTCAATTCAGTGAAATGTACAATGCTATGGACAAGCTAGGAATTGCGTAAAGGTCACTGTATGTTACAGACAAGATAGACATCTCCGCAATCCTTGAGTTTTTTTTATATTGGACGGAGTAAAGAATTATGCACTGAGATATAGAGTGATTTGTGTTACTACTATGTAATCTTGTGTAGATTGTTGAACGGATGGATGAAGCAGAAAATGTCGCCCTACTTTCTGATGGAAGATGATTCCTCACTATTTGCTTTAACCAGCTACAAATAATTACAGACAAACCTTTTTTTTCTTTTCTTCAATAGCCCTTTTTGTTACTTTGTATGAAAAATTCGCTTCTTGGCTGTAAATCCTTATTCTTCAGGACTGCCGCTGCTGTATATTTTCAGATGTACATAAATCCCTGGATCATCATTTCCATGGGAACAGAATCTTGATCATAATTAACGTATAAGGATGAGTTTATATGGTATTTATGATTGAAGTACAGTTGGTAGGTAATCTTTACAACAAAATAATGGCCGTTTATTTATTCATTTATTTATTGAGTTAAGTCTTCTTTTACCACAGTGGCTTCATCTGTAATTCTAACACTGTTTCAACAAAAAATACAAGAAGGCACTGTAAATACACAAAAAATCAAAATTAAAACAAAAATCAAAACAAAAAAAAATCAAAACAAAAAAGAAAAGGGGGGCTTGAAAATGTTGTTAATTGGGAAAATAACAACTACCGGTATTGGTTGTCAAATCGACTTAAGTGATACCAATGCAGTATTAAGTAATAGTCTGATTTTCAGACCATTGTACCGAAAGGTCGTACGTTTTGTGCTTCGCAAATGTTCAGTCAGTTTGATTTTGGCCATTACAAGAAGTGGTTTAGCTGTAGACAAATGCGCATGTACCCTTTACAGCTCATTTTATATATGTTATTACCAAAGAAGAAAAAAAGCCAGTCAGTCACTCAATAGTGTCTGACAGTGATGTCTACTAAGTAAATGGGTTTCCTTGCATAATTTGAATATTAGGACACTGCTAATGTTTAAATTTCACAGGTAGGACAGACTTGACATATTCATAATTCCTGCAAAGTTCTACAGAATTTGATGTTGGCTGCAAAAGGGACATAATATCTTTAAAGTAATGGAAACCCCATTGAGCTTCTGTCTAAGTGCTCTAAGGCATGGAGTGCATGTAGAGATAGATAGGGAATGAAAAGGGGAGAACGGATGTAGTGAACTTCAAAGAGCTGTTTATCTAGACCAGCCTGCAAGGGGGGCAAGAGTTGAGTTGAATATCCCTTAATTCCTGGCTAGGGAAACCGATTGCGAGAGGGACTTCCTATAATGCAGCGTCCAGGAAGACATAGATGAGGTTGGATAGAGAAGGGGATTTTCAGCTCTAGTCCACTTAGGGAAGTACTAGATCATAGAGCAGATGAAGCACATATTATCTTGTTGAGATTTAGAAGGGCTTTATCTCTGTGTTTATGTATAGAGTTAGCTTCCTTCTGGCTTGGAGCTGATAATATTCAGGCTTGATATCATCCACTGTGTCCTTATCAATTTTAGAATCAAAGGAAATGTATTTGTGGGAGGGCTATATTTGATTGTGATAGAAGTTTGATGACGCAATCTTAAATATTTTACTGGATTATGACCACAGATGTACATACATATGCAGCAAAAGTAGTTTCTTAGCTCTTCAGAATACAAATGTGTTTAGGATGAACTTTAAATTTTGAATCCATACATTCTAACGTTTATCCTTAAGACACAAATAACATATTCAATGCATTTTAATACTGACCTTCACATGACTCCGCACCTGTTTCTATCTGTATTGAGGAAGAGGAAGAGATATATATCGAGATATATAACAGACTTCCCTGAAGTCAGGATGTAATATCAGTTGTACTTCCTTCCCATAATGAATTTTTCTTCTAAAAGTGCACTCTCTTGTGTTATATGAGCATACTAAATGTATGCACTTGCTAGTCACTTTAGTAGTCTGGCAATACACATGGTCATTTTATAGATGCTAAGGGCTAATGCGATGTCTTTACATTTTGCATAAATCCATTCTTATTCATTAAAGAAGGTATTTATGATATCAACACTCTTTTGCCTTGCAAATTACATGGAGTCTTATCACTTTTCAATTACACTTTCATGTTGCACATAGCAATGATGGTATATGTAATACTAAGGTACCAGCTTTGGACAATTTTCTTTTAAAGGTGATATATCATGCAAATGTTGTAGTTTTATTACACACCCATGTAATGTAACATACTTATTACATGGACTGTATGATTATGATTATATCCACATTATGTTGTACAAACTTGTTAGTAGTAATCTAACCTTCCCTATCTACTTTTCTCTTTCTCTCACAGTACTCCTCTGTGCATCCTGCTCATACGCTGCCACTATAATTGCCTTCCGTGGACAAACTGCCCGACTTCCCTGCAATGCTTTCCTTCACATGCAAGCCAGAGTCGATCCCAACACAGTCATGGTATCATGGACCGAGGTATGTATCAGGATCATTATGATTGGGATTATTTAGGAACTGTAACAAGAGTCATCATTATCAGGATGATTAACATTGTAATGAATAGGAGAGCAATTATGATAAGATTAAAAGTAATATTTTTTTTGAAAGTCAGAAGAGTGTTGATATACTTTTACATGAAGTTAACACCCCATCTCAACAGATGATATGTTTACAAGTACAAAACCTTTTCAGTTATATCATATGACAATTATCTGTGATTTTGCTCAGGGGACTATTCTCTAGGCTTTATTAAAGATACAGAGTCAGGGTTTGGGACTTTGGGTGGTACCTCAAGGGTAGGTTTTGTTCCTGATATGGTTAAGGGCTAGGTTTAGATATTGAGGTTAAGAATTAGGTTACTGTAGGAAACTGACTGCCTAGCAATTGTTGCTGGAACATGTTGAACTAGAACCAGGATGATGAGGCCTATATGTACATGTTTATAAGAAGCAAAGGAATTTGTTCAGTGTAGTATCGTATGAATGAAAGCAATGCTGGACTCCAGCTACAGCTGTAAGCAAATGGTGTCTGTTGAGATCCAGAAGGGTATTAAGCCTGTCTCAATGATATTGGCTAATGCCTTTTTTGCCCTGAGCAGATAATGGTGAGGAGGTATAGAATCCTAATGAGGCATGTGGTGATGATAGGGTGATGAAGGCAACTGTCGTAAAGAGATAGAGATAGAGTGATACCCAACGCTGCTTCAACATAGGATGAGATGAAACATAGTGTACAGTAACATTATAATGTCAAAACAAGGAGTTAGTAACTCCTTTTGGTCAGAGTAACGTGATATGAATATTGAAGGCAAGATAGGATAGGATAGTGTAGATGGTACTGGAAGAGCCTTGTTGTGAGAAGGGAGACATGGAGGATTCTGGAGGAGGAGGAGGAGGAGGAGGAGGAGGATTCTGGAGGAGGAGGAGGAGGGGGGGGGGGGGGGGAGGGAAAGAGAGAGAG
>BEXV01000041.1:428675-471825 GCA_003118195.1 Hemicentrotus pulcherrimus | reverse complement strand
CTCTCCCTCTCTCTGCCTTCTCCCCTCACCCTTTCTATGTTCATTAATTCCTTTTTAAAAATTATTTCCCTCTCTCATCTCTGTCTTCTCCATCCATTTTTCTATACCTCTATGTTCATCCCTATTCCAGTCCTACCTCCTCTCCTTTCACATTCTTTCATAATATATCCTATACATGTATGTTTTAATCATCTCCCTCATATCTGCCTCTGTCTCTCTGTCTTACTGTCTCTCTCTATCTCTCTCTCTCTCTCTCTTAGTCTGTCTCTCTCCCCTTTCTCTCACTGTCTGTCAGTCCATCTCTATCTCTACTTCCTCTCTTTCTCGCACTATTTATCACATATATCATGCTCCTTCTTCCCTCTCCTCTCAGTTTGCATTTTAATCTGATATGAATAACAATAAGATCTTTCAGTAGATATCAAATTGATATATTCTCTTTCTCTCCCAACTCCTCATCCACCAGATGGAGATGCCATTCGACCTTGTGAACTCCTCCTACTTGCAAAATGGCCGATACAGCCTGGATATCACCGACTACAGCCTGTTGTTAGACAGCGTCAGCCCGCACACAGACAACCGCACATTCCGATGTGTTGCACGAGGTACTGCCAACCCAGCATCCCTCACCACCACCACTGCTGGTCTTACAGTGGGTATCACGCAGGCTACGCTAACTACCAAAGGTATACTGCTTGAATATGTTAACCCCTGGCATGCCAGGGGCTTGTCATATGTACCTTATAAGGCAACCAGGATGAGACACTGGCATGCTGGGGATTAAAACGAACCGTTTTGCATGAGCATTGTTCTATAAATACAGATCCCACTTTATTTCTTATCGGAAGTGAAAAGGTTTCCTTCTCTGTTACTAAAAATATTTGAACGAATTGTTAAATCATTACCAAATCAGTGGATCTTAACACCCTTTCCCATGATGTAATTCTAACCTTGCAATTTGGTAATGTGGTATTGTTTGGTCAAATCTGTGTCACTCAATGCAAACAAAGTTTATTAAAACATTTACTTTATGCAAGCCAGTCTGAGAGGACAGGTGATTTGGTGCAATTCAATCAGATTTTCACATGGAACGACTTTCCTGCCTTCTTGTTGAAGATGTATTTATAGAGTCTTAAGTATTTAAACTCTATCCTCTCTTTGATTGTCACTCTCCTAATTAATTCTAAGAGAGTTGGTAAGAAAGAATGTCTAAACATTGCAGGCTCTGTCAAACTTGTTTATTAGTGACAAAATTTTTTTTTCACTTGCATTGCCCAAAATTTTGCAATTTTTCTCAAATACTAGCTTAGGTTTAGGGTATGGTAAGGGTCACAGATAGAGTTTGTCAGTCTAGGGTTAACTATCACCCAACTTCCATCCATCATTAAAGGCCCACTGCACTACTTGTAGCTATACCTGCGCCCTCTCTATATTAAACAAAGCCTAATCGGTGACCATTGGTCCCTCATGATCCTCTTTTTCTTATGTTAACTGAGAGCTGAGTTGATGAGATAACCACCTGTCCAGTGACCTTGCAGGGTGGTCTAATCCCTCCTGTAAACTAGTACAGATAAGCTTTAAGGAAGGAAGATCATGAATGTTAATTTCATTGAGACACTTTAGACTATAATTGCAAATTTGAATACTTAAGAGGTAAGGTAGGATCTGAACCATAGACCTGCATGATTGAGGTGCATCTTGAAATAGAATCTGAATGATGCATAAATAGGAACTTTTGTTTTAATTACTTCTTTTAACCCAACAGATCAACAATAATGTTCAGACACATTTTTCTGAAACAGTCTCTGGTGTTCTTATACACTGTGTGTGGCGGACTTGGGCTATACATCATGTGTTAGCAAACAATGATATTTTAAATAGAGAAAATGTTATATAGATAAATAAGTCATTAATATGATTGCTGGTATTTAATACGTCATTGTGGTAAGAAAAGGATGATTGATTTTGATTAATGCTGTATTAAAAAAATTATTACTATTTTTTATTATCAATTTCAGTAAAAGTTGATATTTCTATCAACAGCATAATTCTTTATTTATCAAACATGATGCGTATATAAATTATAAGTTAAATTTTTTCCATGGAGTTTACAGACTTAATTTCAAAATATAGTAATTGAATGATATTTGATGATGCACTAAGCAAAAAGTAGTAATAATGATAATAAATTTGTTTACTACATGCGCTATAAAATATGTGGGCTGAGTGATGTGCTAGTGAACAGAACATGAATGATTGTCTGCAGTGCCTGTTTAACAGCAGCCAATTGTTACTCCATAATGAGTTATGACATATTAAATGATGTTGGCAGGAACTGGGTAATTTCCTTAATAGTCAGGGAGAAAGAGATCATGACTGCCAATTTTTCACCCCCTACTATTGACCATCAAGCTCAAGCGTCATCGTATTCATGATGTCGGTTAATCGGTGCCAAAATTCCTGGTCTCTTGTTGTTGGAACTACTACTAGGCAGTGATTTAGTCTAGTTATTCAATGATAAGAGAATAAACATATCCTAAAAAGAAAATCTCCAGAAATCCAAAATATATATCCAAAATGTTTTGCAAAATTATTTAACAAATCGTTAGTTTCAGAATTTAGTCATAATGTAATGAGCATGCGTTGTTGTTGTGTGATGTATTCCTTGATATTAATTCTCTTTTATTCCGCAGTTTGGTGTAGGCTTAAATATATATATAGAACTTGTATGTAAATACAGAAAATGTGATCAGCTTTATTGTTTGTAGCACAGGATAATGAAGAATAAGATTAAATTGTTGCAATTCTTGATTTAAAGTCTCATTTTCTCCATCAAAGTATTGAACTTGACTGTGAATAAAGAATTTATATGATCGGTTTCATTGCTAGGAGCGAGTGAAGAAGAAAAACAAATGTTGTAATCCATGACTTCAAGTCTCCTTTCTGTATTGTAGCACAAAACTCTTGGTCTTAAGTTTTCTCTCCCCTTTTTAAAACAATAAGAAATTATTAATTCGTTGAATTCCTTGATTTAAGTCTCCTCCCACAATTAGTTGGAGAACAAAATAAATTAAGTTGTAATCCTTGATTTAAATTCTTTTTATCCATTTTTAGCAGAAAGAGTAATAATAATTATTTGTAAGCCTTTATTTTAAGCCCCTATTCTCTTCATTTGTAGCAGGAAAAAATGAGGTTGATATGTTGTAATCCTTTATTCTTAGTTTCATATAACCCCCATACAGTGTATATAATGATTATTTTGATGTGATCCTTGATTATAAGTCTCCTTTTTCTCCATTTCAAGCAGATAAGAATATTGATTATTTTTGTTTTAATCATGTTTTCTTAGTCTCCCTCTGCAATTATATAATACGGGTAGTACAATATCAATTCGTTGTATTTCTTGGTTTTTAAGTTTCCTTTCTGCCCATTTTTAGGAGATTCTCTTGATGAGAGGAACGACACCACTTCATCCACCATGACTCTTATTTACAATGAAACCATGACAACCAATGAGCCTCCCTCAATGCTACTGGTTGAGACGGAGCTTATGAACTCTTCTGAAATCATGCTGCTTGTTGCAGGTAAACCATTTTCGGTAGACGTTCAATGGAGTGCTGTGAACCGAAATGACTGTTAATGTTGACCCTTTTATTAGCCCAATATATTACTCTATTTAAAACTTTCATCATTATAATATTGCTCTTGTGTTTTTGGTGACGAACTGTTTTGACCATTTTCTCCTGTTTTCTATGTGTATTTTTCCCCCGTTGAGTCTTTCCAGTATTGATGTTTAACCACCAAAAAAAAAACTTAACAGTACTGTACCTTTCCTATTTTAGATGATTTGTGCTTATGTATTATTAACTTCCTGTCAGAGTAAGTAAATTGTCTGTTGCATGCTGTTTCTTTCTTGCATTGTTTCTGCATTTTGATGGATCAATGGATGGGGAAATAAGAAGTGCTTGTTGTAAATTAAATAAAAAGAATACATATACTTGTATTTCTTGAATTTTTTTCTTCTGACATATGTTTATACTGTTTGTTGTACAGAAAGGGTATTGAATCGTTCAACAAAAAAACAAATGTCAGCTAAATATGCATTCAAGGACCACTGTCATGTAGTTTTGAAAACATTTTTTTGTAAACTTTAGACTCCACCATCACATGGAAAGTATACTTTCCCCTAAAGGTTTCCAATAACCACGTGGAACCCTTTTAAAGGTCAGACCAGCTGTTTTAATTCAGACAGCCTAAGTCTAAAATTAAGAGCAATTTCGCCAATTTCCTCTTTCCCAAAGACTGAGCCTCCACTTCAGCTGTTCCATGTACAGTACACATGTTCAGTGTTATCTGACTGTACTGACATATTGTACAGCAAGCTCCTGCAACAATTGCCCTGTGGTAATTAACTACACAAATCAAATTCCAAACTTCAACCATGGACTCGACACTATCCCTTTTCCTAACCCTAATACTAACCCTAAATATAAGCTTAAACCCATTTGCAACTCTAACCCTAACACCAGACTCTTGATGAAATAAAGCCTTGGACAAATGTCAAATCACCGATGTATGGAATTAAACAACAAGACACTTATCAAGAGAGAAACAAAATACAAGGCAGACGTACATGTAGTTGTACTCTGTGGCTCATTAGAGCTTGGGCGTAAAGCTACAATGCATAATCCCCCCAAATTACAGAAAAGATAGACCATATTTACATGGTATATGCTCACACTTCTTTTTAAAGTGACACAGTCTGGATCTACAGACTTGACCTTGGCCGTCCTCGGAGCATTTACTACCTTTTACCATTTCTTGTTTTCCATGCAGGAAATCTCTTATCTTAAGACTGGCAGACAGTAAATAAAGCTGTCAGGAAGCAATTGAAGTTTTCAGGTGGCAATGTCGCCAGTATTTTGACTATCCTTTTGGAAATCTGCAATTTAGTATCCCTGTTTCATTTTGGTATCCACTAAATCAATATGGCAAAATAAAGTTAGTTTGATATATCAGTGAGATTGCAATCAATACCTATAGACTCTTTAATGAGGTTTCATGGACTAATGTTATCTTGAGGTTTTGAAGACCTTTACCTTAACTTGCCTCTTCAAATCCTCATATTCTGATACATGTGGAATAATTTGGTTTAGTTTTAATATTGAAGTCATTTCTACTATTTTTCGTATGAAAAATTGAGGATAAATCATTTGAATGGATTAACTACTGAATTAATAATTTCTCCAGATTTTATTTTGTCAAAGATATAGGGTTAGACCTGTTACAGCTTGGGTTACCATATCGTTTGGGATTAGTTTGGGGTTACGGTTATAGGATTAGGTAAACCATTATGTCCAGGGTTTTGGAGTAGGGAATTTGACTAGTAAAGAAATCCACCACGGAGCAATTCTCGATAGCGCGGATGTTATACAGGCACTTAAGTTCTTCATTAATTCTCCTTTTTTGTTGTTAGCATGCATTAATGGAATTTGTGACCATTCTTTGCGAAATGTGCATGGTGACCATTTTTGCCTGTACTTATCAAGATGTTATAAATCATTCAGCAGGCTAAGTTAGATGAAAGTCTGAACATATAATTTCTCAGATGGCATGTATACTTGAACTGTTTCCATCCCAGGCCAGAGGGAGGTACTCAAATGTAACACACTTTAATGGAGGGAAGAGCTTTAAAATCCTGAATTAAGAGTTGATGGTGAGGGAGGAAAGGAGAAGGAAGAGATGGGATGGAAAGGAAGAAAGTAGTTTAATAAGAGGGGCACTACAGGTTACAAACTATATGTACTTGGGGGATAAGTGAACATGTGTCTCCTGTAGTTTACGTGTACTTGTTTAGCTCTTGAAAACTGCACATTCATGAATATACATTTTTATGTACAGTAGTACAGAACTGAAAGAGGGTGACAAAAGGTGTATTGCTGGAACATCCCTCGCGAAGGATATGTATTCTTTGATAAAAACAAACACATCTACAAAACAAAACAAACTACAAAAACAGTGTTCACGAGTTGTTGGGATGATAGATTACCAATCTGAGTTTAGTTACTTCATGGAAAGGGGGGGGGGGGTGGTATTAGTTCACTTTGATTTGATTCCATAGGCTCTTTAGAATATTTGATGAGTAAGGAGTCGCAAGTCACATCTCATCATATAAGATTGATTTTCTCAACATGCTCGATTCATTTTCTCATACAAGACACATTTTCTCATCAATCTAAATGCATGTTACCCCTTGCGGGTGTCACGGAAGCACTCTTACATTTCACCATTTCTTTTGTTGGATGTTTTCATCTTTAGAACCCATTCCACCAGGTGAACCTAAAGCCTTGAAGATAAACAGCACATCCCTGGTATTAAGCTGGTTGCCTAGCGATGGTCCCATCTCTAATTACTCTGTCAGTGTCAGGTGAGAGAAACCCTTGGTTTTTTTTCATTTTTACTATTCTTCAATTTTATTTTTTTACTGTTGAATTTGAGATTGAAGTGAGCTCAAAATTAAGGGACATTTTTTTCTTTGTTTTTGTTGTAAAAAACTAGATTGTGAAGACTTTCAAGAAATCAACCCAAGGGCCTTTTAATCAGCCTAGCCCAGCACTTAATAAAAATACACAATCATTGTGTAATAAAAACATATACCATATGATCTGAGCATGTCATATTCCATAATGTGAACATTTCACATTACTTGATGAGAATATTATTTTATTGGCAGTGCAATAGGATTTCCCTTGAATAGATTTCTTGAGAGACCTTGCTGTCACGTCAAAGGGAAACTGACTGAAATATATGAGCACTATGAGTAGGAAAAACAATGCTTTTGAGAGGAAAATCATATTTGGGGAAAATGATTGATATAGATGTATTATTGAGTAATGTACGATACTCATTAATCAGGAAATATGACCTGTTACTGTCCTTTACTGTTTAACAGAAGACAAACATACTAAGGACTTATGTAAATACCTATGGATGGTAATTGTTCTCAAATGTTTCCAACTCTGGCAACATACAGAGTGTACTATATTTAATTCACCATATCACGCGTATTTATGAATGCTGATGTTGCAAGTATTCTTTTTTTCATGTGTAACATTTACAGTAGGATCTACAGTACTGGTATTTCATAATTTTCCCAACAATGTTCAATGAGGTTTTCCTTCGTCTCTCATCACTATCCCAGGTCTAGCCTTCCTCTTTTCCGCTCCTTTGTCCATTATTTGCCAACTTTTTGCCACATAGCAGAGCTGTACCCTTGTTGTTGCCACGACAACAGCCCTCAGGCGTGTGCATAAATGCAATGCTTCAATATATTACTAATTGTCATTTGAGTTGAACACTACTCAGAAATGGATCTCATTTTACTTTCCTGTATTTAATCTGATTATATGGCAACAATTTATAAAGAAGCTGCACAATGTAAAATGGCTCCCAGGGATATTAGGTAGGCCCATTTACACTACTAGGAAACAAAAGAAAGACAAAACGTTGGTGTTTTCAGAGCAGGCATATACATTTTTGATTTGGGTTTTTCGCTGTGTTTATGGGTACTTGCCCAACAAAACTCTGATGTCTGATACGGGAAAAAACCCAACAGATTTTGCTTGCAGTGTAAATGCCCATATGTTGGGTAATTAGAAGAAGAAGGAACTGACGTTCAACAATTTCAGGGTAAACTATCTGTCTTCGATATCCCAAGAGCTGCAAATTATGTTCCACCGTTGCACAATACGGAATGGTAGGAATGTTTTAAGATTTAGTGGCAAGTGGGAAAATTTTGCGGGAGAAATCTTCTCATGTTTTGTTTTGTCCACTACACTAGTGTTGATATTCTTTCTTTATTACCCCCTCGCCGACGAAGTTGGAGGGGATATAGTAACGCTGCCGTCCGTCCTTCCTTTCTTCCGTGCTTCTGTGCGTGCGGCCGTCCGTCTGTAACAAATTTGGTTTCTGATCAATAACTTCAGTTATGTTTAACAGATTTTAATGAAATTTGATTTGAAGGTACATGTTATCAAAACACAACCTTAGTTCAATTTCCGAGTATGTAGGTCATAGGTCATAGCTCATTAAATATGTCAATCTGGTTTCCAATCCATAACTTTAGTATTGTTTGACAGATTTTAATGAAATTTGATATGAAGGTACATGGTATCAAAATACATGTACAGCCTAAGTTTGATTTCTGAGTATGTTGGTCGAAGGTGAAAGGTCATAGTTCATTAAATTTGCAAAAACACCTAATTATATATGTGAAAATGTGGTTAACTTCCTTGCCTAGTAACATAATAATATAGTCCAATGGAGGTAACCTGTTCTGACGTGTGTAGGCCATTTGTACCCTGCGAAGGGGTGCTATGCTTTGCGTTGACTTGTTTTGAAGAGGAACTGTAAACATAAATATACAGAAGCTTTGTCTTGTTATTTTAATGTGAAATATGAAAATGAACAGGAAATGAAAATTATTCAGAAATCAAGTGTGTGACAAAGATAATGAGTGCATTGATTGGTTGCCAGAGATAACAGGATACCAGCCCTGGTTATTTATTCATTCTTGCCTGTTTCGGTAATGAGTGTTTCAAGTTTATTTTATTTGTTTCACATTTCACAAAAATAGAATTCACATAATTGACAAAATTAGAACATAATATGAAATATACTAAAAGTGTCATGTTATATAATTAATTCTTTGAAAAGATGTCAAAATTGATTGTATTGGATAGAAGGTTATACAGAGTAAAATGTGAGGAGCCTATTAAAAAGCTAAGCTTGTAGATTATAGGTTCCCATAAATAAAACTAATATTTAGTTGTAGTGGTTGTAATGGTGTCAGAAGGTAACCTTTAGAATTACTTAGTGAGGAGTTCTTTTTAAGGTTTTACCACTTATCATCACCCCTTATATGCGAATTGCTTGAGGGGTGAAGATTTTGGTTTGTTATGAGGTAAAGTTTGTGTTTGGGCTGAGAGGAGGCATGTGATACTAGGTATTACAATGATGTATCATCTCTTCAGAGCCAGAAGAGCATTATTTATGTGTTGATTTATGTGAATATGAGTTTATGCCCTTCTGGCTCCAAACAGATGTTATGCAGGTAGTATTTTACTCATTCATCAAACAAATTTAAAAACAGAAGGTCTTCCTCAAATCAGCAATATCAATATTCTTAATTCTCTCTTAAATCCTGCAGATAGAATATGGAAGACAATCATGTATACGGTATACTACATAAGTGCTCTCCTTTTGAAAATAATGTATTTCTTTTTCAATTCCGTGTTGCCAATTTGAATATTTCAGTGCATATTAATACCTGTACTTTCCTTTGTATCTGCAAATATAACTTGCAGGAAAGGAAACTACACATCTTCCTGGGAACTAGCAGTTAACCAGCCTCCTGGTGCGAGCTCTGAATACACAGTCTATGGTCTCATGCCCTATGAGTTCTACCAGTTTCATGTGAGGGCGCACTTCTCAACGGGCTACTTCAAAGACAGTCCGGTCTCCAAGCTCATCCGTACTGCACAAGGGAGTAAGTGACTGGAGGCATCTTCTCAGCTCAGTCATATATAGATTGACTGAAAGAGTTAAATAATCTTTCTAAATTTTGTCTTGAGCTTGAGGAACCAAATAAAGGAACAACATTTAAAAAAGAAACTGGTATGAAATCCTCTATAACTGTTAAAATAGAAATAAGGAGATTGCTCTCTGAAATATTGGTAGAAGGAAGGTAATTATTTAGATATTGATATATCTTTCCATCCCAAAGCAGCATTGACAGTTCAGAAAACCTTTTCTTTACCATAGCATATTGTGGAGCATGAATTTATAGTAAATGTTGTAGTTATAAATAGTTTGGATTTCTGGAAACAAACTTTTTTAAATCAGGTTATAATGACTTTCAGTTTCAGTTAGTAAATTATAGAAGTACCCCCCAGAAAGTTCATGTTAGCACTGTGAATATTACTATCAAGTACATGCTTATCATACTCTGCCTCTTAGAACCATCCCAGCCACCAGGGAACGTAACTGTGACAACCCGTGGACCTTTCACCATCGCTGTGTCCTGGAAACCACCTCCTCCAGCCAGCATCAATGGTGTCCTCCAAAACTACAAGGTCATGGTATCACCAGGCAGCCAAGTCATCAAACTTGGCCCTTCCACATTGGTGAGTGAGGTCGTGACTTGATCTTAGGATCAAAGGTTAAGTCTATAGTTGTGCAGATAGTGGTTTACTACTTGTATTGATGATTACCTGATTTAAGGCTTTACAGCTAGGGTTATGATTAGGATTAAAGGTTTTAGGTTTATGTTTATGTAGTGTTGGGTTGAAGTTAGGGTTAGGGTAAGGGTTAGCTTTAAGGTCAGGCTCAGGGTAAAGGTTAGGATCAGGCCAAGTTTCATAAATGTATGCAATTTACTGCACAATGGCAATAGCCAATTAAGATCATTCTTGCATGCATATTTTGTTCAAAAAGCTGACCATCAACTAATCAGAATCATTTTAAATTTGCAATCGATCACAAACCTTTGTGTCAAAAGGCCCAGGTATACTTTCATGTTGGGGTATTCAGCAGTTTTTTTCTCAGTGGCTTATCTGTCTGGGAGGCAAATGTGACAGGTATTAGAATGTAGTCAACGAGGAACCCACAGGCACCTTTGAAAGTGGAGTGATGTATAATAGCAAAAAGTTCTAAAGGGGACACTTAGGTGTAGTTATTCAGAAATAGACATTGCTTAGAATATTTTTTTTGCCCTTTTGAAAAATGAAGCAAGGATCTCCTGATGATGATATGTGTCTAGAATGATTCAGATCTTTGTGCAGGGACTAAAATATCTTGCAAATCTCGAAGTAATGCAGACGAGTTTGTTGCCACTTGAAATTGGAGTAGTGTGTAGTGGTGGTTATTTTACCTGACTGCTAAGAAAGCATAAATGCTTGTTAGTAAGCAACCAGAGGACCGACGGATTTAGGTCCTCTCCGAGAGACCTGGTAATAAGGTTTAATGCCTTACCATAGTGCATTAGCGCATCGCCTTGGTTTTCGAACCCGGGTTGTTGGATTACGAGACCACTGCTTTACCAACTGAGCATTCGCGCGGCTCATATAAAAGCTTAACAAAAGTATAAAAACAAAGTAAAGAAATGTAAATGGTGAGGAGGAATAGAGGTCTGAAGTTTTCTTCTAAATAGGCGGAGGCGTACTGTCAGCAAATTTTGATTTTTCTCTTTTTTGTCACGGTTTATACATAAATCCCTCTTATAATTGTATTCTCAACAAATGGACAGAGAATGTACTTGATGAGAGTATTATTCTTATGTTTTATAGAACTAGGAGCTTTGGGACTTTACTTAGTTGAAATTCCCCTTGATTTAGAAGGAAATCTCCAGATTTGAGATATATTTTCAGATCGGAAAATAAGAAGGAGAACAGAACAGATATAAAGTTAGTTAGACACTAACTTGTTGATGGCATCTTATGGTTTGGATGAAAATACGAGAACTATGAAATGAGTGGGAAAAAATTGTCAAATCAGTTGAAATGGATGGAAGTTATCTGAGTTGTAACTTGAGGTTCATTGGCTTCAAACAGCCTGACATCCTGGATCTATTTTAGGTCCAAGTTTTCATTTAAGACTTCCCCTTCGTACCGTGATTTTCCCCTTGCTTTGCTTCTCCATGAAAATTTCACTAGCTTTTGACAAACCCTCTTCCTCTAGCCCAAGTTCAGGTTGAAGGTAATTATAATGTCAAAGAAATGTGGGTTGGGTTGCGGAGGGTAGGATAAGAAGCAGGTTGAGTGGAAAGGGGAATGAAGATGTAAGCATTTTGGCATGTTTAAAGCCTTTTTGACACCTGATGCCATAAACACCTCCAAAATTATTGCTGCCGGAGAAAATAAAAACCATTTTACTCTTAAACGAGTGGAAATTGGGAGTAGTAAAAGGGAGCTAAAAGCAGTTGAGACCTTTAAGCATCTATAGGTTTCCGTGTTAAATGAATTACATAAATGTGAGCTCACTTCATATTGTCTTTTCATCTTGTTGAAACTTGTATTTAGGCGTTCATTGTGAAATGTATGAATAGGGCCTATAAAGTGTACTTTAGAGATCTATATTGAAACCCTGGAAAAGCTGGCTGAGAGTTTCTTTTGTGATTTAAAAACATGTTAAATTGTCATACATGTATATTCTGACCAAAATCTCTATTTTTTAAAGGTTACAAATTGACGATACGTACTAGTTGAATTTGAAGGGGATTGTAAACAAGCTGAGTAATGACAAACAAAAATAATGAAATAGGTTCAGTTTTGGCTTACATTATATTTAGTCCTCTATGTTCTTATCTGTGTTTTGGAAATTACATTATATGACATTCAGCAGGCCGTTATTTGTTAACATTTTTGTCTATTTTGAGCAATCCATTTACTTAATGTTTTTCTTCAAATACAGCTCCGTCATCAAAGCATTTAATTATCTTTAAGTGATTTTAGAGTGACATATCTGGAATCTCTCTTATTAAACAGTCTGTATTTTAATGGAAGGATGATATGAATTTCATGAATAAATGGCAGTTCATTTCCCTATGTAATGCAAGATTATATGATTTGATTTAAGTTTGATTATAAGCGGAAAATTGCTGTCGTTTTTAGAGTGGACCCCATAAGCTTGTTTTTATGCAAATGATTTGGATTGAAATTATGTTTGACGTGGTGTAGATTAAAGACATGAAGGCAATGCCAGAAAGATGAAAGACAGAAAGGGGTTGAAATCAAATTAAAAGATATGGGGAGAAGGTAATTGAAAAAGGGAGAGATTAAGGAAGATAGATGTGAGAAAAAGAGAGAAAGGGGTAAAAGAGATGAAAGGAAAAAACAAAGAGACAGAGAGACACTGAAATAATTTGATAGAAATAAAAGGAAATTTGATTTCTACTCACTATATACATATAGTTGACAACTAATTCTGTTTTGTCATTGTATATGGATAGCCAGTTTTGCATTCAGTCTTTAACAAAATTACTTTAATGTAATAAAAATAAAAGATTAAGATAAGGAAATATGTTTTATGGGACATATTTCCAATCCACCCAAACATTGATTACAGTGCAATAAGCCAGCAGAACATGATGTATGATGGGATGTATGATGGAGTATATTAGATCCAGATTTTACCTCTGATAGAGGATGTTAACCTGACCCCATGAAATCCATTATTTTGACCCTTTCTTATTCATCCCCTAAACTGTTTCTTTATTTTAACAGAGCACGGTAATAACCAACAGAAAACCCTTCACTCTGTACATCGTCACCATTGCTGTTGTGAACAGTGCCAACGAGACGGGTCCATTCAGTCCTACAGTCAACACTTCTACAGACGAATCAGGTAAGAACATTATGGTTCGTTCAGACATCAAGTGGTAAACCTTTGTGTTTTTTAACCCGTTGCTTACGGGAACCTGGTGGTCCCCGTGTTATGTCTATGGGAATAAGATAATTCAGTAGTCAACAGGTTAACGACGTTTAAATGATTGGCAGCTGGTTACGAGTTCCATCTACACACAGATATACTTTTGAAGCATGCTTTAATATGAGGCTGCTGTTGATCTGCAATAGGTAATCTTGAAAATTAGACAAATAATTCAAACAAACACAAAGCATAATATTCTCTAGGAATACTAGTGGAGCCACTTGTTTAAAAGAGAATTCTTTAATTTGAATCAAGTTTGAGTCAAATTATTATAATCATTTCATCAACATATTTTAGGAGTAGAATAAAATCATCATGCTTTATCAGATGTTCATACAGTGAAAGCCGTATTGAAGACCACATAAGGGCAACAAGGAAAGAAGTCTTTATAGGCAGGTGGTTTCTATTGTACAGATTTAATTAATAAAGGTTGCAAAAAAACTCTGCTTAGGGGAATAGATTTAATGTGGTTTTTATAGATAAGGGGCAGTAAAGCAGGTTTGGTTGTTCAACATGTGTCTGTTTGTGAAGTAGGAGTAGTTCTTAGTGCATACTGCTTTGTATGCTTGTATGACAAGCTTCATCATCTCCTTGAATAAAATACTTTAATATCTAGGATTGTGATTAATCTGGAGGAGAGAAGAGCAAAGGAGAAAGCCCCGGGGACCCTGGCATTCAGCCACGTCTGATCCAGTTAGATTAACCCTACGCCTCTCTAGAACTCACTTCAAGCCCCTCTGTAGCAAGCTAAATATAGACTCTATTCCCCTTCTCCTCTGCTCCAAGTCTATGTAGCATCATGAAGGGCCACTAACATGGGATAATCTGTCATATCTAGAACACTCTCTGAAACTCTATAATGCAATAAATCTACAAACTACCCCTCCCCCTCCCTCAGTTGAGATGGATTAATCCTATTCCCATCTCAAACACAACCCAAAATCCTCTGTAACAAGATAAAGTTTAGACACCAACTGGTTGATTCAGATTTATGTCAATGCCTCTATAGAATACAATGAAAGCCCATTCTACATGCTGCCTATTACACACTTTTAACTTCTCTTTGAGATGGCAAATATAGACCCCCCCCCCCACCTCCCCTCGTCTAGTTGTATGAACTCTGTGCCATTGTATAATATACTTGAAGCCCCTCTGTAACATAATAAATATACATACACCAGCTCCCCCTTATCCAGGTTTTAACTGGGTGCCTCCTAAACACAATATATCCCTCTGTAACATGATGAATAGAGATTGTACTGGCCCCACCCCCTCCCCTGGTCTAGTTAGATTATCAAACCTTATGCCTTTATAGAACATACTTCATTTAAACCACTCCAAATATAGATTCTGTCCCCCTTTTTCCCTCGTGTTATGTTCCAAGTTGATGTAGTCTAATCAAGAACCATACTCGTAATTTAATGCAAAGTAACTTAAAACATATGGAGAAATGTACATATATGGGTTCCAAAGTGATGCTCTGCACTTAAGGGAAAACTGCTTAAGAGTCTAATGTAATGGAGTTGTTTAGTCTGAAAAAATTATAATGATTTTTCTTTCTTTCTGAGATGCACATACAGATAGACATTCAGATATTGAGCTTGCTATAGGAACCACTGAGTCAATATTGCTATGCTTAAAATTGAATTTAAAAAAGATAACATTTAAAAAAAGATGACATTTTCAGGGTGACCTCTGTTATCATGGCTCACACAAGGGGATCTGCCACATGGAAGCATACAGTACATGCAGTTGAACAAAAAAGCTTAAAACCAGGCAATGCTTAAAGCTAACTCAGTTGCAAACATGGTATCCGTTCGAGCAAATTTTCATGATAGCCTTGCAATAGGCTCCCTATTTCACACCATGGTATTGAGACACAACTTATGTAGAGAAAGAAGCTTCATTCTCTACATGTAGAGTCGTGGTAAAAACTTGGTAAAGGGTTTGGTTCTTGAGACTAGCCATGGATATCAGCCAGAGGGAGCCCTCTTCAGATGTCGCCTTAATCTCATTTGAGTCTTGATGCCATGCGATAGCCTTGATACTGGCTGATAATTATGCCAAGTCCTATTTACCTACAACAAGGCTTATTCAAGCGAACTGCTGGAGAGGAAATACTGTGTGACCCATTCAGGGACCCTTTGATCAAACTTGTAGTCTCTTAAAACCAAGATTAGATATCAGGGGTGGATCAAGGAAGTGATGGGAGAGGAAGGGCTGCAATTCAGAAAAAGCTGTGACAAGCAACAATGTGTGAATGGGGAAATGAACTCCAAAAGAGGACGGGAGGGGGTACCTTTTCTTATTCTGTACTTGAAGATTTCTATTTTGGTATTAAAAGGGAGGGGTTATGGGCTCTACCTTGACTCATCAGCTTGCAGGCGCTTGTGTTAAACAAGTCTATTTCTAACATCTTTATGCTTTAGGTATAAAGTGCTCTAGTTCAGTGCACATAATATACAAGGCTCACTTAAATTAAAATGATGTTATTATGTTTGTTCGTTTGTATTTAATGAACATAAGTATTGAACATTAATTTCTACAGAACCTGTCCGACTCAAGGAAGGCTATATTATCTACAAATTATGATTTTTTCGGTTCGGGAGGGGGGCTATGAAAATGGTTTACCCTGAACTCCTGTGAATTTGGATGTTGTGTAAGTAGTATTAATGAAGTTGTTCTTTTGATCTTTTTTAACAAAATTTTTCTGTTGATCTTCACAACAATTGAATAAATATTGAAAATAATATCGCTAGTGACATTCGTTTGTCTCGCAATGTATGGTCAACAAGTGAACTAAAAGATCACAACGTTTCGTGTGCCGCTGCTACACTTCGTCAGGTGATAAAATATATTATAAGCAAGCATGTTTTATACTTTACGGGTGGACCTGCGGTCAAATACCGCCCAGTTCAAATCAAAGCTAAGTGTTTTATGGTTTCAATGGAGATTGGGGTAGCTCAGGTGACCATGTGATAATTTTAATGAATTGACATTGCAGTTTCCAAGAAAGAGCGGCGATTAAAAATCAAGAACATAATTGAAGGATGCATAAAAGTACGACTGGCCTGATCTGGTGTGAACACATGCATGAATATTCATGAGCACCCCCATGATGTCGGCTTCTCTTTCCAACTATAGCTAAGAGCAACACATAGTGTATGCCATGGCAGTATTTAGTGTGACTATGAATATTCATAAGCACCCTTATGGTGTGGGCATGTCTTCAAGACTACAGCTAAGAGTAAGTACTTTAGTGTAAAAAATCACTTGGTTCTGATGGAGCTTTATGGGTTTTCCTCATTATTCAATATTAAAGAACAGTGTAGTTGGCTGCCAGAAGGGGATTTCCAATTTTAGAAATGACTCATTACATTGTTCTGGCAATACCTGACTTTCCTCTAGAAAAAAAATGTATGTACAAGTTTGAACACACAGTAGAGTGGCTTGTCTATCACTCAGTGAACCTGCTACCCACGGACAGTTATAAGATGCACTCCAACTGAAATGATGTAGAAAACTAATAGTATTAAAGAATAAAGCTTAGGAAGGAAAGGAAGAGAATTATAAAAAAAAACCTTGCAATAAATAATGACAAATTTCAAAAAGCCTTTATGTATTTTTTTACTGTGATATACTTCCGTACCCTTAAGGCCTGTCTGTATACAGGATGTAGAAAGTTTGTGTCTTCCATGAAATCATTTTTTGATAAAAGAATTTCTACATCCAATCAAACTTTCATATTTTTTTTTTCTTCTTCAGTAAAGAGTTGTATTTCCAACTATGTTTTGAAGTCGATACTTCATTAAAAATAGCTGTTTATAAAAATAAAAAAACGTGAGCATTTTGCCAATTTGTGAATCAAGTATGAGCGGAGGGTTGTATGTTAGATGAGAACAAAATAAACATTGTGGCCTCTGTTTATATTATTGTAGCCATTTTTTCACTGTATCATCGGAATGCCTGAAGAAATGCTCCTGGATGAATACGAATAATTACTGTTTTGTCGTCATTAATTCTCTGTTACAGCCACCCTCATTGATGCTTTTTATGGTTATTAACAACAGACATAATGAATTTGTATGGCGATCAACAAATTTGATGCATCCGTGAAATTTTGTTCCACAGTTTGAAGGAAGTGATCAATATGAAACGTGATTAGAGATGTGTCTCTGGCTGTGTGTAGACAGAGATGACATGCTAGTATCTCCCCCCAACACGGAGATCAAGTCGCAGGATATATGACAGACGAAGACGGATGATGTAACCCCACTTCTAAGCCCTGCCATCCCGCTGGGCTCCCATTCTCAGTCCCAAACGAGAGGAAATGTCTTGTTTACTCCGACATGATTATTTTTGAAATTCAATCAATCCTGGGGAAATCTGGGACAACGCTAATTCTCTGCGTTATCTTAGACATTCCATCTTCGGGAGTATGGTCTTAATATGATCTTCTGCAGGACCATGTGTATTATGTTCTCAGTGTTACTCTATACCAGTTCTCTGTTTCATCTCCTGAGCTGACCTCCTGTCTAGGAGGGGATATATACATGGAGGCTGGGATTAGCAATGGGAAGCTTAAGGCAAAGACACTTTGTAAGTTGTCTTTCCTCCCTATTAAACATGTGTGGATCTGGAAGGAAGATGCATATTTAGATAACTTAAAAGAGAAACATTCTTTACATTCATGTACCTTTAGTATTTACATAAATGGTCGGATTATAGAAAGTTAACATCCATGTCTTTCAAAAATCATGAACCATCCTGATTTAATGTTTATCATTAATCCTAGTTGTCTTTCAATAATGATAAAGCATAATACCTAAAAAAATATCCTCGGGAAAACAACTCCCACCCTCTTCCTATCAACAATTTTAATAACAAAAGATGGACTAAAATAACATTCATCCATTAATTAAATACTCCCTTTTTTTCTCGCTGCAGTCCCCTTCCAACTAAATGATTAATTTAAGGTTGTATATGATTGATGCGAGTGTAAAGGGATGCGCTGATCAACAGGAAGGACTTGATATAATGGCAATCAGCCCTGTTTTTCAGCAATTCTCATGGTGCACTCATTCTACGTCACTTAGTCGGGGCTGTGCAGCCATTTGCAGCTGTTTATGTACTGACTGATGAGGAGGTTTCTCTACACCCTGCTCCCGGCCCTCTTCACATCTGTCATATCTCCGAGAATATACTTTGGGGCACACTGCTTTAAGCCCAAAGCACACTCAGCATAACATCTATCTAATAAGTCATGTTCTATCATGAGCTCATTTTGCATTTATCATTTATAAGCTGTTCAGCATTTATTTATGGGTAAGCTGAGGTAAACAAATCTCAGAGAGTTATTCTAGATGTTGACATGGAAAAAAACTATCAACAAAATTCATAGTCATGCTCCTAAGCTATCAGACAAAGTATGCTGAACTTTTTGGTGAGGGTGAGGAGGGCAAGAGGGTTAACACATTACTGCATGAGCATGTACAACCTACCTATATGAATCTAAAGAGTTTTGCAGTTTGTTTACATTAAGATACCGGTAAGCTACCTCTTTCTCCATAATGTTTTTAAAAAATTAACATCACACATTTGCCATATGTGAACAGGAACCATGTTTTTGCATATTTGTTGTGATATCAAGCTAGCGTAGGATGTTTCACATTAGGATATTTTGATATTTTCCCATTCTGACCTTCAATGTTATTAGATTGAATTCTTTTCATTTCCATGCTTTGCGTGATCATATAGCAACAACATTTTATATGCTTTGTGTACATTTATATACCTACATGTATATACAAAAAGTAGAGAACTGCAATATTACAATGTTACCACATTAAAAAAAGTGGTCTCTATAACCTGGACAATAGTTTTTTTTTAAGGTTATACTTGATTTTACAAATTTACAGAATATGATATACATTATAGGAAAGCCTAAGTTCATGCATGCAAGCAGGAGTAGTCATTTTGAAAAGGAAGCAGAGATATAAGAAGAAAAAATTAATTAAGAAATGGAAAGAGAGTGCTTTTTCAGGGGATGGGGTGGGGGTGCAATGATATGTAGGGTTCTAATTTATAGGATAGAGTCAAACTGGAAGTGGATATTTTCATTTCTAGGAGAGAGATTCAATAGAGATAGATTACGGTTCATGATAGAAACAGTTCACAGAACCATGTGTACTCTGTTTAGTCCAATGTCTTTATTTGTCTACAAATACTCATCTGTAAATACATCTCATAATCTCTCTTTTCATGGCTTGTAACCCCTATGCCATATAGAAACATTAAATGCTTTTAATACAGACATCATTTCGAGTGTAGTGAGGACAACTTCCCATGTCCTGCCATGGGAGTGTGGTGAACAACAGATGGCAGTGTTCAATTAACTATTCTGGAATGTTAGAGAAAAGTGCTCATGTTATGATCAAGATAATGTAAGCTTTCATGTTGGGATATTCAGTCTCCATGTAGTCTTCCCATTTTATGTTCATGTCAAGTCATGATATCTTGTTTTTGTGGTTGCACCCGAGTGCCTAGAAAGCAAGTTTGTTATTAAAAATGGGTTCCAATGAACCTACAGCAGTGTGTCCTAGGTGATGGATAGGTAATAGAAGGATGAATGCTGTACCTTTAATAAAAGCACAACTCACTGCCTTTGGTCTCAAACTTGGGCTACCATCTTTTCAAAAATTAATTCTGTTCATTGAGCTATTGGGAAGTCATGAGCAGACAAAATAATACTGATTAACTTTCTGTAGTGACCTCCTGTATAGAAATAGCCCTTATCTATTAAAATAAAAAATAGGTTTTCATTGAATACTTTTTGTTGTTGAAGCCTGTACAAAACGACCTGTACACAAGGACCATCTTAAAGGTAAAGACCAGTTTTGGTCATGCGATTGCATTGTGAAAGAAACGTGGAATCGATCAGAAAAGGTTGATCATCTAGCATCTAGCATCTGCAAGGTTCTGGAATCATCAAAATGATAAGAAATTTGGCCCATTCTTCGTAAAGTTACAAGCACTATACACAGAAAGATGTATATGGGACTACCCTATATCTCTCACAGACCATGAGAGAAACAAATTTACCAAATATATGAATTAGTAGGCGGTTTCCCGGCAAATTTTTTATCATCATGTATTAGTCAAAACATATTCTTTCACATGATTGGTAATGAGAGCTTCCATTTCATTTGTTGAAATTGGGGCGTTTCCAATACTGGTCTTTACCTTTAATGTACACACCGCTGTAAAGATCATATTTCTTTTCTCCCCTGAATGGTCTTTATATATATATATTATTTATAGGTTTCACTGTAATACATTTTCCTTGAGCATTCATCTGAAATAATAAGATGATTAGACTGTGGAAATTTAAAAAATATTTTCCTTTCAAAACAGTTCCAGGCCCACCTCACGGTGTGATCCAGGTGGGTAAGAACCCAAGAAGTCTTCAAGTCTTCTGGAACAAACCAAACCTCGAGAATGGCAAGATCCTCTTCTACTACGCCTACATCAGGAGGAGGGACTCTTTCTTCTGGAGTCGATTCAGGACCACCAAGCAGCATCACCTCTTCTTGGGACTAGGTAAGGTCAAAGGTCACTCTACTGCCCAATAGTCAATAGAAAATGTCACGCCTGTTATTTGACCAATCACAGCCCTACAATCTTCATATGTAGTATATAATGGCTACTATCTTTAGTTACATCCAAGCCAATTTCATATGCCCCGAGTCTATGCATACTATTCAATGTGGTTACAGTAAATCTGTTAGATCAGCTTGGCAAAGGGACGTGGGACTATATTTTGTACAAATAAATAGACTTATTTCTACCAGATGACAGTCGTAGGGAATGTATCTAGTGTTTGGTTTATGTGACTATTTATATTTATCAAAAAATTGTTTGAATTTGTATCATTTTGCAGAGGTGTTCACTGACTACATCATCAAGGTATCAGCCTCCACCAAAGCTGGAGAAGGACCAAACAGTACCGCTCTCTTTGAGAAGACAGATGTAACAGGTAGGGTTAGGTGTGATGAGGGGGCAAGGACTCCTGTCCATATCATTCAAACTGTTTTCATATTGTCTAGAAAATAACTCTGTTACATTGTGATGTCTGCCGGCAGAGAGGGCGCTGTGTACTCTCAGATGAATAGCCTGTATTAAGTTCCTCCTTACACTGTCATTCCTTTTGTCGCCTTCATAAGATAGTCATGGATGTATGGATGGATGTGTGATTGTGTATTTAAAACCTCGTTCACACCTCACATGGTAAACTGACTAAAAAAAGCTGCTGTGGCAAAATGAAATTACCTAGGTGTAAGTGTACTTCACTTCTCTTCCAACACCCTGATAATACTCTGGAGCCTTTGTTGCGGGCAGCTACTTTTGTTTTTACCCCCGCTCGCCATCTGTGTAGACATGAAATGACTTTCATTTTGCTTTCAGAGTCTCTTCATTAGTTTACTGAGTTCAGTGTGAATGAAGGATAACGTTACAACAAACAGGAGGAAATGTTGGTCATAGATCTTTCCTTTCCTTCCTCTTGCATGCACAGGAAATGGCAAAGTACATCATGTTTTTTTTGCAAGTTGATTTATGGTTTCATATGTAAAGAAGTATCAGAGCTTAGCCCATAAGTCAAAATGTTTACTCAATTTTTGGGTCTCAAATATTGTTTTTTTGCTTTCAGAGTTTTCAAAAATTATGAGATTTAGTCAAGTCAGTAACATTATTATGCTGAAACATTAAAAGACCAATTTTTGTCTTAATATTTTTTCAAATTGGAATTTCTTCACATACGTTTGGAGCTGTTAGAGTTGTTGTTGTTTTTGTTGTTGTTGTTGTTGTTGTTGCTCTCTATTTGCGGTATGTTTTTTGCAAGTTATTCTTAGTTCTGATTAGATTTGAAATAATGTCACAACTGTCATTTGTATCTTTTTCTGGTGTGTGTGAATTAAAAGAAAATGTTTGAACATAGTTTGAACTTTAGGTGAGAATTCTATACACTCCCTGTTCAATGCAGTTTTACTTATTGAATCAACTTGAACCTTTGAATGCCTTTATTCATGTCTATAAAATTGTTTCCCATTTTCTGCCTACTACCTATTAAATGAGAGCAAGGGATACAAAAGAAAACATGCATTCAATACTAAAGATTATTAACAATATGAAAATAATGAAGGAATTTTGATCATGTACAATGTCTTGATTCTATCTTCTATAGCAGTAATGTCCAATCCTCATAACATAAAAATGGGAGTTTAGTCACCTCTTAATATCGTCTTCTTCACAAAAACAATTTTATTTCAGCCCTGATTGATATGTGATTAGAAGAGAAATCCAACCAAATAGAATACTTCCTTTAGTATTTTGATATTGAATAGAGCGGCATCATTCATCGCAAGGATTTGATAGTAATTCTAGGTGAGCGTAAGGATAAAAGATTCCTTGATGATTAATTTATGAGGGTACACAAAATCTTTGTTTCTTCTTTCCAGACGTGGCCCTTGACCTCCTTGCTGGTTGTAGGAAGATTATTTTCTGTCTACCCTTCATAAAAAGCTAGCATAAGAGAGAAGACTGTATACATCTTAAAAGATTCAAGATGTATTTCTGTGTACATATGGAGGTGTAAATGCAATGCTCTTGGCCTCTTTTATATTGAAGCTTCATTTTAGAACCTCTTATTTAGGCTAGTCTTACAGCCATGTACATGCAGGTGGGCTATCAGAAAGTGATAGCCCAAAATGACATGAGTAACAAACTCGGTGTTTACAAATAGTATATGTATTTGAAATAGAATGGCAAAGAATTCTATAACTAATAACTAATATATTTATGATATCTATTCATGCCCTCTGTCTATTTTGCACTTCTTTTGCAATTAGAAATAAAGTTCCTATACCCTCCAATATTTGTGTTAACTCCAAGATCAAACTGAAGACTTTTTTTAAGACTACAGTTTTTTATTTTTAGATGGCAGGAATAAGGAGGCCTTTACTAATTCCAAACTAGCATGAATCAATGATGTCCTTGCCATGGTGGCCGTAATGTGATAGAAAGCCTTCAAGAGTTTAATTGGGGTTTGCATCCAGGGATAGATACTAGGGCCTCTATTTTTTTCCAAAATATAATGTGTTTCTCTCAATAAGGTCAGCCTTTATATTAGCCAGTAGTGAATAAACATGAGTCACATACAGGTACACATTAGGTAAAGATTTAATATTTTTTAAGTTGCAGCAAAGAGTATTGGGTTTCTAAGTCACATATATATATTGATTCGACATTTCACCTACAGTTGCCCCTCTTCACCCAGGTGAGGTAACTCAGCATAAGATTGGAATTATTCCCTTCAAAATTGTATGGACAGTATGATTTGGTAGCTTAGTGAAACATGAGGTTCATGGATTGGAGGGAAAGAAAGGAGATAGAGAGAGAGAGAGAGAGAGAGAGAGAGATAGAGAGAGCAAGAGAGGGAGGGAGCAGGGAGAGAGAGAGAGAGAGAGAGAGATAGAGAGAGAGGGGATGAGACATGTTGGTCACAAGACATTTACAAGGCTGGGAAGCGAAGGTGTTGTGGTTGTCACTTATGTGTAGAATGCGGACAAAGACGCCATGACAGCCCTGTGGCTGTGTCTAGGGTGATGCTAACCCTCGTAGGAAATGAACTATTACCTTTACTTCTGTACACATATAAGAGCACATGACTAAGACAAGTAAATGTAGGTGAAGGATAAATTGAAAAAGGGGCTTATACTTACATGTATGGCTTATTAGAAATCTCACAATTTTTTATACATTTTTGTTTAGCTTCAAAATTCAAAAAGGGGCTGATACTTACATGTACATGTATGGCTTATTAGAAATCTCACAATTTTTTTTTTTTTTTAGCTTGACTAATCTGTGCTTCAAGACACTTTACATGTACCTTGAAAGACATTGGTCCTTATTATTTAAAATTTTAAAACCGGGTTTAAAGATTAAAGTTGAATCTAACAACAAAATTTAGACTGAGCTGTAGGTTTTTTCCTTGTTTATCATGATGTTAGTCCTTGTGGCAGGAGTGACCAAACCATTATGACTCAATTACTTAGTTCCCTTGATTACACTCGTGTAAGTTATAGTCATGTTAGGATGTAATTATTGTTTGTAATGTGAAACTGATTTTTGAATAATTGCCTCTCTGGGAAATTAAGAGCAATGATTAGCACAAGCTTAAATGAAATGTATTGCTCTATTTGCTCATAGTAAATATATGTAAGGGATAAATACCGTAAGTGGTTTGTATATATGTAATTGTGAAAGAGAGTGTCCAGAAGTGAGTTACAATATTCTGAAATGATTGCTTATGTATATTGATTAGGAATATTGTGTTGTGTCATGAGGTTTTGGAATCATCATAGTTATAGAGAGTGACTATCGGTAGATATTTGCTAAAAGTAGATCCACAAATATATAGGCACATGGGACAACATTATGATCAGAAATGTAGTCAGAACATACTTATTGTACAATATGATGCTCAATGCACTCCAGTATTAAGCTGGCTCTAGCTCTGAAACAAAATTTATTGCTCACAGCATTCAAGGAATTCCTTCCTACTACTACCAGGTATCCACTTTACTACACCAGGATGGAGAGTGGCAAATTAATTAAAATGCCCTGCCATAGGATACAAGCATTATGCCAGAGCTTGACCCGATTACCCTATTATCTCATGTATAGTGTATATCCCTCTAGACTTATCGCCCCTTCACATCTAGTCATACTTCTTACATAAGAGCATTCCAAGAGATAAACATTTTCATGTGATCTTTATATTTTTCATAAAGGAATAAAAACAAATAGTAAAAATTCAGAAATCATGTTTAATTTTACCAATGCCCAACCTTGTCTTAACTCTTAAATCAATGCAAATGTGAAGTTATGAATGTTTACAATGCTTTACAGAGGTCAAGTGCTCTGGAGGTTATTTTGGACAGCAAAAGTAGATTGAAAGTAGAACTAAAACCACTTTAAAAAACAAGCTATCAACAAAACAAACCAACTAATCAAAAGTAGAGAAAAGGTATTTAGTTAACTAATTAGGTTTTGTAATTAGGTTTTATCCTGGTTTCCATTGTTATTGTTTCCTTCCTTTGCAGACTTAGGTCTGCTTTAAAACTATAACACTATTAACACATTAGGCTTCGAGCTGCTTCTGGGAAATATCAGTTGACTGTGTCATATATTTGTCTCCAGCATGCATAATCCAGACATGTTATCTCACATAGAAATAGTTAAGTAATAGGAAAAATAAATTAAAGTTATGGTCTGTGGTATAGAAAGCCATAGCGGGAAATAGGCTTTGTTATTCTGAATTAATAGTAAACACATCTTTAGGTTTCAATATCACATGTATTACTGTAAAAAAAAAATAAAAAAAAAAAAAATTGTTGTTGTTGTTATTATTGTAATTCTTTATTTTGTCAAACGCATGATCAAGAAAACAGTGATTACAAAACAACATTAGGGTTTGATTTTGATGTTATTTTCCTGTTCTCATTTAAAGGTAATGTATTCCTTTTGCAGCCAACATCAAATTCTGTAGAACTTTGCAGGAATTATGAATATTTCACGTATGTCCTATTTGTGAAATTGAAGCATTAGCAGTGTCGTAGTATTCAAATTATGCAAGAAAACATGTTTACTTTCTAGACTTCACTGTCAGGCCCTATTGAGTGACTGACTGACTTTTTTTTCTTCTTTGGTAATAACATACATAAAATGAGTTGTAAAGGGTACATGAGCATTTGTCTACATCAATAACCCACTTATTGTAATGGCCAAAATGAAACTGATTGATCATTTGTATGAAATTTCAATTTTTGTCCAGGGCTGGACCCTAATGCCTCAGTCACACCTTTGCGTATTTGGCTTGCGTATTGCTGCGTATTTATGGCAAGCCGTTTTAACATTTATTCCTATTTTTTGTATCAAGAAATGATTTTCTGTGAATTTTTGATATCAAGAAATAGAAATAAATGTTAAAAGGGCTTGCCATAAATATGCAGCAATACGCAGCCAAATACGCAAAGGTGTGACCGAGGCATTACAGGGGTCTGATGCACATGCCCCCCCCCCCCTCCGCGTGCAGTCAAGGTTCCATCTAGTTAGCTTCTGAAATGTGTTAATGTATTAAGATTATTAACTCTTCACAAAGACTTTTGTCAGCAAGTTTGACATGATGAAGGAAAAAAAAGAAGAAGATTTGCATGGAATAATTGTGAATGGAATTGTTTTAAGTCTCAGCCCTGGGAGCTAGGTCTGTTGCTCATAATGTATTTCTTCATGTGACTGTGATGATAAGTTGATTATGTTGAAGGCAGCTGTCTCCCAGGTCCATGGCTCTGTCTCTTATAGAACCATTAACACCTATTTACTTCTAATGGAATTTAATGAAAGAGATAGTGTACCTTGTGTTACCTTATTTGCTCCTCCACACTATTTCTCTCTCTGTGTCTGTCTATCTGTCTGTCTGTCTCTGTCTTTCTCTGTGGCTCTGTATGTCTGTCCCCCTCCTCTTTCTCTCCCTCTGTATGTCCAGGAATTGATTATTGTCCCTCCCTTCATTGGATTATCAAAATAGTATGTTTTCTGCCAAGAGGTGGACAAGTTGGTGTGAATTGTCTCATTTGTGACAGGTCCATTGTCCACATCAGGCAGGTCTCTCCATTTTGTCAGGGTTTCTGAATGGCCATTGGACTCATCACATCAGCTTTAGGTCTCTTCAGTTAATCAGGATTTTCAAATGACTACAGGACCATTCACATCAGTACAGGTCTCTTTGTTTAGTTGGGGTTTCTGAAGGACCTCTGGACTTGATGCGGAATCTTTGTGACAAGTTGCTTTATCTTTTGGACTTTGTTTTGAGGAGATTTGGGTAATGGATGATATTTTAACTTAGTTTGATGACTTTCTTGAGATGGTGTTCTGAGTGTGAATCAAATTTTGATAACTAATTTTATTAAAAATTACCTTTAATTGGCTACATACAGTACGTTAGTCAATTGTTTTCGCTGATGATTCTTTTGTTTGTGGTACTTCAGGGAAAATGGCAAGGGTTCAAAATTATGTCAGTTTAGAAATTTCCAAGGTATAAATGCTCTGACTGCCAATTGTGCTATCATATGCAATACTAAGCTTTGTCAAGCATGGATGACAATTTAGTAAATGTAAAGGGGGGAGTACTATTAGACACGAGTCCACCAAGCGCCTCATACCTGGTCTCTCCATTGAGGCAGGGTTTCTGGAAGGCTGGTCAGCTTATATCAGTCTTCAGAGATTGTTCTTTAAAGTTTTGAACATTAGGTAGGGGTAATTGAGGACAAGGGATAATGTTCTTTGGTACATTGGTCACTTTAAAGGTGGTTGGTGGAATATAACTTTGATAGTGGAAAAAAAAAACTTAAGGAGATGAATGGTTAGCTGCTTGTGGAAAGCTCAAAACATTAAACTAGCCTTCTTCTGGTGTCAAAAATCTGTGAATAGTTGGAATAGTTTATTGCCGACATCGGTGTATATTTGAGTTAGTTTTTGTTCAATGTACTTCTATTTAACAGTGACAGGAATATATTCATCTTAGTAGAGAAATCTAGAGGTGTGATTTAAATGTGGCAAAGACCCCAGTATTATAAATTGTAATGTGTATTACAAGCCATACATGATATGGATGAAGTTTTGAAGCTGCGTGTATGAAGCATGATGCCAAAGAGAGACATGGCCACGTTTTCAATTTATATCTTGGAAATGATACCTTGCAGTAATCCCAGAGAGATTGAAATAAGATCAATTTGGTGTGGTCAAATTTTGTATTTGTGAGGTATTTTTGAGGAAATGAAGGATTCTCAACTCCTTCATGTGTATGAGTTCATGAGAAGTTTCCTTTCCGAAGCTCTTACACCCAAATTTAGGATCAGAATTAATCTCAGTGCCATGACATTGACTTGATCGATGAGAGTCTATCGAGGCAGTCTGATAGTTTCAACTGAACTGATCCATACAGTATTTCACTTGTCTTTCTGACTTACGTGTTGGTCATGAATAGGTGTAGGCAGCCATGGACCATTTGTTCTCTATACCTGTCTTTCTAATCCTAGTATTTCATGGTAAGGTACCAGAGCTTGAGTAATCTTTTGCCCCACATACTTTGCTCATGTTGGTGAATTGAATACGAATTGATGGTGTGATTGGTTCAGTCACTTCAGTGTCATGTATTGCTGTATGCATCATGGATATATGCAAAGTGCAGGTCTGTCTGTAGGTTTGAAACTCTTGTGCTTCTTGTATGCATTCATTATTTGGGAATTAAAAAAGAAATTGATGTGTATTTGACAAGTGTTTTTTGGGTCTGATGTATGAATTTTAAGCCTGGTTCTGCCATTGTTTCCCAATTTTGCGAACCTGAGACAGGTGAATTTCTTATGTGGCACAACAGCTGTTTCTAAATTTATTTGTTTTCATATATATTTCTGTTATTCTAGTTGTTTTCAGAGCACTATAGAGTATATAAAGTGAGTGTGTTAGGAAATAATGCTTGTTTCAATTCTTTTAAAGCACTTCTGAGGATATATTGCATGTTCATTTTCTTTTTCTTATCATTTTCTGAACATCTCATCTTCAGCTCCCAGTGAGCCTCACAACATCACCATCACCATCATCGGCCCCGGCACGGCCCGCATCTCCTGGATGGAGCCCTTTACCTTCTACAACTCAATCGACAGTTACACTGTCTCCTACCGAGACATCAATGTCTCCACACCCATGCTCGCAGCTGAGATCACCAACACCTCACGTCTCCTGCGTAACCTGCAGGACGATGCCACGTATGAGGTCACAGTGAGAGCGTTTACGATGAGCACATTTCTTGGCAGGGGTCTCCTCCAGGGTGAGGCATCCTTACCTCAGAGATTCGTCATGGCGTATGTTCGTAAGTAATTTTGATCCAATCCTATATTATGAAATTTATATCCTTGCTTTCTGAACTATATTTGTTGGTGGGCCAAAACAATCTTTGGAAACATTTCTATCCAGGCTTTATTCATCAAAAATGTAGCCCTTGTAAGGGTTAAAGTTGTAACTAGATGTCAGGTTAAGGACTGAGGAGTTTTTTTCACTGGACTGGACGTTGCATCATATCTTCTGGCTGTTTTCTTGTTTCAGATGCAATATATTTTATATAAATCTAGTAAAGTACAGTTGTATAATACATATTGCTTGTACAATGTTTACTTAATACTTCTTTAATTGATAGACTATTGAATAAAGGTTGCTACTTTCTGTCAATTTGCATCCAGAAGGCTGTCTAATCTGTGTAAAAGAGTATCAGTTATAGGGAGGCCCATAGTGAAAATCTGCCAAATTCAAAATTAGGGGTCACATTGTAGTGACCTTACTTTAAACTGAAAAGACATATATGTATCTTGCTGAGCCAATGAACTGATTAGATTTTAGGGTCATGAGTACAAAGGTGAAAGGTAACAGGTTCATTTTGTATGCAAAAATAGCTTTTGATCGCATTATGTTTGTGTGGTGACCGCCCATGGACAATAGAGCCTAAATCCAATAGAATCTTTAAACAAATTACCTCCTTGTAATACTCAAAAGACTCTGTTTCTCTAAAGTGTCGTCTAAAAGAATTGTAAAAAATATTGAACCGCTTTCTTTTCTCAAGTATAACAATATCGAGCAAATTTAAGCATTCTGTTTAATTAAACAATGCTTTTGAAATTGTATCTTTTGGGAATTTTTGGGGGTAATACGGCAGAATCTTCATACGCCTCCCTAGTATCAGTTAATATCCTTTTGGCTCAAAACAAATGTTTGAATTGTTTGTTATTTATGTTGTCATAACATTTGTTTCCTACAGTTTTGACACTTGTGTATCATTTCTTTTCTTTAATCAGCTCCCACATCTGGACTGCTTCCAGGAGGTACAATCAAACCTGGTGAAGATGCTGGGCGTGTCGTAGGTGTGGTCTTTGCACTCTTTGTTCTGCTTGGTCTCATTCTTGGTGTTCTGGGCTTTGTAGTTCTCAGGTAAGTCTTATGAATATGTAGTAGATTTATCACTTATTTGACCCCTAACAAGTGTTGTTATTTCATGGTGCATTTTTCTTTTCAGCATGGCTGCAAAGTGAGTAATGTAAAGTGGAATCTTTATGCTGTTGATAGAGTATTCATTGCAGATATATAAGGATGTGAGTGGAATTATGCATTATAAGCCTGGGGGTGCATAATTATAAAAGAAAAAAGGAACAATATAAATGAAAAATGATTTGTACTTTCACATATGACACAGAGTTGATATTATTTTTATCAATCCAGGGTACTTCCCATTAACATTTGTTTGAATGAGAGATAATAATGAGGCTATAGCTAGAGATGAAACCTAACAGTGATTTCTCTGTGAAGTGTATTCACCATGCCTTGCCTAGGTTGGGAAACTGTTTATTGGTTGAATGTTATTAGAAATAGAAATTGTTTCTTTTTTATATTCATTTACTCACCTCAGAATGTATTCCTCCAGTTTTTTTTCAGTTATGAAAATGAACTATATCATTCAATAACCATAGGCAAATTTGCAGATCTTTGGCATGCAACAATACTGATTAATAATACAAGTTTGTCTCCCTCTGCTGGTGTGTCAGTGTTCCATCATATGACTCTGAGTCTCTACTTCAATGTAGGCATACAAATGGATTAGTAAAAAGTGAAACAAGGGTGTACTTTGATTGCATTGTATTGGTTTTCTTCTACTAAAAAGGATTGTCAAATTCGAGCCAAACAAAGCCACTTCTACCTCAAGCAAACAATGAAATATATTCACAATATCTTAGACTCTCCACTGAACGAGTTGTATATTTATAGCAAGATATTTGATTAGGGATCCGTGCAAATTTCCCATTATTCTTTATTAAGTATCACTTTGATGTCAAGTTTTAGTTTCAATTTCAGACAATTAATAACTTTCACTTCCTGATTATAAAGAGAGAGACAGGAGAAGAGACATGCATACAAAGAGAGAAAGCAGAGAGAGAGGACAGAAGACAGAGAAAGAGAGAGAGAGAGAGAGGACAGAAGAGAGAGAGAAAGAGAGAGAGAGATAGAGAGAGATAGATGGAGAGAGAGAGCATGTGCATCATAGATGAAGAGAATAAGTTGGTTTACATCCAATTTGCTTGCATGTTGGTGTGACAAAATGCGCACTCTTTATACAACGGTCCTATACATTAAGTGGATACCACATAAACTACAATACACGAGGACTATGTGCTGGTTTTAATGTGAGACTACATTGCTAAACTGAGGGAGAACCATATCCCTTGGTATAATCCCATGTCTCATATCACTGCAGTGAAGCTATACTAAACCTGCTGCAAATTGTCTGCCTGTTGTTTTAATCAGTGCATATGTCAGGATATATGGTAGGTTTTCTTGTATGGTCTCCTTCAAAGTGCTGGTATGTGATATAGGATATCGCCGTTAAGTGCTGCAGAGGCATTACTGCCGGACAATGTACATATCTCGAGTGCAGCTGACAGATCGGACATAGCTTTGTTGCTGTGCTGTATATCAGTCTTGGATTGAATACCAGGAGAATATAGGAGGGGGAATTGGAACGAGAGCTTTGTAGATCCCAGGATTTTGACAATGTTCTCCAAGCTTGAGAATGTTGTCCGCCGAGGAACGGAATTGTTGCGTGAATTACCAACCAGGTAAAGTACATGCTTGTACCTGTATCTTACCCATGTGTATAAATGACATGAAAGGTCTTTGGCATGTGTCCTTTTTGCCCATTTGTAAATAGTTTGGGATTCCTCAAGTTGATAGTCAAATGCCATGATCTTGTAAAAAAAGCAATAAGAGTTTGCCTGATGTTCTAAACAGAGTTTATAGCCTATTGCGTAATGGGCAATCTAGTATAAAGGAAAGTGGATCATTGATAGAGAACATGGTTCTTGCATTTTTGGAATACATGGAAACATCTCATGGAAATTTGAAAAACATATTTTAATTCCTGGAAAATCATTGGAAAAATAGGAAAAATGCATGAATACTGTATAAAAGAAACGTTAGTGCTTACCATTTTATTTTGAGATGAAAAATAATTGATCAATATGGAAAAGTCATGGAATTTATTTTTCATAGAAGTGTAGGAACCCTAATAGAAAGGCAGATAGAAGACCAGGGGGGTGTTTCACAAAGATCTTAAGTTGAACTTATCTCTAAGTTGGACTTAAAAATTATGGCAAGCTGTTAGCATCTATGAAACCATTTTGTAAAAGTTATTTTAAAAGGCATAAAATGTTGATTCTAGTCTTCCATATTTTCTATAATCAAGGAGATTTCATGTTCTTGATGTGGAATTTATAAAAAGTCTAAAATATTTTAATTTTCACTTCTGAATATATTTTATTTTAAGGCTACAGATGGCTCTCCATAACATTTAATTCTAACTTAGAGTTAAGTTCTACTTAGGATCTTTGTGAAACACCCCCTGGACTATGACCCAAGCTAAAGGGCATTATTTTCACCTGTAGATCCTTTAGTACTTGTTCTTATTACACACAGAGTCATTAATTCTATTTTGATACGTGATCCATTAGGTCCATGCTAGGACCCATGATGTGACACCATCATCACTCAGGTAACTACAGAGTTGTCGTAAAATCTATTTCCTGCAGTTATCCAGCATGGTGAGAACTTGATATGATAAGGTCAAGAATACTTGTCTTATGACTGGTTTACAATAAGGAAATAGACCCAGTGAATGGCCGTCATCAGTAGATTGACTTTTTCTCCACTTTATGAGTCTTGTCTGTAACAGAAATGATTATACACCACAATTTATTTGATATAGTAGTACTTATTTGAAGTGGGATAACAATGGATTTACAAAAATGGAAACTTTGAAAGATGATGGATTTCATGTGTCATATGATTTATGAAAAGTTTGTGATACAAATGAGATAGAGCCTTACTTTCATATGAAGGTATTCAGTATCTTATCTAAGTGTCTGCTATAAATTGCTGTCTTTTACAATTTATTTCGTTTCTGATGGTACAAACTTTTTTTATGGACATTTGAAATTATTACCTTTTCCCGATTTTGATTGTTGAAATGTCCATATCTGCATCTCTTTTCAAAGTCAGACTGTGTTGGCATTACACCTTCAACATGTGTGTTGATAGCAAAAAGAGCTTTAACACCATGTTAAACTATAAAATGAACATCCTTCTTGCTCTCAACCCTTGACTTCCAACCTTCTTGAGGAAAAAGCCAAACATTAATCTACGTCATCTCAAAAAGAGTGATGATATTGAAACATAATATAAGAGTGATGATATTGAAACATAATATATTTTCAAAAAGAAAGCAGGATATAGGTAAGATTGCTCTGTGCTTTACTGCTGTTGTTACATCCCTATGGAAATCCCCTCAGCTTGGGTAAAAAAAGGAAAATAAATTGGGTTTATTAACTTAATATGGATTCGTCACATGGAAGTGGGGAATAAGTTTGCCAGTAATGGAGGGTCGGGCTATTCATTTGACCAATAATTGAGGATTAGCTATGTCCTGTGTATCAGGTATAATGAGATAATGGATCTCATTTGAAAGGAAAAATGAAATAAAACCACAAAATTTAGTTGTGATGATTTTTTTCTTCTTCAGTGTGCAGGTTATAATATGATCTTTCTAGGAAACACCTCCATATATTAAGATAGGTAGTCTCGTTTATTTCCAAAGATCAGTAAAATGTTACAGCATTGAAGTCATTCATATTTCTGATTTATAACTTTGCAAGAGACATACTGGAACACTGTTCTTAAAAGAGGTGATGATTTAACAGGAGATCAACACTTGTTTATTAGATATAAATCACTAATTAGTTTGAGGAAAGCAGTTTGTATGTTTAGTAATGCATGTTGACCAGAGAGAACTTAGCACTGTTTCTACCAATTGAGAGCTTGAGGTAAGAATTTGCTGTTCAAATGACAGTTTTGAGTTATTTAATTGTAATCAATTTTTTCCTCTTTAGACTTGCAAAGCAGACTGATCAGAAATCCTCGTATATGGATGATTTAGATCTAAATGTCATCACTGATAGTGAGGTTTAGTGAGGTTTCTTTAAAGAGTAGAAAAGGACAAATATATCTCATACACCAACAATAATGCGTTCATATTAATTTATAGGCTGCATTATACTGTGTATAAGGTCACTGTGGCTCATGGATATGACTTATCAAGAAATGCTCTTGCGCCCCCTCTCTGGGATATAGAAATAGAATCCTTATTTTGAAGGCGATTCACAAACGGGTAGTAAATTACTCCCTTCCCCTCGAAATACGCTGTCTAAATGACAGTGACGAGCTCTAGCCCAATTTTGCACACTATTGTGTCTGCGTGTGCCAGAGTGTATAGTCTTGGATGCCAAGTAGCGCTTTGTCAGAGCTATGCTCACTCGACTCATGAAAATGCTGAGGGAGAGCAACCCATGACAGGCAGTATTGGCTGGGGAACATGGAGAAGGTTTGAGATGCGCATAGGGAAGGACCAAAAATAGGTTACAGAAGGGAAATGAAGTTGTTTTGAGGAAACTCAAGCAAGGCCAAAATTGATGTCATGCCACCTCTGGCTATCCAACTGTTGGAAACTCCTGTAGAAACGAGTCGTCGTCGACCAGTCCCATTACGAAGGTCCCGGGTGGATCCTCCCCATGCCCTCTTATTGATGTTTTATGTGAAGGACGTTGGGTTCTGGTGAGGACAGATTCTATGAGAGCCATGTCTATGTTTTGAAGAAGGCTGCACTTTCAATTCGTATCAAACCTGCAACCTGTCAGGCTGCTTGTGTTTGATGAGTTGATGCAACGCCGTGATTGAGGAGGATAAGACTAGCTCTGTGCCGGATCGCCAGTGGAGTCCTGTTGGCTCAATCATCTACCTGTCCTAATTACATATGAGAAGGATAATCTCTAAATGGATTGATATTCATAGAAGAAAGGAATCAGGATTTGTTGGGAGTACTGATTCACTTTCAACCTGAACACTTGTTGGACATTGAAAGGAAATTAGACAAGCAGCTTCTGTGGAAGAAAACCACCCTTTGATGTTAGGTTCCAATCTTCTCTGTCAAGATCTGCAAGTTATCAGGTGTTGTGCAAAGATCATAGGGGTTGAGGGAACAAAGAACTGCATTAAACCATCACCTTCAAGATTTGGAGAAATTGGCTGACCAGAACTGTACTGATTTGGTCATTGGTTTGTTACCTATCATCCTCCAGGATCTTCTTGTCTTATCATTCTAAGGATTTTTGTCATGGTTTCTGGACTTTCTGCTACCATCCTACATATATTGAGCTAAAATCAAGCCGGATCAAAGAGGATATTTGTGATCGCATTGGTCTTTTTTTGTTGGATACTCTAAGCATCAACAGTCACCATGCCGATTGGAAAGTGGGCAGTTACCCTGAAGAATCCCTTCAAGAAACTAAAAATGGATATCAATGTACCAAATATCATTGAGGAATTCTCGTCAGTACATATGCTGGCGTTATGGGGAGTATGGTGTTGGTGAGTGTAAAATAGAGGTAGATCATCAATGTACTGCCGATTTGAATTTCTGCATTCATAAAAAGTTTTGCAGGGCAAGAGTTGTGATTGCTCTGTCAATTGATCTTAACTCAGCTTGAGTTTGATATCATTATCTAGTTCCATTGTAAGAAAAGGTAAGTCTTACATATTGATTGGAGGAGCTTCTGTTTGTGCCATTTTAGTTATATTTCTACCATTTGTCTATTTTTGGCTTGAGATTCTCATATCACCTATTACATTGTATTGTTACATGTAGTTACAGGTGTTTCAGGAAACATCCGTGAGAATTTCTTATGTGTAATTCATAACGGGTTTTAACCAAGTTGCATAATTTTCATGCCTGTGTTTGTAGTCTTAGTCTTCTTTGTATCGTTCTTATCAATATCACTTCAGTTTTTGTTGCATTTACCTTATTAAACTAGTACTTATAAACTTTTTTCCATCAACTTTTTATGCACTTAATAAATTTGTCTTAATCATCATCATTGTTCTTGCTTGTAGAGATTACTAGAAGGGGTCTTACCTTGAGTCATTAGGATTATGAACACAAGGTCATGGATCATTTATTTTGTAGTTTCCTTTTTTTCTCTGCTTGGTCTTTTGAACCAGAACCTTATTTAGATAACTGGAATGATTAATACCAAGATATGAAATGCCATTTGGTTTATTTTAAAGGGCACTGAGATTTTGAGTAAGAGAATCTTTATAGAAGTAACTATACTAAGACAAATACACTGGCAAATAGTGACAAAGAACAGTCCTAGACCTTTCAAAGTTTTGAGAATTGTGGTTTCTGTAAGATAATGAAAGAAGAAGAAGACTCATAATTATGGGCCCCTTTTCAAGGCTGCCTAATTTAGTATGCTTAAGAAAAGACACGTGGTTTCTTGACATTTCAACCCTTGACACTTAAGATTGCGGGTACTAGTTATGTAGAGGATGGGGCACGCAAGGAGGCAAAATCAATCTATTCTGTTTCAAGATCACCAAGAGAAATGAATGCCATTTGAAATATTATCCAAAATAACAAAAAGAACACTTTTAAAACTTGACAATTTAGAAAAGTCAAAGCGCTCTTAGTCTACCTGCATTAGTTTAGTGGGCAAAGAAACAATGTAAATGAAATAACAATTTACACACCTTGTGATAATCCTCCCTGATATTTCGTATTTTCAACAACAAAGAAAGGATTATAGGAAACTGCACTNCCCCCCCCCCTCCAAAAAAAAAATAAAAAATAAAAAAAAACAAACAAAAAACAAGTACATTGTGTAAGAGAGCCTTTAAAATATATTCTTCAGAATGAACCAAAATGACTCAAAAAGTGTCCTGGTTTAAGCAATCCACAAAGGTGGGCTCAAATCTAAAGTGTGACTCACATGATGAACAGAAGGATGTTCCTAGTGAGATCTCATCTATGCATGCACAATGTTTCCCTTTCACTCTGATTGCTATCACTGCCATCAAAATCAAGATGGCCGCCTGATCAGATCTGAATTGACAGTAATTGTTCCTTGATATTAAAGAGTTAGAAGGGAAGAAAATCAAATCAAAATGGCTGCCCAATTAGATCCGATTTGACATTAATTATTCCTTGATAATGGAAGAAGATAAAAATAAAGATGGCTGCCCGATCAGATCTGATTTGACGGTCATTATTGCTTGATAACGGATGAAGATAAAAATCAAGATGGGTGCCTGATCAGATCTGATTTGACAATAATTGTTTCAGGAAGTCCAGTGGTTGTGTGAAAGGGGTTTCTGGGAGGGAAACTATTGGTTAAAATCCCTTTCATAAAGGAACTAATTGGTATTGAGGTTTGGGTTTTAATAGAGTGGGTTTCAATCAGTCTTGCCTTCTTTGTATGTAGAAGAAGTGCATGTATTTCTAGAACATGTTTAGGGATGGGGAGTGACGTACATGTATAAATGGCAAGGGTCAATGTCTGACTTGAGAAGCATTTCCTTTGGTTGGACCCGACAAAAGCATTATGAGAAAGTCCACTATAACCATAGGGATACACAAGTAATCTAAATGATGACATTTTGAGAATGAGTAATACATATAGGAGGGAAGTTGCATCGATATTTTTACCTTTGAATGTTATACAAAGTGTTTGGATCCATGTGATGTCTTCACTGTGGTAAACAGTGTGTAATCTCTATGTTGGAAAGTGCAAAGGAATTCGGAACGTATTAGACAAATCATATAAAGAATTGTCTCTTATGCCTAATTATAACATGGTACATTATGAATAGAATTTGCATAAAAAAGAATCAAGGGTCATTCAACTATCAAATTGATTTAAAAAATAACTTGGACCAGGTTGATTACAGAAAGAACGAGTGATATAGTGCCTTTGAAACAGAGTAGAGGGACCTTTGTAAAGTGAAGAAAATGAACGTCTTTCAGTTTTCATCCTAGGGCCTGTTTCCTCTTCAATTGATTCAATCAGACACTCATTTTCCCTCAATACATAGAGAATCAGAGAGTCTCTGGATGCAATAACCCAAGGCTCTATGATTAGAGGGCAAAGTAACCCTAAAATAGTTCCGTAACCTCATGACCGATAATATCTCTTTACCCTAAAGAATTAGAAGCCTTTGCTGTTACTCTCTATCCATCCTTTGGAAATTTCAACACCGCAAAAACAAAGTGACTCAGGTCATGCTTTATGCTGTTATTATATTCTTCCCTTTTCAGTGAGCTAAATCAGTAACCTCAAGATACATTGTGAATCACCTGCCCTGGAAACAAAAAAAGTTTATGCAAACCATTTAAAGGTACACCACCCCATCTTATCAAAACCAAGGGCATCTATAATGTAGTGTATATATTTATGTAATACATGTATCACATCATCGACTAAGGGCAAGAATGTTGAGAATTCCTATCATTATGCACAAAGTGAATAACTGGATACCATTCTTGCTCTTAGGGCGTGTTCATGCTCAACTTTTTCTGGCCAGAATCAGGCATCGTATACGTGTTTAGTTCAAAACACGGTTGCGTCCTTTCTCACTTTTGTAGAATCACCGAAAAACGGCGATCACAATCGCCAATTGTAAACTCACAAAAAGGTGCGTTTACGATTTGTAAACGCGTTTAAATGGGGTCAACGCAGTAACGCACTGACCTCTAGTGGGTCTACGTAGCATGCACACTGCAGGTTTGCGAATCCAGCTGCAGACCACCCAAGGAGAATTACCTGGAGGAGCCAGAGAAGTGAGCATAAACAGTTCACTGTGGGACTGCGATTACGATGAGCATTTACGATCGCTCATTCTACCTCAAAAAACAAGCATGAACGCACCCTAAGATGACTAAAAAGAAATTGGTTATGTAACATTGTAAAAGTAGGGCCTATTTCCTCTCGTTTATTCTAAACTGCCTGTTTTCATATACAGCAGTCAAAGGTTAAGTGTAGATGACTAGACATTTAATATCATATTATCTGCTGAGAGCCAGAAGGTCGGTAGTCAACGTCATCTTGGATAGTGCATGTCTTTTTGGATCTTAGCAGACTAGAAATGAAAGGTGCCTGTATGCCTTATCAAACCCTCTCTTTTCCAATTCATTTTTATTTCTTCATATTATAGTCATGAAGAATTAGGTGAATGAATATAATATGACATTGTCAGCTGAAATCCCAAAAGGTATCATTTTTCATAGCCTTAATATTCTGCTGGCTCTCAACATATCACAAACCTTTTCACATGAAGACGGTTGATTGATTATAAATCACTGTTTTCTTTATTTGGATTTAGGGTTGTATAGCATAGGATGACAACTATGCATAAAAATGTCCATGGGAACATGCTACATTCAATTTTTTTATAACATTTCAATCTAAAATTCAAAGATTAATGCAGGAAGTAGCATTATTTTTCATCTAGAAAATAGGGATGTGTCCCTTTGGTAAAGTCTGGATATTTATATATGTTGGCAGTGTCCTAGAACATTGTAAATCAATGCTATATTAACGTCATTGCATTTCCTGGAACATTCTTTTTGGATACGTTGGTACGGGCATCAGATTCCATGTAAGGTATACAGGTAGGGAGGTCAACAGGATGTCCTTCTTTTGTCCAAAGTTCATGGTGAATCAAGGTACATCCCCATTAGCCTGAACTGGAGCTTGAGATAGTAAACCAATCCATGCTTAATCTCAAGTTTGGATTGTCCTGTTTCCATTAGCCCGAGTCAAGCAGTCTCTGCTTCCTTGGAAGAATATCCTCAAGCTTTCAGAGCATATCATAGACTGAGTGTGAATGAGCTACCTATATGACCAAATAGCATGTTATTTCGCTAACAATTAAACCCTGTTTTGCATAGGATTATAGCTTGAGCCATTCTTTCAAGGGCAAGGGTGAAATAGCCCACTGTCTGCATCATACATTAGCTTGAGCTAGTTGTGATCAAACTAATTTCCTCTGATCAGAATTAGCAAGGTACCTAGCTGACACCAATACATAACTAATTTTTGTTCACAAGAGTGAAAACTTTGATTCTTTGGATGATTCTTTGTAAAACTTTCGCGATTTGGCAAAGATTTTGTTGTGTCAGTTATGAATCACTTATTTCACAGCTTGAAACTTTCTAATCTTACCCACTTGCCAATTCGCGAACATCTTATGCATGGGCAAGTCTCTACGGTTACAATATTTTGACAAGTTGAGCTAGTGATGACTGGCCTAGCTGTGTTGCTGTCTCTCTGTCAGAACTAGCTCACAAGGACAGGTATGATTAGATCCATTATGATCACATCCTGCATATATGGGGGCAGGAGATCAAACCAGCTCCAACCAGTGGAAGGTTTGTTCCAAAGGGCCTCATGTTCAATATCTTTTTTCTGTACATTTACTGGTACTGGGATGTTTAGCCCTTTCAATGCCTCAGGTGGTCTGTGTACAAGCCCATATTTTTTCCATATTTTATTGGGGAAACATTTTTTTCCCCTTCTTTAAATTGTAAATGAGTTCACAAATTATTAATTAAAAATTATTAACCAGTACATGCTTTATATGTGTATGTGAAGGTGGACAGCAATAAAAAGGCATTGTACAATTATGATTGAAAACTTGCGTCATGAAAATTGTATGTGATAGATGATTCTTCACTTGACGATTCTCTAAGAAAGAAAAGTTGAAAATATTCAATTTGTATTGAATTATTATTTCTCACATTCCTTCTTCTATCCTCTGTGAGTCCTTTCAATTCTGCTCTCATCTCACCCTTTCTGCTGGTTCTTGTTTAAAATGAAGTATAATTATGTGGACTACCCTGTCTTTTTATAGAAGAAGATACATATTGGTATTGTATTTGTTAGTTGATAGCCAGAAAGGGCATCAATGAGTTTAACTCCATTGTGACTATGAGCAGGCGCTATATCAGTTCCTCTATGTCATCTCTGTTAATAAGTGCTTTCCCGCTGAAATTGCTTTTTTTTTATCTCTCCTCACTTTCAATCAAAGTCTTCCATGTCTGATCACCCAGTGTAACATTTACTTTCATGCAATGATACAACATGCCAGATTGGGTTGGATGTACATGCTGATATCTAACCAACAAACTCCTTTGGGTGATGTCACGGTGGGAGCAGAAAACAGTCCTTAAAGTGGCACATTTTCGATCCAAAAATAGGCAACGGAAGGCACATTTTTGGCCAAGTGACAGAATGTTTCTGCATGCTTTGTTCAAATTTGATAAATTTGTATTTTTTTTAATTTATTCCCTCTTAGCTCAAAAGGGATAAGGTAAATGCATCATTACAGTGTTAATGAATATATTCTGTTACTTTGATAAACTCTTTTTCAAATGAAGGTCATGTAAAACAATAGGTAATTATTAGAGTATACAGAAATCAGAATCTAACACCCAAAATTTGTTTTAGTTCCTGGAATAATGCTATAACACATGTTTCAAAGGTATTTCCAAGAAGCCACAATGGTTTTGAGAAGTGAATCTAAAGGAGTGTCTGTTAGGGTGCCCCAACCTTTTCTTCGCCACATGTGTTTTGGACTCGAGTTCATTAAAGGTATAGGATCAGAATTAGGGTTGCAATTGGGTTTTAGATTACCGTAGATTTAGGGTTAGTGTACGTGTACAGGTTAGGTTAAGTGTTTCACAAGTACTGAAGTTGGGAAATTGGTTAGTATCAAAGGAGAATATGTCAGTCATAGAACCAAAGGCAAGCAATGATTGTTCCTTTAAGCCCAAGTTCTATCATCTACCAAACTCATCATATGTCTCCTTAATGTAAGGAGAAGATCCATTATTGATCAGAAAGCCAGGATGATGTCACTATGATTTGTACGTCCAGTAATGCTTGCAGCTGTTAGGTTGACTTAGAACACCAATGATAAATTAAAGAACCATGCATCGTCCTGTATGAAGCTAGTGCAGAGTCATGTGGTACGTGTGCTGCACTTGTGTCGAGGGCTTCTTGATAGATATTGCATGATTAATGTCAGATAGAACAACTGTTATGGTTTCGGGTTCAATAAATTGGTGTCAGGACAGGTCATTTAGCTTTTCGTTGGGGACGTGCGTGCGGTCTTGTACTTTATCTTACAGATGCTGATAGTTATGTCCAAAATGTGCTCATTTAAGAGTATGACTATGAGTGAAGTATTTTTGGTTATCATAATTGGATGTCTATCATTTTTGGTTTTATTTTGGAGAACTTTGGGAACTAATCTTTTTAAATCATTATCTCAAAGTAATATATCTATAACAGGTCAAGTGCACTTTTATGATAGTTGAAAAGCTAATATCAAATTGAAGTAATTTTTTAATATTAAGATTTAGAACTGAATGGATTCAATTTTTGATATGAGAATGAAGTGCAGTGAAAATTTCTGTATCAAGTACATACTACAGAGGACCACTTTTTTAAATAATTTTTATTGAAACCTGTACAAAACAAACATTTACCGTAAATCTCCGTGTATAAGACGCACCCGTGTATAAGACGCACCCCGACTTTTGAGATTCAAAAAAAAAAAAAGA
>BEXV01000041.1:414366-428089 GCA_003118195.1 Hemicentrotus pulcherrimus | reverse complement strand
TGCATTTTGAGGACTCAAAATATTCTGTACCTGTGTATACGACGCACCCCGACTTTTGAATTTTCCCGACGGTAAAAAAAGTGCGTCTTATACACGGAGATTTACGGTAGGCCTTTATCAAGGTCACCTAGCTTTTCAGTACATTTGAGCTGTCTATGTGAGCACCTTTGACTGTATTGAAAAATGGGATGCCATTATTCAATATTGAGAGTGTATATGGGTATTATATGGATTAAGATGATTCATTCTCATGAGAAGTGACCAGTATCCTCCACCTGACTTTAGTGAGGTCAAACCTTTGTCAATCCCCTCTGTCTATTTCCAGTCTCACTGTTCTCTCCCTGCATCTTGGAGAACTCACCCTCTTCACTCTGTTGCTCACAGCTCCCTCTCTTTTACCATTAATCAACCTAAAATGAGGCACTTCTTAAAATAGCCCAGACTTAGTCCCAAGATGAGGAGTAGTTGTAATTGGAACACTCTTAACTCTTAGGTAAATTGTTTGATTTTCAAGCCTCCTATTCCCTCGTCTATTTTCTGGGGTGATGAGATAAAGTAGGCTGCAGAAACCAAGAGCAGATGTAACAAGTTTGATGTGCATGGACGTCATCTTGTCTTGAAAGAGAATTGATAGAGTTCCCTATCTAATTCTGAATGTATTTTCCCTGCAGAATGTTATCTTTTGAGGGTGCTGGGAGAATTAATGTGGAAGGCATGTGAAAACTTTCAAGTTGGCTGGTAATATGATTAGGAAGAATAGGGGCGAAAAAGTTTCTTGCTGGTAGATGTCCACGCAGTCAATTATTAAAACTTCCTCGGGTAATCAGGTAATAATAAGTTAAAATTGAATTATTATGGAATGATGAACCTGGTAATCAAAATCACATCAGACTTTTCAATGCATAAAAAACTTGAATAAGATATTTATGTATAAATTCATTGTTAGTCCAAGGCTCCATATTATTGCTTTATTTTTAAATTTTTAATTGAAAGAGTGAATATTTTGGGGGTATTCACACATGCCTCTGTTACCTTTTCAACATATTGGAGTCCCTTGAGTTGTTGGCCTCTCCCTGGATTGCTAAGAAAACATTGAATAGCTAGCTATGCTTGTATTAAAGGAAGAAGCTACCAGTGATTATACAGCTTTAATTACTGTAGACTGAGGTGAATAGGAACGAAGGGTGTATTGAAAATTATTTTCAGAGTACAATGAGAGCATTATGATACATAGAAGCTATACAGCAAAAATCAAAAATTGCATCACTTTTTAGAACAAAATGTGAAATGATCTATGAGGGTTAGTGATTTTGAATGACCCGTCTCTTTGATTCCTTCAAAGGACAGTACAAATTCACATTTTCTTGCCAGGCTGATTGTTCAAATTTAGATTTTTCTGATTGATTCTTGTAAATTAGTTTAGTTTTGTTGCTCTCCATTATAGAGATGTAATGATTGTGTGTTTCTGATGAAACAGAAACCTCATAGCCTTATATGTATTGTCAAATTAAAAGGAAAACATACATATATATATAGCAATCACCCATTTCAGAGTTACTGAAGCAGTTTGCCAAGAAACCAGTCCGTTGTTATCTTTCTCATGAAATGATTTGCAAACTCATTGCCTTTCTTTTAAATAGAAACTGGACCAATACAAACATAATGCTGTCATGAACAGTTTCCAGGGAGTACCATACTCTATTTCAAAAGTTTGGACTTCCCTGTGTTTTAATTAAACACTCAGTTTAAATAGAGAGACGAGAGAGAGAGAGAGAGAGAGAGAGAGAGAGAGAAAGAGAGAGAGAGGGAAAGCTATTTTAAGGAGACAAGAAAGAAACTATAGTTAGCTTTTAAAAGTGATAAATTGGCTTAACAATCATTTTAAATACCATAAGGCTGATATAGGTGGGACTATTTGCATTGCTCGCAACATTTACAATTTTGAATGCCCTCTTGTGGAATTTGTAAAGGAATTGTGGTACTCTGTCCTGTGTTACTCTGTGCTGTAATTTGTGAACATATTCTTTACCTTGTGTTGTCAAAAATATCAACACTCTTCTGCTTTAGACCTGTGAGTACCATTGTGAGGATGTTTTACCTATATGTACCTTGCTAGTATTAGGTCTGTTTAAATTTTTTTCATTCTACATTTACATGCTTGTGAAACAGACATGGATTTGATTCTTCTCTTATGACAGAGAATTATGAGTTGTGAAAAGAGTACACTATTGTAGAGAGATTTTTAATAATTCAGAAAGTGATGAAACAAGAATTTAGGATGGAGAGAGAGAGAGAGAGAAGGGAGGAGAGAGAGAGAGAGAGAGAGAGATTAATTGACTGATAGATAGAGAGTGTAGTTATTTCACTGAACCTGCTATCCATTCAGTACCTTGCATGCGGCTAATCTATTCCTTTAGAATTATTCTTCTGGGTACCAGTACATCTCTGAATATATCCAAAGTACAAAATCAGTCGTAAAATACAAGTGCGCGTCCTTAGGATCTCCATTCTAAGTTTTGCAAATTTGCAGTTACATGCAGCAAAAAAGACCATCGTGAAGGCATGAAGACATTACTATGGGATTTTGTGGAGAATGGAATGATGGCAACAGTAGTAGTGCCCATCAGTGAACAGATACCCCCAACTGGATTATGCCAATATGAACTCTAAGATAAGAGCAGCTCTTCGGTACATACACCTATGTCGCATTTCTAACGTTGGTGATTTTTTGTGATATACGTTTTCTTGCCATGTTCTGTACAAGGCAAGATTTTAATATCCTAATGGAAGCATTATACACATCATCATCTTGCTAGTCCTGTCTTAAAAGGCATGATTTTCTTATTACAATGCAATTTATTTTCATTATTCTTGATCTATCATGGAATTCTTTTCTTTTTTGTTTGTCTCCAGGATGCGGAAGAAGGATCGTATGTCTTTCGAGAAGCACGGGAACGGTATGGCGCCAACATTCTGCAGGCCAGGTAAGCATATTTACATCATTGAGCCAAGTTTTCATACCCTGTAATATTTTATTTGGCAATTCCAAGTAGGTTTATCCCCTGTGTTACCGACCACTTCTAAGATTGAGTAAATCGGATGATTATATTAATTTGCAGTCCATACTAGAGCTTGGATAGCACTAAGTATCAAGGAAAGTGATATTTTTGTTGTCAATTATGTTCATAATACTTGGTAATGTATTGGACACCAAATAACAACATACCATGGACTTACCACTTTCAGAAAGTACGCTCTTGCATTTGGTCAACGGATTACGACACTGTAAAACTTCAGTTTCTAGTTGTGTGATCTATAAATTTCATCCACAAATCAATTTTTGGAATCTTTCAGACAGGAGCAGCTTGAGTAGACACTGCTAGTTCCACTTGTGGCTTCTGAACCTAATCATTTTAATTTATGGATCCTACAGTTCTAGTGTTACTTTGATATATATGCTCCAAGGGCTTTTTCGTGGTCAGTGTGACTTTAGGGTTCAGGATGTAGTTATGTTTGAAGTTAGGTTTAGGTTAGGCTTGGGTTTAGGATTTGGTTATGCTTCAGTTTAGGGTTAGATTAAGGGATAGTGTTGGGTGAAGGGTTTGAGTCTGTAATCAATTTAGAGTTAGGTATCGAAAGTGGAACAACTGTTTTTGGAGGATATGAGTTACATTTGTTCCGTGAAAATACATTGCATTTAGAAGTGAAACTGCTTGTCATTGGCTGTGTCGATGTTTCTAAAATTATGCAATTGTAAATGGGAAAATTCCCAGAAAATAGCAAGCAGGATATATTGCGATATTTTTCATTATTAACCGTATCAAACATCTGAGCAGGGCAATTTTTAAATGTTATTGCCCTCAAGGTTTGATATGGATAAGCCAACAAAACTACAATATTATTGACCGCTCAGAAAAGTCAATGGGATTTTGTGTGTAGTTTGCCAGTCAATACGGTTACAAAGTATACCAATGAACAAATATTTAGCCCGATCTAAAAAAGTCAACGGGATATTGTGTGTAATTTGCTGGTCAGTAAGGTTATACAGTAAACCAATGAGCAAATATTTTAGCCCGCTCAGAAAAGTCAATGGCAAAATGCGTGTTAAACTAGTGAGCAATAATATAGAGTCAGCTGTAATTTACATCGCGCACCAGCTACTGTAATTTACGCATCAGCTACTGTAATTTACATCGTGCATCGCGTACAAGAAAATGTGCACTTTGCACGAACTTTATTGTGACGTAACAATCACACCCTAGGCACACTGTTTGCAGTGTATATCCAAAATCCGTCAAACACTAGCCTATCCGATATGCGTCGGGCTTTACGAGTATACTAATCGCGTTATTGAGACTGACATTGGCGCTGGCGTCAGCCCGAGCACCTATCCTCACTTGTGCATGCAAAAAGTTTTATTTTCTTTCATGTTCATTATTTCGTTTGTAGAAAATCTACGAACCCCCTGCAAAGCTCTTACATGAATATTTATGTTGCATGGACCAAAATAGGCCAATGAGCGATGAGGAAACTGGAGATGACATTTGATTGGTTGAATCAAAGTGATCGATCACCAAATAAGGCTAGTCTTATGAATCATGCATGAGAATATGCCCGTCACACATACGATACACATAATATGAATAATGATGAGTTGACCAGTGATGGTAGGCGCTCGGGCTGACGCCCACGCCGATGTCAGTCTCCATAACGCGATCAGTATATAATATTTGCCATAAAGCCCAACGCCTATCAGGTAGGCTAGTCAAACACTGGATGCACAGTGCTGGTTCGACAATGTTTTTGCAACTTCTAATGCTAGGAAACCCTTTTTAGCCTACATAATATAAGAGTATAAGATAGTAAGAGTTTCTTGTTTGCTCTAGATGTCTGATGTGGTTAATAATAGTAATATTGACTGCCTAATTCAGGGCAATACAACTTGTCATATATCACCCTCACCTTCGGTTCGGGCGATATATGTCGTATTGCCCAGAAGGCAGTCAATATTACTTAAATATCCTTGCCATTTGAAACCATGTGCATTTCATTTCACCTTAATTTTGTATGTGCTAAAAATATGCATATGCTCATCTCAGCGTTGCATTATCACTCTATAGCCGTGGGTTACCAATTTTTGAAGGGACTTTTTTTGCACAGTAGGCATGGTAGGAAGGAATGATGCTTGGTCACATGGTGTCATTTGACCAATTAGATTGCCTACATTCTTGAACCCGTTTGTATACCCGTAATACCGTTTGCCCTTGCTTTGTAGTAATTCAAATTATTTAAAAATTTGGTATTTCACAAGAATGTGGAGTAAAACTTTGAAAGCACTGATAATTGGCTCATCTTTAGTTGAGACCATTTAAATAAAGCAGGAAAAAATTGATATTCTTGAGAGAATATATTGTAGCAGCGTGATAAAGTATGAGGCTGTTCTGTCAAAAGACATCCACACATGTTTTCACGTATTTATATAACGGGTTTCCTTGAAATGTAGCTGGTACTTATGTGAGCAAGCCCTTAATATAATGATGCATTGAATAGTACCAGGTAAAAAAGCTTGGTTTTGTTATTGATGGCTGAATGCTGAAAGAATTTCAGGAAAGAAAGTGTAAATGGCTACAGAACAAGTATAACGTTGGCATGATTGCTCTAAGTATGGAAATAATATGATCTAGAATATGAAAGTTAAAACCATTCCTGAATATCATTTGTGAGAGTACATGAACTTTTATGATGCATATGTTAGAATTTTGATGTTGAACCAACTTTTATAATTATGACAAAATACCTTGTTTTGGTTATTTCCAGGTGGGTGACATTGTAGAATTTTATAAAATTTACAAAGAAATGTTTGAGTTAGTTATTCCACATTCTAAATTTTAACATCATCACACAGCAATATATCACGAATGAAGCTATATGTCAGTTGGTATTTTCAATTGACCCCTCCCCCTCCCTAGATTTTATTTGTAAATGTTCACTATTTACCTGTTAGACTTTGATGTTTTTGTAGCCTGTAATTATTGATTTTGTCCTTCTAATTTCTGACTTTCAGGGCATAAGTGGCATCTACTTGCTTTTATTTTATTATTTGCAAATTTCATTTAAATGACAAACTTTTAATCTTGTCAGCAATATTTGGTTACATCCATAAGTGCATGAAGCTAGTTGAACAACGGATCTTAGCTCTCAACATGATAGTTAGGATGTCCCTCATTAATGCTCACCTGTGGTCATATTCCCTTGTCATTCAATAATAAACTCATGAAAGGTGAAGAAGATTTCAAAATCCTGAATCATAATATCTCTTCGTCCTCAGTCTTCAAAATGGCCAAATGACAGCTGAAGGCTTTCAATTATCATGATATGTAAAAAATCTATTAGCAAAACATTTTCATATTGTTTTCTCATTTTTTAAATGGTCATTGTCTATGTTAAAAAGAGTTTTTTAGTAAAAAAGATGTGATTCAATGATTGAACATTAATGAAAACATTAATTGTCTCTCTTTTCAATCTCGGCTTCATTACACATGAAGAAGAATTCTATTGCAATGGGGAAAACAATGTATTTTCTGTAATTTACCTTCTCATTTTTATTTTAACATCAGCATACCGGTAATGAAAGATGAAAATAAAGTTAAAATGAAAGCAAGTTATAAGATATCAATCAAATGTTTTGTATGCATTTTGTTTAAATTATAGTTAGATCTTTACGAAAGCCATTTTAGCTTCAATTTTTGTAAGTTGCATTTATGTTCCAAAGAATGTAGGCCAGCGCTCTTAGAAATAGGACATTTCTATATTGAAATGATAAAGAAGAAGATGACACTTTATTGTCATGAGGTTATCAGCCATCACATTAATGTTTTCAGTGTATTATCCTTGGAACATTTTTTCTGCTTCAGTCCCACTTTTATGATTTGATGGGGGCCTGTTGATGATCATCTCAAACTGCTTAACGGTATCCTGCACTGCTGATCATGAGTCATTTGACCACATCCCCACAAGAGGGTAGAACAATCCCGTCTCCTCTCTTTTCTTCCCAGCTTCCAATTCTTTTCTCCTTATTTTCCTTCTCCTAAGTCTTAGATTTGCTAACTACGCTCCATCGTAGACCCTAGATAGATCTGCAGGACATTTTTACTCAATATTTGTGTAACATTATTTTATTTAATTGCAAAAAGTATCATTTTCTATCTGCCTTTAACTTACCTAATCTAACTTCTAGATCCATAACTTCTATTCAGTGCTGTATATGAAATAAGCACTTTGGTAAGGGTTTCTTTCATGTTTGTATCAGACACATTCAGTCATTTTAAACATAGTTACAACTGTAACTTTAAGCTCTGGCATGGTTCTAATTTCCTTTGGCAAGACATTATTGCACATTTGCCACTCTCTACCCAGGTATACAGAATAATTCAGAATATTAGGTAGGAATTCCTCAAATGCTGGCTACAGGCACAGAAACCTGTAGCCCAGCTTAAACCTGGATGATATTGAAGGGCATCGAGCATGATCAGTGTTTAGTTGGGGTGCTACATGAGGAGCCAGTCATATTATATATGTTAAGTTTATAATGAAGATCATAACCAGGGAAAATAGCACGAAGAAAGATAACAATAATTAATCTTAACAGTTACTGAGTCATGATAACATAACGCTTCCCCCAGATATCAGTATCACACAAACAATACACTTATAAATAGTATACAACTTTAATAGTAAGAATTTTTTTAAATTTTAAATAATTTAAAAAAAAAAAAAGATTTCCCAAGATGTTCTTGACCCATGCAGTCCTAAACTTGCTCCTAGCCCAAATGTATTTTTCAATGTTTGTTTGATTTATCCCAATAGCATTTTTGCCATATTAAACTAAACTCAACTTCCAACTATTTCAGGTGATCCTTCTTTTGTATTCTATTATATTAGTTATGCACTTTTTATTTATTTACTATACTCTTTTCCGTAATTGTATTTGTATGATCCATTATCCATTCATTAAAAGAAGTACATCTGTCTAACATCTGCAGGTTCATCCCTCATGGGTTGTATCACATTTTTTAAAACCTGCATTTTATGACCTTTAAAGAGCAGAAATAGACGCATCCTTTGGTTTATTCACAATAAATCCCCTGCTTACATGTCTATACAAGGTTTGCTCACTCCTAATTGCCCCCTGTTTACTGCCCCATTCTCCTGGCCAAATACATCCCACACAGTCTTTAATTGTTTCTATGCTCCCCATCCTCTCAAGTCTCTGTGGGACCTAGTCCCCATTGTCTTCATGTTCCTTCCTTATAAACCTCATGACTTCTTTTCTTCCCGTCTTCACTCCTGTTTCCCTCAATCTCCTCACCTCACTCCTACCTGATTCCATCTTGTAACCTTCTCTCTCTTTTTCCATCTTCTTTCTTTCCTTCGATTTAATTGTTATTCCTTTTTTCCTCTTTTTTTTCTCTTCTTTTTTCTCCTCCCTTTACTTCTCATCTTTCTTTCCTCAACTATCTTACCTTCTCTTCTACCCATTCTATTTCCTCTTTCCTCTTTCCCCCTTCCTTTTCCCCCTTCCTTTTTCTTTTCCTCATCTTTCTTTTCCCCTCTTTCATTCCTCCCATCATGACCTTTAGTTTTTGAGGATAGAGATTTCAATCACTTGACTTCAGATTTTCATCTAAGATTGAGAGCTCTAAGAAATATGATCAATTACAGCCATCACTGAAGAGCCTTCATTAAAGTTGAATTTTAGACGATGAAGTGTATTTCTATTTATCAAGCTTACCCTACTTGTTTGCAATATAAAGTCAGAGTAGCGTCGTAGACCATTTATAGACCTATAGTTTTAATAAAGTATACCAATCAAGGGATTATCAATGGGCTGATATGACAGGTCTTAATATCTGCATCACTTTTGAAATGTGATGTTCTTTATTCATCACATTTAAAGAAAATTTTAGGTTTAGTTTTCCTCTTGTAGGTTCCAGACATGATAAAATACTTCTACCAATAATTATATTACATGTGTTAATGATGATGGTGTTGATAATGATGATGACGATGATAATGACAATGATGATGAAGATGATTATAGGAGTTTCAAAATGTTGCGATACATAGACCAGCCATATAGAGTATCATGCTATCCATTCTTTGTAGGTTTCTGTTGCAATATTTCTTTTAGGTTACTTGTGGCATCACCCTACACATAATTAAGATCAGTTGCTATTTTTAGCTAATCGTGTTTCGATGTTGTATTCATTTAATTGAAATACCCTACCCAATTTTGTTATTTCACTTTTTATTTCCCTGCTTTCTGTCTTCTTTGTCAGAACTAAAATACTGTGAGTGTTGCAGATTTTCACTATAAAGCCAGATCCTTTGCAACATGAAACTTTTGCAATATGTAACAGACAAATTTCATGTCAATTAAGGACCTAATGCAAAATAGAAACTCATGAATATATTGTATATATTTCATATGAGTGAAAGTGTCTTGTTTTATAGCATTTTTTGCCAATCAATGCCTTAGAGTCTCAGTCTTGAGTTCGATTAACATAGAATTATCTTTTTTTAATTATTATAAAGTGTCCTTGTTGGTAGTTAATGCTGTTTGATTATAGAGGGAACACAACTAATTGTCAATACTACTCCACTTAATGATATACAGCGAGTCATTAGGAACGATGCAATACAGAGATATGAGAGTAATTACCGAGCAGGATATACAGTATGAAGAGCTGTACTTGATAATGGTGCTTTTTATTATGCAAAGTTTGGAAAATGGCCAATTTTTCATCAAGTTATTGTTTTGTTGTGTCATTAGATAATACATTAAATATGCAATGATTACATTTGTCTGAACGCAGTTTGAAGATATGAGATGTGCACACAATTTATAGCAATAAAAGACTCAGAAACAATGGCTAATTGACTTTTGATGATTATTAATATTAAAATGTACATACACTGATAAATCCATGCCACATTAAGTAGAAATAGATTTATTCATACATTAATAAGAGCTGCTAGTTAACGAAATTGATAAATAGATTTGTTAGATTCAATTAATGGATTAATTTATAATTTTGTTGAAATTGATCTATAGTAGTTTGATACGTACAATTGTAATCTTTTTATCTGTTTACCATTCTCTATATTGTTTTTCTTTCAAATTCTATCTTTTTTTAAAGATGATCTTGAGGAGCCAGCCATTCACATCAGTAAATTTGAGAGTCATGTGATTGCTTGCCATGCCAACAGTGATGGAGGATTTGCAGCTGAATATGAGGTAAGTCTTCATTATATGCAGAGAAACCTGTATATAAAGACCACTCTAGGGAGTACCAAAGAGGTCATCACAAAGATGCCAATTTGGAGATTCGGCAGAAGTTTGCAGACCATGTGAGGCTAGTTTGTATGTATACATACACTATATATGCTTGGGTTGGCTAAAGACTAAAGCTAAACTAAAAGTGTGTTTAACGTAATGTGTGTGGGCAAGCACTTAATCCAATGACCGGGGTAATAGTATATTTGTAAAGCGCTTAGAGACATTTGTATTAAGCGCTATATAAAAATTAAATATTATTATTATTTATTATCAAATAGAAACAAGAAATTAAAAAGTGTTTTTGGCTGTTCTTTTTCTGAGAAGCTGAATATTACAGCCATTTTGTTTCTCTTATTCCTTGTGAATTGAAAGTTTAAGATTTCTTCCCCATAATTTACTGGGGAAATGTTTAAAGTGCATTCCCCATTTCTGAATATATTGACTCCGTTTTATAAAGTAGTATCTTCCATAGGGTCAATAGGAACTAGAAAAATACATGTACATGAAGCATCTATGCATGTTGGAGTCGTTTGCAGGAAAAGTACTCTATGGGCAGTTCCATGTACCTGCAAGTGTGAAGGGGGTAATTACTCAACCACATTGTTTCTAAATAAAGGGAAGCATTTTCCAGGATATACTCCACAAGTAGGGGAAACTTTTGACAGGAAACTCCATCATGTTCATCACATGCATGCATATTAATAAGCATTTTTCAGTAATGAGTAATGAGAAGAAGCATTTTATTGGGTATGGATCAAAGTTAGAGCGAGGAATTTTTGTAATACCTTTATAAGGCTTTGCAAGAGTTTGTTGCTTGTGGTATTTTTTCCAGTCATGAAACCCTTGCAGACTCCTAGGCCTTGGGAGAAAGAATGAGACATTTATCTATTTTTACCAACATTGATGTGACTATAATGATGTCTGCTCTGTCTGTTTCATTCTCTGGAGGAATTAGAACCTGTCTATCATCTCTAAGACAGTTCAAAGTGGGATGTTAGACTCGCTATTAGATTGATCAGGGAGCACTCACAATGAGTATACATTTTTAAAGCTTTCTTTGTTCCAATAAAACAAGTGTACACAAAGTGATGATGAAAATGAGATTAGGGATTAGAGAAATATTTTCTGCTCTATTAGGCCGTGAATCCCATTTTAACCCATTGTCTACTGGAACCGGATGGTCCCTGTATTAAGCGTATGGGAATGACAAAATTCAGTAGTCAAAGGTTTAAGTTAGGAATGAAGAACAGAAATTGTCCTCATTTTCGTGTCTCTTTTCCCCATTTTTGTTGGGGTTGGGGAAGAAGGGTAAAGTTTTGATGGGTTTGAAGCTCAAGTGATAGGGGAGAGTGTATAAGAACTGAGACCACAATCGGCCCAATATGGTAGACAGGGCATTAATCTAGTCTACCTCACTGAGGCACAACAGTCTTTGTCCTTCCTTTACTCAACCAGATATAGTCACAAGTAAGAGGAAAACTGTGACCAGTTAAAAAAAAAGTGTTTGATGAGAATGATTCACATTTCAACTGAAACTACAACTGGCCCTATGCATGCATCAGGGCATTCTTATCATCCTCATCAAGGTGCATCGGTCTTTATGCTTTTTTCATCCAATCAGATATGGATACAATTAGTGAGGAGCAAAATTGTGACCAGTTTAGAAAACTATGAATGATGATCATGATTGACATTAAAAGTGAGACTACATACTGGCTCAATATGGTGTACGGGGCAGTCTTATCATCATTCTAACCGAGGCCCATCGGTTTAATACACAGAGCAGACTATAGTGATACTCATGATAGCCATCTGATGATCACAGTAGGAAGGGCACGGAGGAGGGTGAGGGAGGGAAGGGGAAAAGGTTGTCATGGTAACCCACTTCTGAATGACGCACAAGCGAGTCCAAGATCTTGGGGGCAGGAAGAGGATCATGGGGAATGTTTAGTTTGTGTGTATGGTGATGGTGTTTTTTCTGGAAGTAGGACAAGTTGAGCTCTGGCATTGTGCAAGATTGTGGGGGGAGATATGATATTCTAAGGGAAGTGCACTAGATGTGTATAAAAGGATCTCCTATTTAATCAATCAAATATTCATACAGCCCATGTAGTTTGTTGATATTTAAACATTTATCTGAGTGTTTTTATTCTTCATGTTAGATCTAAACAGGTAATGATAACTTTTAGACACTCAACAGGATATATAATGATGGATAATACTTTAAGCTGAAAAATGTAACATGATTATATCAGCCAGCTTGGTCTACTCCACAGGATTTTTATAAAAAAATGAGAAACTTATCGAGGTGAATGCATGCATGTAGGATATTGACACAGAAGTAAATTGGCATAATTTTTTAATTCAAGGAAACAGGTTGTCTCAAATGGTTTAATCACATCAGGACTCAATTTGGGCTCTATAAAACAGAGGATATCAAGGCAGGTGATAAAATGCATTTAATATGGGTTTCTAGTCTCACACCTAAGTTCCTGTAACCTACAAAAGTTTTGAGGGTAAATGGGTTAGAGAAATAAACTTGAGTGACTCTATGTTGGTGATTAGATCTTGGCCTGTGGCCGGGCGACTGTGATACATTGTGGATTATCACTCTTGAGAGATCTTCAGTGCCGGTAGGTTCGGAACCGGTTTAGCCTTTCAATCTCTCTCACACCCTCCCGCTTGGATATGCCGGCTAGCTTCAGCTCTACTTCCCATGTCCTACCTGTGTCCTCTCAGGTGGAAGAAAGCCATCGATTTTCATGAAGGTGCGTGCTAATGGCACAATGATGCTGCAGATTTGTATTGTTGTGACTTGTACGCATCTCTGACCACTTCTTTTCATTTCATATGATAACAAATCCAAAACAGATGTCCTGTTTTGCCAGGTAATAGGAGATTGACTACAGTTTGACCATATTGCCAAAAGGGTCATCAGGAGAGACAGAGGTGGAAACAGCATGAATTAGAACCTGATATGATAACCCCACTCTTTTCCAAGAGCTGAACATGAAACCATGTGTATAAGATCGCCAAGCCCTTTGTCTGAAGTTCCGCCCTGTATGATCTAGAACAACCTCACTCTCTCTCTCCCAGGGTCCCTTCAAGAAAAGATCATTCAATTTCCTCCTAAGTAACGAGTAGTGAGAGAGAACCTTCTCCTCCAATCAGCCTGGCGGGTGATCTAGGAGGTTCCTGGTAGCTTTACCCTCTACGTGTTCATAGAGAGGGGGGTGTAGGACCCTGTTGTTGTCACACTCGGACTTGCAACCGGTTTTTCTTTGGTAATGATAAGATCTGGAGGGCAGGTGTGTCTAGAAGAGGTCAATGATCATCATTATGCAAGATGATTAAACTAAAAATCAAGGAGTCTGTTTGTGTGTG
>BEXV01000041.1:375851-414338 GCA_003118195.1 Hemicentrotus pulcherrimus | reverse complement strand
GGGGGGGGGGGGGGGGGGTGTCAGGGGAAAATTATAGTGCCAGACTATTAGATTAAACCAACCATTATTTCATTGTAATGATGCAATCTGGAAGAGAGAGATGTGCCTTTAAATGGTCAGAGGTCATTGTTAGCTTGAAGATCACACTGAAGCAAATGGTGTTTGAATGATATTGATAGACGTTGATAGGTACACTGTATGTCTTTAGGGAGAGTCAGCAGTCCTTATCATGCTGGAGTATCAGACCAAAGCAACCCGTTTTCCTGTTGCAATCATAATATCTAGAGGAGAGGTGTGCCTTGAGTTGTTCATAAGTTACTATGTAATACTGGAGGATCAGGCTGAACAATAGGTGTTCTGACAGTAATGATAAGGTATGGAACGGAGGAGAGGTTGTCTTTAGGAGGGTCAGAGGTCATTAACATCATTCTCATACCAGAAGATCTAGAACTGTTGAATTCCTTGCAATTATATCCATTTTCAACATCAGGCTTAAGCAACCAGTTTTCCCAAGGTAATGATAAAAAATGAAGAATTTTCTCTTTAGAAGGTAATCCCATTCAGTCTTACAAATATATGACATTGCCAATACCGGTAATCATTTTTTTGTTTCTTTTTTTGTGCTTTGTTATATTTTACAGGAGATTCAGCATGTGCCTACGTCATTCCCTGCGACATTCAGCTCAGACCCTGAAAACAAGCTTAAAAACAGATACACCAACATCGTAGCATGTAAGTACTTCTCTTATGAAAAAAAAAGGCTCAAATTACACATTTTACTTATTGTCATTTGCTCAGAGCCAGAAGGGCATTAACTCAATGCACATGCGAGGCAGAGTTAACACCCTTCTGGCTTTCAAAATATGATATGTGCAACATATATGATCTCATCAGTAAATTTATCTTAGTATTTGTATGCAGCATCTACACATGTATTAACCCTTCATGTGGTGTACATGAGTCCATACAACTAGTAGCTGAATTTCAATAGTATTTGTCAAGTTAAAGAAAATGAATTAGGTGATTGGTTAACGGTTGTGCAAATGTCAAGGATTGTATTTCTGGCCTCAAAGGAGAAGAAGAATAATCCTGTATGCATCGGGTATTGAGATGATCATATTACAATGATCCTAGGTTGATACTCTCTAAAGTTCTCTTGTTTGATTAAATTTCCCTTTTTCTCATATTCATTTCACCCCACCTACAAACCTGTAAGTTTGATACTTCAGTATCCTTTCGATTGAAGGGTTAGTGTTTCTATTTTTCTAACACTATGAATGATAATATATATACAGTGTAGTTTTTTGGTATGTTATTCCGTATACAATGCTAGTCTGTGATATTCTGTATCTATGGAAGGTATAAGTTTGTATGTTTTTGCTTGTAAACATCCTCTTGTAGGCTCAATTCTTTATGAATTTATATTAGGTCTGCCCTAGCTATCCATTGTCTAGTATGACACATCTTCCTTGTTCTTTAAAGATGTTCTGTTTTGTTTTCCTTGCAGATGATTCGTCTCGTGTTTCCTTGCAACCTATCCCTGGCATTCCTAACTCAGACTACATCAATGCAAATTACATAGATGTAAGCATCACGTTATAGCCGATGTCTTGTTTGATTGGTGATGATGACAAGGTCTTTCTCTGTGGGGGTGAAGTGTAGCACATTTGTTTATATTATGCTGCTGAAGATATTGCTATTGATTATTGTTGGATGCATAGGTATTCAATCTGATTCAAGTATACCAGAAAGAGTTTGTATATCAATCCTCAACATCATCAATGGAATCATTGAATTATATTCTCGTAAGAATAGATGGTCCTGTTCCATTGAATTGAAGATACAAATCATTTTACCCATTCTCTCTACTTGCATCTTTCATCCCCCCTTTGATTAACACTTTTTTTGTTTAAAGCAAGCAAACTTTGACACCAATGTGTTATACTTCAAAATTGACATTCAAAACCAACAGTGCTTTCTATTATGTTTTGATTACATATTGAAACTGATACTACAATGTCACATAAATAAAGAGGGGAAACTCTCAAAGCAATTACGGTTTTCAAAAAGTACGTTGTGCTTCATTTTGTATGCGAAAGCTGAAGGGATTTCTGACCATGCAGCTCTTTTTGCGGTCTTTTTGTATTAAAGACAAAGTGTTAAGGGGAATGTAATACATGTATAGTCAGGTTCACACGGCAGCCATTTAACTTTCAAGTTTAGGCTGGTGGTTTATAACTTTCAAGTGACCTTCTAATTAGGACTGTGTGGATGTACTCATGGTCGCAACACTTTAAGTTTACTTGAAGTGATTAACCACAAGTGATCTTAAGGTTAGCGCAATAACTACAAGCAGTGGGGGGGTCCTCACTTAAAGTTATGTGCTGTACAGACACAATTAGCTTTAAGATCGTGCTAGCTTGTAATTAAAATGACTGCCTTCATGGCTTGTAGTGTGATTAAAACTTACTGAGTAGTTGCTATGTGAACCCTTGTCCTGGTTAGTGGATCATTGTTTATAACTTGGGGGTTTCACATTCTTATTTCTAAACTATGATGGTCTTGTGTGAACTGTGTGTCTGCCTGTAATGTAATATTTAGGGTTAAAATGGGCTACTTTCCTTGACACGATTACTGGGTGGAGTGACTGTGATCAGTCAACTCTGTCTGACTTACAGACTCCTATCCTATTGCAAATCTAGGCCAGCTAGGCTACGTGCAGGATGGGAAAATAGAATATCATTCAAGCATTCACATACAGATTGTACACACCATCTTGAATGTGATCTCAAACGCTAAGAGTAGCTATCTAAGACTCATAGCCATTGTCAAACTTGGGACTTTGAATATTAATGAGCCAGAATTAAGAGGACTGTAATAGTTTACCAAGTGTTGCAAAGTTTTTCTTGAAACATATACATATTTTCAGAGAATGATCTTACTAGAGAAGAAGTATGGATAATAACAATTATAGTGCTCATATACTTATTTATGTTATTATGCCTAGTCCCTGCTGCTACTCATAGTAAACCATACATTGATAGATTGTAGGCAAGGCTTTTGAGTGTACTCTGACTAATCATGATTCGTATTGCCATTCTTGTTTGCAGGGCTTCAACAGACAAAAGGCCTACATTGCTACCCAAGGTTTGTGTTTTGACCAATACCCTTATGGTACTCTGTGTAATACGTTTCCTATGAATATCAATTTCTTTTTAAAACATGTCTATTTATGTCAAATTACTTTTGATCATTGATGTGATATTACTTAGCCAAATGTAGACTTTACTTTTTATGCAATATTGCATTCAAATTTTGCTTGATGTGATGACATGATATAAAAATTTGTTTTTAAAAAAAAATCAATATTTCAGATTTCATTTGCAATTCGGTGAAAGAGTCCTTGCAGTTTAGAGAGCAAGATAGAGACCAATAAGTTATTTTTCATCTGAGAAAATGTCCTCCATGTAATACACATGAGATTTGATTTTTCATGATAATATATTTGTTATTTAAAATGGACATGTATGTGAGTGTATGAATATTGTTTTGTACTTACAAACACAAATGCAAACTTTTCCAATATCCTAGGTGCACTGAAGACTACATTTGATGACTTTTGGCGCCTGGTATGGGAGCAGAAATCAGTGGTCATTGTTATGATTACAAAGCTGGAGGAAAGAGGAAGGGTATGTCAACGTCTTGTATTTCACAGCAACCTAATTTTGGATTTGGCACACTCCTATATGAATAGCACATGTAAAGGGATGCAGCTTGCAAATTCTATGTACAGCGAATTTTGGGCTTTGCAACACTGTGTTGAGTAGTTTAGGAGGAATTTGTGTAAATTCAATCTGTAGAAAAAATTTTGTAAATGCTGTTTTCAGGAAATCTTTGCTAAAATTTACAAGCAATAAATGCAATGCATTACTGAATTACTGAAGTGTGAAATGTTTGAAAAAGCAGGATTGTGTCTGCTCTCATTTGCCTTCTTTGTAAATAAATTAAATTAAATTAAATTAAATAGTTGTAAATTAAATTGAATAGTTGTAGAGTGAGGTCTAAGTTTTCCAATTGTTAGAGTTGACATAGTCCCAGCACCAGGTTCAACTGAATTACCGGTAGTAGAATATGAAATGTTAATTTTTCTCTGAAATGTACAATAAATTGAAGAATTAAGATTCAAGCTTTCATTATCGAAAGCTTTTTTTATTATTACTTGTAATTATATGATGCAGATCAAGGGTGAAATCATAAAGAAAGCATGGCTTCCTAAAACTTATGGCTTCCTAAAAACAGGGAACACATCTGACATTTACCATTCAGAAATAAGGAGAGGCCTAGAAAAGATCCTCCAACTTTGACATTTAGACCAGTAGTAATGATGATCATGCACGACTAATTAGATTTATGTGTATCATTGTCTACACAATATTAGGTCAATAATTCCCATTTCCTCTTTAATTTTTCATTTTACAGAGGAAATGTGATCGTTACTGGCCCGCTAAGGGGACTCCAGAGAGGTACAATGAGATAGAAGTCACTCTAGAATTAAAGGAGAAGTTTGCCAGCTACACACTTAGAACATTCCTTCTCAAACACCGGCACAAAAAGGTAAGAATCAAAATCAAAACAAAATCAAATCGATCCTAAATCAAAATTAACCATGACAGAATAGATCACAAAATGTATAATTGCATATTGGGATGATATGGAATATCAGATTACTAGACTTATAATTCTGAGTGTTAAGAATGCTTAATCATGACTAATAGCAGATTATCTGTATTAAACTACTTCTGATTGTCCAATGAACAGGCATTTTGGTCTTACAATCTTGATTGCAAAAATAATCTCTGCATTTGGTTGATTTATTGGAGTTTGGCTGAGTTAATTCTCTCTAACTCTACAATGCTTTTTGGTGATTGTCTGAAGTCTGTTGAATGCCAATGTAAGTTCAACAATTAAACAAATGTATCATGTATTACACATGCAGACAATTGTTTGAAACAGAGGCCTCCCTATTAATCATTGTGGGCAGTGCAGACTTGTTCAATGAGGACTTAAAATCAACTACTGTAATTCAGTTGCTCTGAATTTAGGGGCCCTTCTTTTTGGAGCATTAATCACATGGTCTTCACAATAACAGTTTAATCCAGCTATTATTTTATTGTGCTGATTATATGATAAAGAAGGGATATATAGTACATGTCTAGAAGCTTTTCTTTTATTGGTTGGTTTTTAATTTTGACTTTTTTGTTGTTGAGGGGGGTGAGTAAAGGTTAAAGCTTATTGGTTCATTTCTTGCCCAATGTTTTAGTGAACTCTTTGTAGATTAATGATACTCTTGGTCCTGTGTGGTAGTCTTGATGAATGATTAATTAAGAGCTAGTCCAAAGTCAGTTACCAATATTTATTTTAATATTTGATTGTTCTGTTATGATATCTTAGAAAGAGAAAGTGTTGTAAATGTATGTAATCTATCTCTGAATTAGATGATACCGGGAAGTGTTTCCTAGAATACAATGAACAACTTTGTAATCAATGAGGCATATACGAAAGCCATGTAAGAATGAATGAGATTTTACAGTTAGTCTCCTTTGAACTGTTTCCTAACCTTTCTTACACTTAAAGCTTTTGTATTATTCCTCACTACTACAGTGTAGTTTCTCATGAATGCTTACAAGATATTTTAAAAATATAAATCACAGAAACAAAGAAAGACTATGAAATTACAACAACAAACAACTTTCCTTTAAATGATGATATTCGTACTAGTTTGAGAAAAGATTAGTACCAGACCTTCACTTATTTTCTAATAAGATTAGTAGGTATGGATAGACATCTACACAAAAATTCACTTATGGTGTATGTGACTAAGGTCGACGTATCTTGAAATTCATTGCCTTTTATATTTGTTCGCTGACCATCATGATGTTTTTTGTCTACAAAACGTTTTCCTAATATCTCCCTAGGATTTATGCAAAAGTTAATGATCCTTATAAAGGTTGCTTCAGTGAAACCTGTATAGAAAGACCATTCAAGGGTGACAAGAAAGGTGGTCTCTATAGGCAGGTGGTCTTTATGAACAGGTGGTCACTAAAACAGGTTTCACTGTACTTCCCAAAATGACCTTCTTGTGGCCTCTTTTTACTCATCAGGAATTATTTCCATATTCAAATGATTTTTATATGGTTCCCTTCTCTTGTCATCTCTTATTAACATGTCCTCTTTATCTTTCCCTTTTTTTTTCTTTTAATTGCTCTCTTCTTCTTCGTTAAATTATGAAGACTCAAGAAAATTATGCAGTAGGTTTCAGGTCCTTTTGTTTTTTCCTCACATTTTCTTTGTTTGCACACCCATTTATATATCCATCTTTCTTTCATTTTATATTTTGCTGCGTATTTATTGTAGCCTTTTTCTACCCAATTTATTTCTATTATCATGTTTCTTTTCATCGTTCTATTGTGTATACACCCATTTTTCTTCTAAACACAGTTAAAGACATGATTTTACAGATGATTGTACGTAATGTCAAATGATGCCTTCTCATTTTATAATCATTTCAATTTATTTTGATTTTTTCTTTTCTTTTCATTTAGGCTTTTAAAAGAATAAAAAATAATTATATTTCAGTTTATATAATTTAATTTTACAAATAAATCACACTTTCGCATAAACCTAACCTCAATTTTAAATATGTTTGCATATACATATCTTAAAGAAAAGGCATTTGATTTCTTTCATCTTAGCTACCAAAATCATAAAACTAAACATGTGTAGAGGGGTTAGCAACTTCTGCAATGAAAATATATTCCAGATAATATATTCATTTATTCTTATTTTTTGGTATTTTGAAAGAGAGATGACAATAATTTAGATATAGATGTACACAGTTCCCTTCCCACTATCACTGATCTTCACACCCTTTTGGACCTTCCCCTTTGAAATGTGTACCCTGAATTTCCCTCCATTCCCAACATGAATATGTACATGTGGTAAAGTGTGCATGTTGTTTTCTTATTTGTACTGTATCAAACCTTGTGAGCTTGTGGGACTGGCTATTTAGCATGGTTCTTTCATGATATTAGACATTTTACAGACTGTCTATGTGTTTGTAGTAATGTGGGATCCCTTCATATAACCTATGTTGATCATAAATTAATTTATGTCAACTTTGTTTTGTTCATGGGGAAAATGAGGCCTTTTGTCCTCAAATTGCAAGGCAATCTTTATGATATGCATGTTGATAAACTCTCATATAATTTTTTGTTGTTGACAAAAGTAATTAAAATATTGCAGTAGAAAGTTTTGAAAATGCATGATTTGGCTGTTTGTGTGTAGGAAAGCTAGTGCAGTGGTGTTGTTATTGTTGTTGGTTCAGACGTGTTTGATATGGTGTTTTGCTATCCTGGATATCTAATTTGTCCAATATTTGATTTAGATTTGATTCACTTATGTTATTTCAGTTTATATTTACATTATTAAAGTTATACTCTTTGTTTATGATTTAGAATATGTAATCCACTTGATTGTACATGTATTCAAGATATTTAACCATTGACCTTAATGGAATTCTTCATGCAATTTCTTAATACTGCTGCCTCATTCAACATGCCCCTTTTCCACTTTGATCATCACTGTATTTTTATCTATCTTCCTCTCTCTCCCCCTCTCTCTCTCTCTCTCTCTCTCTCTCTCTCTATCTCTCTCTCTCTTTCTCTCTCTCTTATTCTCCATATACATGTAGGCCTATCATTTATCATAGTCATGTGATATTGATGTGGTTTCATACTTCATGGTGTCAATGATTTGTTTTTATAGATTACTAATTACATTGTTAATTACCATACAGAAGTGTTTAATAGTTCTGTCCATACAGTATGATGTAAATTATATTTGCAATGAATCTCGATTTGTATGATATGTTAGGTATCATCTTCAAACTGTGATCATAATCATTTGTATGTAACTACACTGTACATGCTTGATACATGTATGCAGTAAATGATAGTTTGTAAATAATTGATACTGAAATTATTAAACCATTGTGAGATGAATTATGAACTAGTAAGTGCACACTGTATATTCTCTTGCTCTAAGCCTTTCTGTATGTGTTGTAATAATGAATAATTGATGTTATGTGATGAAAACATATAGTACACCACTCTTACCCTCTCTTCATTCAATGTGTTCACTCCCTAGCATGGTAAGGTACCTGAGAGAAGGGTGTACCACTTCCATTACACAGATTGGCCGGATCATGGTGTCCCACCCTACACACTCCCTGTACTCTCCTTCATCCAGCGCTCATCGGCTGCTAACCCTACAGATGCTGGCCCAATCATAGTCCATTGCAGGTAGGCGTTCACATACCACACTACATAGGCCCAATTTCATTCAACTTATTATCAATAACTGCCATAATTCTATGATCAATTTTAGTCACAGCTAGTCAAAAGCAATATTTGTTGTAGCTAATATCAATCTTTGTGATTTGTTCTTGCAATGGAGTTGGTGACTCAAGGCTGTGGTCCAAAAAATTGTTTTCAGTATAAGGAGGAAATCAGAGAACAAATAAAAAGAGTGTTAATTAAGTAAATCAAAGAACCAGTAAAAGAAAGTTGTTTATTTTGTATCACAAAATGGAAATTGCTGTCTAATGAGGGAAAGTAGTAACTCAATATTGAGTCTAAACCAGCTTTTTTGTTTCAACACCACAAATTTCCCATGTTTCCCTCAAGAAACAGCTATGTAAAATAAGTATTTTCTTTCATAAACTAATGTTTATTTGATAAGTTTGTGCGTTCTTCTTCTTCCTATTCTTCTCGTGTCTCCCTAGATCAAGATTAATGTATCTTGATCTCGGGATCAAGATACATTAATCAAGATACATTGTGTGTTCATGAATAGCTTTTTCAAATACAGATTTTCCCAAAATAAACCTTTTCTTTATATAAATGTAATGCTTCCTGGGAGAAATTTTAATTATTGAAACATATTTGTGATCTTATTTACTGGGTTTAAGCCACAAATATGTTTCAATAAACCTTTTCTTGTTTGATGCTTTTTGAAAAAGTCCCACCATTTACTATTAATCTCTTCTTTATCGTTCTTTTAGTCGTTATTTAGTCATAAAACATAATTAACATATGATCATGCATCATTTTATCATGACAAGACTGTAACCCTTTCTCATCCCCCTTTCCAGTGCTGGAGTAGGTAGGACAGGCACTTACATTGTGATTGACACCATGCTGAAACAGATGCAAGCTGAGGAGAAGGTGAACGTGTTTGGATTCCTCAAGAGAATCAGAACTCAAAGGAACTACCTGGTGCAGACAGAGGTATGTGAAGGGAGATGGTGCACATAAGGTCCAACGAAAGCGCCCTTTTTATGTGCTAATGATAATTTAGGGAATAGCTTTTGTGTTTGTCTTTCAGTTAAATCTGTTTAATCGCCATGGATCGAAACCCTGGTCTACCACATTGTTTGGAATATATTATTCTTATACATGTACCCTGGAGTCCACTGTTTGATCCATTGGTCGATCAAACCCAGTTTGAAGAGTTAATTTGTCATTGGATTTCTTTTCATTGAACCTTAATTGGGTACCACAAATCATCTGCCTCTCTTTTTTGCCTAAGAATGAGTTAGATTTCAGATTTTAGAAATACATATTTTGTCAAATGTTACATGTAGATATGGAATAAGAGATTTTTTAAGTGTCTTTAGGCTTGGTTCACATGATTTCAGGAAAGCCCTCAAAAATTCATGAAATAAAAAGAATAAAAAACCATGGCCAGAAAGCCAGTCCTGTAATTGCCATCTCCTGTTTATGAGATAAAGAATGATTCCATGGTTCCCATAACTCAAATAACCTTTCTGAGGGATCCATTTATAAGTTTAAACACTATGAAAATGACTGTCAAAGGAAGCGGACAAAATACACAGTTCCTCATGTAGACAAAGGAACATCCCTTCACAGCTATTATTTAAAAACGTGTAGAACAGGTGTCACATGCATATTCACCTTTTCACATGATAACAGTGAGAGATGTTCCTTTGTCCACATGAGGAACTGTATATTTTGTCCACTTTCTTTGTCCATAGTGTTCATAGTGAAAGCAACTGCTGGACTTAACTGCAGAATATTCCATCATGTATCACCACAACTACAGAGTGAGGGTTAAGTTCAGGGTCTGAATTAGAGTCTGGTTCATGGTTAAGATTAGGGTCAGGGCTAGGCCATAAAGTTAGGTTGAGGGCTTCTTGTGTGATGGGAGTATTCTGCAGTTGTGTTGAACATTGTGCTGTTTTGCTTCTTTATCTGATCAGGAACAATATGTGTTCATCCATGATGTCTTACTGGAGTGGTTGAGAGCAGGTAACACAGTGGTGAAATCAACAGAGCTCCGACATTATGTGGATAGAATGACGATGCCTGATGAAGTCGGTAGGGTCGTTCTGGACGAACAGTTCAATGTAAGTTTGAGGGTTTGGTGACTTTGTCAACTTTCCAGAAATATATGTAGTTGATATTTGGAATAGAAGTACAGAATGGAATTCATTTCATCTATTTGAAATCCATCTTTCCTTGACAATGAGTTCATGTATGCCAGATTTCAGAAGTAGTCCTGTTCTCAAACTGACATCTGCAAATATTGATTTTTTTTTTTCGTTGTTGATTCTTTTGTTGAGAAATCCATTTTTAAATATAATTTATTGCATATGTTTGGGAAAAAATGTGTCCCTTCAACAACCCCAAAAAAAAAAAGGAGGGATTTGTACTGATTAGAAAACTGGACTCAATATTCTGTTGAAAGTTGGAAGCTATGGTGTGCCATATTTCCCTTCATTATGTTACTAAGTAAAGTCAAAATGTTGTGTAAAGGAAGTTGTGCAGAATTATTGAGATTTTATATGATTGTATATTAATAATTTTTGAACCACTTAAGAAGGATTCTTTTAAAGGAGTCTCTCCTTCACTTATACCTTGCAGTTGTTCTCCCCACATAAAGTAATATCCAACAATATCTGAGAGTTGATTTTACTTGACATTTTATTGAATTAATTATTTGTGACAGAAATTGTTTATGCTATCAGTACTCAACAATTTCTATGACTTCACTAATTTATTTGCAGCTGATTATGAAAATGAAGCCCAGAGATTATGAGTTCAGCAAAGCAAGACAGAGCAAACACAAGAACAGAGACATGGAGCTTATTCCAGGTAAGTCGCATCATAGCACAATCAAAATCATTTCTGTGCCTGCATGACACTGATCACCTACCATGAGGAAGTGTTATAGAGGTCAAACAATGCTGCGGCATGGGTAAACTGTGTGACCGACCATATATGCCTTGTATAGGGGCACTAAATGAGTGTCTTGAGAGACAAATCTAGAATTGGCAAGTAATGTTATTGTTTGTGGAGTCTTGAAAAATGGTGTCTTTGTGTTGATTCATGACTCAGACTCAGAGCTTATTCCTTTTTCTGCCTTTGAGAGGCTTTGAGAGTGTTTCCGTGATGTGTGGTGTGGCTCCACTTATAACAAGAGGCAGTCGTCTTAATCTACGAGTCCTAAATATAATTTGTACAAGTATTATAAATTGTCTGCTGATCAACATCGGGAGGCTTTAACATGATTTATATTACTAACACCTTTTTGGCTCTCCGAAGAAATTCCAAGGCAAATTTTCATGTGCCTTGGAATGGAGTTCTTAGATTGGTGACGCAATAAAAATGCTTATTTTATTATTTTGTTGTTATCTTTACACAGTTGAGAGAAGTCGAGTACCTATCTCTGGAGTACCGGGTGTGGATGGCTATATCAATGCCTCATTCTTACAGGTATGATATACACTATGCCTCCCTTCCTTCCTTGTTTTGGTTCCAAACAGGGTGACTTCAAACTTGAAGGGATTTTGTATTGTCTTCCCGACCTCCTTCACTTTTATTCTCTCCCTCTCTCTCTCTCTCTGCCTCTCTTTCTTTTACTCCCATTCTCATTCTTTCATTTTCTTTCTCCCTCTCTCCAATTCTCTCTCTCTCTGAAATAAGTGAAATGTAGGACTGCCCTCTTTTCTTTCTTCTTTTCTCTCCCTCTGTTTATCTGTCTCCCTCTCTTTCTCTAGCTCTTGATATCCCTTCTTTTTTCCGTATCCCTTCCCTTTGTCCATCTCTCCATCTCTCCATCTCTCTCTCTCTCTCTCTCTCTCTTCCCTTCTACCCGTTACTCTATCTTTCTCTCTTATTTTCTTTTTCTGCTCTGTAATTGTACTTTAAACACTTCAATTATCAATGGAGACTCAAGTCATATTTCCTGTAGCTCTTTTAAGTGCTTGAATGAGAGGCATGAGCCCTTAGTATGATATCTATTTTTTGAATGCTTTGCATACAAATCAAAAAATGAAACTTAGAGTAACAATAACAACAAAATAATCTAAAAAACTCACCTCTTCTTTTAATGTAATTGTAAAGCGCATTTGAACACGTGAACATGTATGTAAAATGCGCTATATAGATACATTATTATTATTATTAAACATTGTTTGTAATACAATCTGGAAAAAGTTTTTAAAAAACATTGTCTAGTGCTTTTTAAATGATTGATATTCCATGTCATTGTTATATTGGAGAAACTTGGACAATTTCATTGTAATATTCAAATAAAATAAAATAAAATCATTAATTTCCAAATTCCATCATTAATTTAAAACAATGTGTAAAAACAGTCAACAGGCAATAAAAACATTATAAAATTATGACATTTCAATCAAACGGTTAAGAAGAAAACAAAACAAAACAACTATAGCAATCAAAGAGAAAATAGGTACAGGCTACATTAAAAACATGAGGGGATAATTGGAAAATGGTGAACACAATAAAAGCCAGGTTTTTGGCTTGTTAGGATGTGTTCACCTAGTTTGTGTATTTGTTTTTTTTTACGTTATTATTATTATAAAAATTAGACATTGGTCAAACAATACATAAAATATTGGATGAAGTTGGGTGCTTAAAAATAAAAAAAATTATACTGAAGAAAGCTAAACAATTGAATACCTATCATTTTGACAACCCTGTGTCACTGCCTCATGTTTACAGGGTTACCGACGTCAGAACGAGTACATCGTGACCCAGTACCCTTCAGCGGAGACTATGGAAGACTTCTGGAAGATGCTATGGGAACATAACTCGACCACCATCGTCACCCTGACGGACGATCAGAAGGTTCAGTTGAAGGTCTTGTGTCAATCCGCTGCTTCTAACTCTTTCCTTAACTTTATCTTCAGTTGCTGAGAAGAAAACAAAAGCATGGATGTATAGTCAAACCTGTCATGGCAACGGCCACCTTAGGCGAAAGGAGATGGGGCAGTATTGCTTCTCCCTTTCTCCCTTCAAAAAACTATAGAAACAAACAAACAAATTAAGAAACCAAAAACACCTGAACAAAAAATATGGGTACGCAAAAAAACAAAAAACAAAAATGGTTACCTGGTAGGAATTTATTCCTTGAAATGCTAGAGCGCCCTATGGCAGCCGTGCTAAAGCCAGGGTAATAATCGGGAGCGCCAGGAGGGTCAAATCTGACTGACATGAGCGCTATACAAGAACCCACTATTATTATTGTTATTATTATTAAAAGACAAATTAAATATAGCAACTTCATTTGTCTCCCCACTGGCCCCTCAAAAGATAAATATGAATAGATATAAGTATTGAAATATGTTTAAATACAAGCAATAGCCTGGCATGATACACAATTGTCAACTGATTTGATTGATCTTTCTTACAATGTCCAGAGTTATATCCCATAACCCATGTTTTGATACATAGTAATTGACTTCAGTTTTATGAAAGTCTTGCTATTTATTTCCCTTGAGTGGCTTTCTATTGAGGGTTTTGACTATATTGATATTTAAAGGCATGGTATAGTGATTTTGCTAAGGTTCTGGAACCATTGGATTTCAAAATAATGAAAGAAACTTGAGTCGGCATGTTGCATTCAAACATACTTTCTGATCTTTAATGGAAAGAACATAAATTTGATTTTAAGGAAAAGCAAAGAAAGTGCTTGACCTTCAAATGGACAGTATTAACATACTATTTGGCTCCATTTTAATAAGTCTAAAGTGCAAACATGAAATTGTTATGTAGCAATCTGAAGGCAGTGAGACCCCTGCCCAACTCCTATAATAATTGAAAATACCATACTGAAAACATACCATGCCTTTAATGAAATGCTAGCTGATATGTTTCATCATTACTTAAGTAAACAAGGCATTTCATGGTTATAAAACCTTCATCATACAAAGCTTTCCTTTTTCTTAATCTCTGCTCATGCCAATTTGACACAGACCTACAGAAAAAGTTTATTATATTATACTTATTACTGGGTATATGTATTAATCTTATGGGTTTTTTGTAATCATAAAATTTCAGCTTCATCATCATCTAGCTTCTTCCTTGTTGACTCTATGCTCTTGCTTATTTGACACAGACCTACAAATATTATGTTTATACTAAGTTGTATTGGACTTTCTTTAAGTTTATGTTTCATGGATTTCCCCCCTTTTTCAATATAAAGCTTCATTGCAACTCAGCTTCTTTCTGAAATGTCATCTTTTGCTCATTTGACACAGACCTTTTATGTACATTGTAATTTATTTGGCCATTTTTGTGTCTTTTTTCATCTGCTGAGGGAAAAAAATGGTGAAAGGGCTGAATATGCTTAGAAAAAGCTCATCAGTAAATGATATATCAAATGGGCATGAAACTTTATGTACAAGACTCTGCTGCTTCAACTGCTGCATGGTGTTGGACCCCCCCCCCCCCACATGAATACATTAGAACATTGATTTGAATTTAAGAGAGAATGTTCTGAACTATATTTGATGTAAAGAAATGTGTTATACAGATTTTTTGTAGATTTCCAATCAAAGAGGAGATTAATCCTCTCTTGTTCCAAATCCAGCTTTTTTACTGGGAAACATTGACTTGTTTTATTAGGAATCGAGAACATAAGCTCTAGGCTTTCCAAGGATATGAAATTCTCAACAAGTTTTACTGCTCTTACTGTGGATATTTTTGGTGAGGTTGAAAGGATATTGCAATGATGAGCAACCATCAATAACAAGGATCTTAGTCATTAAGATGATTGCTCGGTTAACCCAACGATTGTTGATTGATTTGAAGAAAAGTGCTTAAGTGCTTGATTTGGTATAAATACATGTCTCTAAAGTCTTGACCAATGATCAAAATTGGTCAAGGATTCCTAAGAGTGACCAATATTGGGTGGGATTATGTCTCGATTGACTAACCCCTACTAATATTAGACATGTGACCTAATTGGATGTATCCTTTCCCCCTCTGTCTGAACCCAAATGAGGTCATTAGATAGATTACTGTGGGTTGCCATGTACAGTATTCTTTGAATTAGAATGTGGGCTAGCAGCATAGGTTATTATGTAGTTGCCAACAAGCTTGAGTTGTGGTCCTCTGGCGTAGGTTCCATTCATGTGTGTAGAAGAGGTTACTCAGGTTATTGTTCAGTTGTTAGAACCTCTGATCATCTTTTATGAAGGAAGAAATGAATCAGTGAACCTATCAGTCAGTCTACGTTCATTCTCCAGTTTAAACACTATCCATCTTGAGCACTTAAACATGTCCATAACATGAGTTGTGTACAAGGAGCCACTTTAGGATAACCTTACACAAAGACTCACTTGAGCACTGCAATTTTGAATTGTTCACAATAAGGTGACATGTCATGAAACATGCCCAGAGGTTACTACACATAATCATAGTAATTTAGCCTCTAAAATGAGCTAAATTTTGTTATGCCCAAGTGTTGTTTACATTTACATCATTGGCATAATAATCCTGTTATCACAGTACATTAAGCTAGGTACAGAAAGGCATCATGAAGTATATCAACTGATATTAAGATACTTTAGGTTCATTGGATTGAAGGTTACAGGTCATGGACCTACTTATATAGATACCTGATTTCCCCATTACAGTATCAGTGAAAGCTTGTGAAGAACATCACAGAAGTCTAGTTTTATTCCTGTAGCTTTTTAATAGAGGTATTTGATCATCAATGTACATACAGTATATATTTTAATTTTTCCCATTAGCTTGTCGCAGAATTTTGATTTTTTTTTTTTTTTTCCTTCTTCTTTGTTACTCTTTGACTTGTAGGAGGATGAACCAATCTACTGGCCGACCAGTGTCGATGAACCTTTGACCCTTGGAGCTTTGACCATCACACTGTGTGAAGAGGAACACTCTAATATGTCCTTCATCACAAGGGAGTTCCTGGTCCATTCATCACAGGTATTGAACCACACTCCTCTGGTCATTCAAAAGAAAGAATTTGATGTATGGTCAATGAAGGAATGAAAATTGTTTTTCATTGTATGTCTCCTCCAGATTCTGTTTCCTTCCTTCTGTGAAAGATTCTAGCAGTTTAATGAAGCCTGTTTGTCCCCTTTTCATTTCAATATGTACAGCCTTTATATGCAATAACAATATACAAAACACTGGACACAAACATACAAATATACTTCAACAACCCCAAATTGTTGAAGTTCACATCATCAACCATATCATGTAAAATTAGACTGTGTATAAATTTTGTTTGTTCGTTCATTCTTCTTGTGTGAAATTGTAGTTGATATTGCTGCTGCTGCTGCTGCTAATGATAGTAATAGTGTGTCTCAATACAATGGTCATCAAACAATTATGGTTGTTTTTATGCACTTTGGAGTAAGTAATCAATGTTGTTTCATTGTGTTTGTAGGATGATGACCAGCTTAATGTGAGGCAATATCACTGTAGCTATTGGCCCGACTGTTGCTCTCCGCTTCACACGGCCTTTGACCTGATCTACGCAGTGCAGAAGAGGAATGAGTTCCTAGAGAGGTCTAACAAGGAAACGGTTGGACCAATCACAGTCCATGATAGGTAAGGAATGATATGGTATTGATAAAAATTGTGGGTTCTTGTATAGGGGTCATGGCTGCCATTACAGCTGCTCTAGCATTTTAAGGAATTAATTCCTGTCAGGTATCCATTTACTTCACCTGGGTTTAGTGTGGTAAATGTATTTTAATGTGTTTCCAAAGGATGTTAGTGCTATGGCATGGATCCAAACCCGTTCTCCATGGTTCACAGTCCGGTGACTTATCCACTTGACCACATCACCTCTACAACCCTTAATGGCTACCTGAGGATAGAACGAGATGCTGTAGATTTGGCATTTCAAGCCTGGTATTTTCAAATGAGCAACATGTTGAAAATTGCAGAGCACTAAGTTTCCCTGCAATTTGGTCATTTTTTACCTTTTCCACATATCGTCCTTGTTTTCACGAAGTGACGGTAGTGAGGAAAATTGTAATGCAAAGTGAATGCAATTTTTTTTCACTACCGTCACTTCGTGAAAACAGCGACGATATATACTGTCCACATATCTTATTTTCAGACACATGACAGTTTAATAGGGAAAAAAAAAAACATTTAAAGAAAACTACCTCTGTTACCAAAGTGAAGAATTAAAGATATTCAGTAAAAAAGGTATTATTTTCAGATACATAACTTTAATCGGAAAACTTCTCCAGAAGGAAAAATCCCAATGTTGCCAATGTGAAGAAAGGGGGGTTTATTTACTCAGCCCTAGATCAATTTACGGTTGAAAAAAAATTTAAAAAATGTTCTTATTCAATTTATTTTGGTGTTAGGGCATAAGATATAAGTCTATCAAACACATATTAAACTCATAGTTTAATCTCTGCATTTTCTTTTCAGGAGTGGAGGTTGCCAGGCAGGGACATTCTGTGCTCTGTCTACGCTACATCAAGAGATGGTCCATGAAGAAGCAGTAGACGTCTACAAAACGGTCAAGCTGTATGCTGCAAAGAGACCAAACCTCATCACATCTAGGGTAGGCAGAAAATGTGCTATCGGGATATTTCTAGAGAAGTTTTAATGAGTTTGTATGGTTTGTATTGTGTATAACATGTTGAGAAGTGAACAATACACACCAAATTCACTTGAAAATATGGGAAAGTGGTTTCTTTGCTCTTTTTGTCTCATTTGCCTAAGTATGAATTAGATCGTTTGTTTGTTTTGATTCAGCTATTGTAATTCAGGAACTTCAATATTATTGTAAAAATCATAATTATCTGGAGAGAGGGTAAACCTTATTTTTAGTTTTAGTTCTCAATTGCAATATACAGTCTCATTCACTTTCTTTAACAATTATTCTATTGCTTTGCTTGGCAGGAGGACTACTACTACCTCTTCAAGGCACTCCAGAGTTGTCATTCTGCAGAGGTTCAGATCAGGAGTCTCAGACGCCAGGGATCACGAAGAGGAATCCTGGATGGACCCACCGCACCCAACGGACGAGAGTGGAACTTCCTTCGTAGCCCAGGACACGTGGATCCAGGCAGCATGCGACTGTCCGATTCAGTGCGGAATAGCTCATTGGACAGTGACGGTTTTTATCGGACTCGTAGTCAGACCATGTCAAGTGCAGGCCCACAGCGCCACCCAAGACCCTCCAAGTTCTGGCATCGGCGGACTAAGTCGGAGAAGCGGAAGCCGCTAAACCCACCCAATCCCGCCACAACCAGACGCAGCTCTATAGCCACCACGCCAGGTGATCGCACTCCGAGCGAATCCCTAGGAGAGGTATATGAACTGATCAATGTAAGATCAAAGGACTCCACCCCAAACTCACCAACGAGTGATCAAGAGTTTGTACTGATTGGTGAGACAGGAGTGACTTCAGGTTATCCTGTGGTCTCACCTGATATCCATGTCTCATCAGGAGACATCTCAAATGGAAACATTGATGAGACAGGAGAGAAGACATCAGGTCGAAAGTCAAAGGAAGCCGCATACAGGCCAGTCTCTCAATTATGCGACGATGACAGGGAATGTATGGACGTTGATGGAGAGGATGATGATGGAGACGATGACATTCCTGCTAATGAGTGTACACTGAATGAGGATTTGGACAACTTGAACATGAACGGCGAGATGGTAAACTTGAATGTGAATGGTGCTATTGACATGTATGATGAGCCACAGGATGTAGACATGGACACAAATATCTCTGAACTCAATGGAGAGGTGACCCCACTTGACCTTCCATCAGAGGTCATAGGTAAACTCTGTCACGAGCGGAAAAGTTACTACAGCCAGGAATCTGTAAACAGTGCGCAGGAGACTGAACCTTTAAACGCAGAATCATCATAGAACGTCTTGTAGAGGGCTTTCAGCTCCTGCAGACTTTTAACAGACAACTTAATCTTGTAACATTTGAGAGGTGTCTCTGATTCCTCTCATCATAGCCAAAGCTTCACCTAGACCAAATGGGAAATCCATTGTTAACGTTTGCACATCACCGAGTGTGAGGTTAACAGTTAACTTCAAGGCACACCTGCTGCAGGGGGCTATTGTGTAGCATATGTCCTCACTTCCACCAGATATACAAAGAATGATTGCAAGGTATGTCCACTGTATGATATGTGGACCGCGTGTCTAGGGTATGTCCTCCATAGCTCACCTAATAGGTTTCTGTAGGATATGTTCTTGTTAACATACCTGGTAGGTATGCCTTGAAAGTGTGTGTAGGACATGTCCCCAGTATCCTATTCATGAGATGTGTAAAGGAAATCATCTCTGTAACTTATCTGTTAGGTGTGTGTATCTGGTCAGTGTGTGTAGGTCATGTCCTCGCTACTTTATCTTATAGGTGTATGTATGTAGGGTATGTCCTCAGTTTCATACCCTTGTTGATATTTCCTAGTAAGGGGCGCTTACTTTGTCATATACAGTATTACTTTTATTTGACTTGTGTTGTGCAAGCTTTATGCTATATTGGACAATGCTTTTTCCCAGCCTGTGAATATGTACCATTCCCACAAAGTGCTCATTCTTTTTGTATAGAAATACAGGATGTAAAATATAGAAAGTATAAATGATGAAATTCTTGGATGTCGATGTAAATGCATTTAGGTTAAGCAATGTGTTCTGGATTGCTTGCTTCATATGTGATGTCTCTTGAAGAGACTAGTAGTGGTTTAACAGGATGTACTTGTAGTTGTATAGGAATAGAGCCGGACAGGAAAATCAACTCAGATTGTGTGCGTCATATATAAGGAGTTTCAAAAGGGGAACTCCATTTACTAAATCATCAAAGATAAAGCGCAGAGATGAATATTTGAAGTGGTTCCTGCTTTTTTTCCCTATAGCACAATAAAGTGTTCATTATAATCATTTGATTTCTAATCTATATAATTTTTGGCAAATTTTGTTTGAGAGATATCAGTCTGAGTCATAGATTGATTTTACTGATTGAATCTCCTTGCATGATTATTGATAAACATCTGTGTAGACTGATTAAATTAAAATGTTAAAATGGGGTTCTAATAACTGGTATTTGTTTTCAAGAAATGTTTGCATTCACATTATACATTTTTGTTTGTACATGTAGAACTAACAAAGGGGACTGCTTCGAATCATTTCTAGTTGGTAATGAGATACCCGGCAAAGAATATTCTGCTCATTGTTAAATTATGTTTTTCTTATATATTACCCATGCCACCTCCAAGCTTAGTGTTTAATTGGAAATCTAAAGAATTGGTGCTAAATATATCTTTCTTACTCGTTAAGTCTTTGTAATTTCTAAGAACAGCTCTGCAGTATGATGTGCATTTCATACCATTAACTTTAATTCACCATGAATTTACCTCTTATATGTTGCGTCAAATTTTGTTTGAAGGTAAATTGTGTCATGTTTGTTTGCCTTTGTTCTTGCCTATGTTTGCACTTAATTAATTAGTAATTTATTTATTTGATCTATCTTAGATCCAGATAGGGGTTGTTTTGATTATTTTGTTTATTCAGATACATCATCATTAACATAGACTGGGTTTATTTTATTTTTCCTATGTAGGCATATATGCAATCTAGTATAATTTTTCTTTCAGTTTTGAAAATGCTTATTAGTGCAAAGAGGTTATGTGTAAACATGAACTTGAGCTCAATGTTGACTTATTGATATTAACAGAGTTTAGTTGGATTTATTCACTCCAAGTTAAGTTTGCCTGTTGTGAGTATGAAGAGCAAAGAACACTATTCCATAATATATACATGTATGATTACATGTGTTACATACTGGGCCCTGTCTTATAAATCAGTTGTGATTGATTCATATTGATCACATGTCCTCCAATCAATCACAAAGTTTCTCATGTCCTCGGTTGAGAATGAGAAGGGTCTTAAGTCTAATGTTTTCTTTAAATTTAGGCCCTTCTCATTCTCAACTGATGATGTGTAGAATAGCGATTGATGCCAAACTCAAATTCTGATCAGTGGCATCTCTTGGTATAGAGATAGGGCTATGATCATTTTAGATTGTGTTTAATACCACACTCTTACAATAGACTCACTATATAGTCCTACTGTAAACCAAAGCATAATAGTGATCAAACCATTATTCATCGTACTGACTCTGATTTTGTTGTCTTGCCTGTATGATTTATCTGTTCAATCATTAGAAAGTTGTTTCACTTTCGTCTGTCCACTTGCCCTTGTCTCCTGATAGACAACCAAAAGATGAATGTTGAGCAAGATATTGAAATTGTTCCTGCCTATAGCCATTGCCTACAAGAATTGGGTTATTATTGTAGTACCGGTAACCCTATAGGATTGAGAGAAGTCAATAGTCTAGAGGTTTGATTGTCAAGCAAAGCATTTTGATCATTATGTACAGCCTTTAGAATTGAAGGCATGTTTATTTTGGAGGATGCCCATTGTGAACAGTTATCAAACACTAATTCAACTTTAGAGCAAGACACTAGTTTAACAGTTTTATTTTTGGTAACGAAATAATGTTTCAGAGATGAGGTACCGGTATTTACTGTCAAACAAGTATGATTAATAGTATAACCTCAAAGTGCATCGCATCATGACAACTGAAAAATTCCAGGGTTATTTATTTTTCTGTGAGCTGTTACATTGGTTTAACAGGGTAAAATAACTACCGGTATGGGAAATTTGTTTTCGTTGTTTCCTTTCGTTGGTGGTTTTTATGGCGATTGTGTTTATACTTGTTTGCGCCCACTTGTAATTTTCTTAACCATTCTTTGTCATTCCTGCGGCTTTAGAGTTAACATTACTTTTTATTTTAGATTTTCTAGTGGAAATTTGTTTGCCAAGGCAGACCAAGTTTCGGGCCACCGAAAGTGTCATTCATTCCTCATTTAATTGTAAACCCTTCAACAAAAGCTATTTCCTATCTGTATACTCCATTTTTGGATAGATATTAAGTCAAAGTTGATTCGCTTGGCTTTATTTGTCCAGATTGCTTCCATAATATTCTATATATGTGTGCTAGCTTCTATGATGCCATGTCAGTAGCTCACTTAATTGTGCCATCCTTATCCCTCGACTGCAGCCTCTGTGCTGAGTCTTGGTAGGACTGCTGTATAGGACATTGCAATGCGATGATGCTCTCTGCTTGTATGATAATCATGAGAAGATAATATGCTGTACAAGATGAGATGTTTTGTTTTGTAATCTTATTGTGGAATTTGTGATGCCACACCACAGAGATACTTGTACAGTTTAAAACCAAGAGTCGCCAGGTTAGAGGAGTCTGGTGATATTTTAGCTACTTTCAGATGATAACCCAACTCCAACTGATAGTTCAAGTCAATGTGTGCAAATGGCGGGGGGGGGGAGGCATATCTTCATGTTATAACTTACTAGATCCTACATATTTTTCTGAAGGCATTACAATATACAGAGAGGCTGTTTTTTATAGAAAATATTCAAAAATATTAATTGTAGGTAAGACTTAATAATGGAAGACTATGCATTTACATGTACTGGGTATTTTGTGTCTCAGATATGACCCATGGATAATACTATAGGGAGTGTGGAGGAGGTGGATGGGGGTAGAGAAAACTTCACCTGCTAATGAAAGATGGAATTACAAATTTGGATCATAACTGTCTATGCCATTTTCAATGAATGGCATTTACTGTTGAATTGTTGAATCATTATTTATTGTTTTTCAAATGACAAAAGATGAACTTTGACAAGTGCATTCTCCAAGCGATCACATGAAAGAATTATTTTCTACGTTGAAACTCTGAATTTTTGTTGAACGTTTCTTTGTTTGTCCATCCATTTCCTAAACTAGAATTGTATTTGAAAATCAAGTTGTGATGATCATGAGGACTCTCGATTTATTTACGAGAAGGAATTCTACTCGAAATGTAACTTAATGAATTGTGTCAAAAAGAGATGTTAATGCCTTATCAATGTGTAACACGTATAGAGATACTTCAAACCTAATATTGTATAATGTATTTGATGATGAAATTTGCCATTTATGTTTAAATAACAGTGTTGCTTTGTAAAGTTACATTGTACATGTATCTTGCTAGACAAAATTATGTAAAGAAGCAAATTGGAAATGACTGGCCCCTATGAAATTATGTGAATTGGGCTGCTAACTTCATTGTATGTGATTATTGTCATTTTTTTAGCACGATGTGGCTGTCTTTATATATGCTTCACAGAGAAATAAATGGAACAGTATATAAATAATGAATTGGTGTGACTCTAATGTTAAGTTGCTACATGAATTTACTGCTCATTGTATGCCATGGATGTGCACTTCAGAAATGCGTAATGAGAAGATGGAGGACTGGTAAGAGGAAATGATTGTTTCAGTTTCAATGCCATGTGAAAGAACTTAACATCGAAACATGAGTATGTTCAGTGGTATAAAGACCAATATAGATCATCTTTTACACATAAAACCATTGCACATACACAAACTGGATGGTTTCCATTCAAACCCTATGAGAATGAAAGTGTTCAGGACTTAACAGGTTAAAAACATGTAAATGAATTCAGTGATTTAAAAAAGTTTGATCCACACTTTCGATTGAGGCCATACAAGTTCAAGTGAAATTTTGAAGGTGTTTGCAACGATTGTGTGTGTGTGTGTGTGTGTGTGTCCCAATGTACAGTAGAGAGTGCATATGTGTGGTGTTATCAATTTCATTTTTCAATTTCAATATTATTTACTTATTGTCTGTAATATTGTCTGCCATGAGCAAAAAGGGCATAAAATTGTATGGATTAACTGAAAAAAATATTTGTGTACAGCTAGAATGTATCAAATCAACCTTTAAAGGTAAAGAGTATTGGAAACGCCCCAATTTCAAAAACTGAAACTGGAAGCTCTTATTACCAATCATGATTAATACATGATAACTAATTTGCCGGGAAATCGACTACTAATTGATATATTTGCTAAATTTGTTTATCCACAGTCTGTGAGAGACAAAACCATGTGTCGCGCATGTGTGCGTATAGTCCCATATACATCTTTCTGTGTAACATGCTTGTAACTTTACAAATACTGGGCCAAATTTCTTATCATTTTGATGATTCCAGATCCTTGCAGTACACACCAATACTTAAATGCTAAATGATCAACCTTTTCTGATCGATTTCACTTTTCTTTTACAATGCAATCTCATGACCATAACTAGTCTTTAGCTTTAAAAGAATAACTTTGCAATCTATAGGCTAATGGATAAAGAATATGAAGAAAATAAGAAAAATTTTACGCGAGTTCGCTCAGGTGCCTCTAGTAGTTTTTGTTTTTGAATAACTGAGAGTACATTTAAACTTGCAAAATGGGTATTTTAGGGTGATGGGTGCACTTTAAAGATACTTTTTGCAGCCAATACCAAATTCTATAGAACTTTGCAGGAATTATGAATATGGCATGCATGTTTTATCTTTGAAATTTAAAGATTAACAGTGTCCTAGTGTTCAAATTATGCAAGGAAACCCCTTAACCTTCTAGACTTCACTGTCAGACACTATCGAGTGACGGATTTACTTCTTTTTTTTTCTTTGGTAATAACATACATGAAATGAGCTGTAAAGGGTACATGAGCATTTGTCTACATCAACATCCCACTTCTTGTAATGTAATGGCCGAAATTAAAATGATTTAATCTTTGTGCAGCACAAAATGTACAACCATTCTGTAAAAGGGTCTGAAAATCAGAGTACCGTATTACTTAAGTCGATTCGACAACTCAAGATTAATTTCCCACTAAAAGCCATTTTCAAGCGCTTTCGTTTAAGCGGAAGTTCTAAATTAGTATTATCTTTCAAATGCCGTTGGAATTTAACCTTTTCATTTTTGGGGCTTGCAAATGGGACATAATACCTTTCAGGTAGCTTGGCAAAATGTAATGGCTTAAGAATGGTAAAGGCATTGTTGGTGATGGTGGTATTTGACATATCATACAACACTTTCAGACATAAGTCAGCCTTAGCATAAAAGTTGTAGAATACAGTCTTTTACAGTTACAACAGTGTGCATGCGCAGATAGGGGCGCGATTTTAATTTACGAGTACACCAAGTTTAGTTTACTTGGTTTTCAACAATGACACATCTTATCAAGCCACTGCTTTTCACAATCCAAGCTACCTTGCTCTACATGCATATGATGGGATTTAATGTAATTCCTTTCTAGCTCCCAGCAGACAGTATTCATAGCTAGCTCTTTTTCATGACTATCTCTCTTTTTATCTCTTTCATCTCTCATCATTTTGACAATTGTAAATCAACACGTTTGCATATAATATTTCGAAGTAATTTTTATTCTAGAGTTCTTTATTTAATTCATAGACTATTTGATATCTAAAAATAGTAGGCACAAGCATAGCATCATAGGGCATGAAAATAATTTTTAAATATTACATAGTAATCAAAGTAATATTCTTTCTCTACAACGATTGGGGCAGCTCAACATGGATAGTTCAAATATTGCTGCTTTAATTCAGGGTTGGCCATGCACCTCTCTGACTGTGTAAGACATTGTATCTTGTTTAGCTCTTGGATGGCACCCAGCTGCACTGTAGTGTTCTAAGATGGAACCATGGAAACTGAATCGGACTATATAATGTAAAAGCCAGATACATTTGTGTTCATTTTCATGATATGTTTGGCAAGTGCAAAGTTGAACATGTGTATTAGACAAAAGTACACAGAGTACGAGCAAAATCTCATGCAGCACTAATTTAAAAACCTGATAACTTTCTTGAGTCACATGACTTGCTCACTTTGTAACACAAAGCAGCTGCTTTTACTGTACAGGAATGTAACAGATTGTAACTCATATTGTCTGAGAGCTTGCAAATCTAAATATCATACATATCTTTAAAAAAACAATACATTAGTTTTTTCCTAAATTCTAATTTTCTTGATTAGACCTAAAATACAGACAGTATTCAGTATATCATGAATTTATCATGAAAAGAAGTTACTCTTATCGACAAAGTAAAATATTCATTTTTCTAAAAATGAGTTGTAATACTTATGTTGTAATGGTAAGACATAGTGACTTATGATCATGCACACACTAAACAGTTTATATCATGTTTCTACTAAATTCAAGCAGCCAGTGCTGTAAAAACAAGTAAAATCTTCATATATACACTGCAATGGAACAGAAGGGTTCCTTCTTTATTCCTTCGATATCAATTTCAATTTTCCTGCTAAGGATCAATCAATATGATTCCTTCACACCTCAAAGGTGGAACACAATTGAACAAAATACAGTGAAACCTTTGTATAAAGATCACTTAAAGGAGACAAGGAAAGTGTTTTTTATAGGGAAGTGGTCTTTAAGCAGAGGCTACTGTAGTGCATGCTTCAATGAAAAACACTATTCAAGGGAAATAATACCGGTAGATGTATATAGACACGAGGTTCCTTTATACAGGTGGTCACTAAAGCAAGTTTCACTGTACAGGGAAAATCCATGAAGTCTTTATATAGGTAAGATAATCTCTAATCCTGTCTTGATGTTGTTATGAGATAATACATATATGTTTGTGTAGTCTCATGGTCTTTGTTACAGAGGATCTTGTAGTAGGTATTTCCAAGGGAGATTTCCAGTAAACAAATTGGTCAATATAAAATACCTTTGTTTTGAATCAGTTGAGCAATTCTTGCACTGTATACATGTACACTGTACTTGCATTCTGTAGATTGCACTATTGGTTCACACCTATTGATTTTCATATCATAATTATCAAACTAGATGGAACCTCGACTGCGTACAGTCTAAAATGATGCCTCCGCCAAAGAGCAATTTCACAAACCAAAACAGAAATAATTTTTGAAATTCAAGTTTGATTGTAATCCATCTTAGGGTTTTAATGATAATGCATGCACAAGCTATTTATAGGCATACATAATGAGCCACATGACCTTTAACCTGATGACCCGTAAATCTAATCAGTTTATTAGCTGTGTAAGATACATACATGACTTAAGTTTGGCAGGAATCCATCAATCGGTTCTTGAGATAACAAGATCACAAGCTATTTTTGGATATTTAATGAGCTCTATGACCTTTGACCTTCGACCTAATGACCCCAAAATATAATCAGCTCATGGGCTGTGTAAGATACATACATGACCCAAGTTTGGCAGGAATCCATCAATCGGTTCTTGAGATAACGCGATCACAAGAACGGGACGTACGTACGTACGTACGACGGACAACCAGAAAACATAATGCCTCCGGCTACTTTGTAGCGGAGGCATAATTATACAGCAACATAATATAATCAAACTCAAGTCAAACTTAATAAGTTTCCCTATTAGGAAACTGAATACATCATTAATAATGAAAGCAAGCAACAGGGCACATGATGAGAAAAATTAGTAACTAACGGTGTGTTTTTATTAGAAGCCATTATCCGCTTAATGTCCGCTAAGGGATAAATTTTTCCTACTGGAAACTGACTTTATCCGGCATTATCCGGATAATGCTTGGGAGAGGCGTGACGCGTTCACCGGCAAAATTATAATGCAGGGGAATTGCTAACCAGATAACATAAGTAGAAACACGGAAATCAGAGTGATCACGTGATCGGAATATTTTACCCCGATGCGTGCAATACTACAATCCAAGGTTGACCTAGCAGTCCCACAATACTTTGCAGTGACCTTTTCACTGCCTTCTTTCTGACTAGATCGAAGCGGTATATTTTATCAGGATAATGTGCGTAGATAGAAACTGCCCTTCCATGGTATTATACGCTTATTTCTTCAACCGGATAAATTTATTATAACCAATAGAAACATGCTAAAAAGTATACTAAAAACAAACTTAAATCAAATTAATTATTTTTGTAGACAGGGTATAATTGAATCAACTACGGATAAATTCTTAATAAATAATCATTGCAACATGATCAATCAGCACACTTGGAATTTCTGCTCCAAAAGATACTTACATTATATATATATTTCATTAATTCATTTATATGTATTTTTGAAATACTGACTCTAGAATGAGCATGTGCTCATACATTTGTAGTGTGTTTAACACCCATAGGCATATATAGAATGTAACATAAACATTATACATGACGCCTAGCATAAAAGATAAACATAGTTTAAGTATATTAACTTTTAAAAACTTATTTAGGATTTAATATTCATGTCATCTGAAAAGTATGAAAATATACACAAATTTCAAATGCAACAATAAGAAAGTTAACAATATTACCATGAGTTGCTGGTACAATACCTTTGTACATTTGTGTGTCAAAATTGACTTAATGAAAAGTTGAGTAGATCATATCATTTAATAAAACAAAACAAAAAATGATAAATAAGTGTTTCATATCATTATTCGTGCAAGAGTGAATAATTTGGAAATGAATGAGTAAATGAACAAATAAATCAAGATAAATTTGAATAGTTTGCATATAACGTAACCTACAAACATAATTTCCTCAAATCCATAACCAAATATTCCAGCTGTCGTATCAAAATCAAAAAATAAATAATTATTTTCATTTCTTCAACTATCTCATCAATTTTGTCACATTAAATCAATCAACTATAGCTCTATCCATAATTTGTATCCATAGCACACCTTTCGTTACTTCCACCATGCTTCACAGAATCGAACATATAGGACCTCCTCTTATAGTCCTTGTCTCTTGCTCCTGTACACACATAGGATGCAGAGTTGCAGACATGACGGTGGTGATGATGCTGGTAATGACGATGATGATGATGACGATGATGATGACGATGATGATGACGATGATGATTTCAGTTGGCATGAGTAGGCTGTCTTCCATAGTAGAGTCTAGCCAAAGCATTTGGGTGGATTCCCATATGGTAGGCAATAATGATCACATAGTTCCACATCACTGTCTGTAATGAAAACCATTTTGAGAACATTGCTATAAATAACTTGAACATATTTGCAAAGGGACAAACTGTATTAAAGATGAATTCAAAATTAAATGGATAGTATCTGCATGTTATATTCTCAGTTCACTGTCTCATATTCAAATTTTAACTATTTTTCCTGCTCTAATACCTATCATTCATTTGGTAGCATTACACACATATTAAGACACACAGGGATGTGCCGCTCTAACGGGTCGCTCTTTCACAAAAAAATCCCTTAACATGTGTCCTATTTTAAACAAAAATATCACTAAACATGAGTCTGTTTATTCAAAGTTTCCAAAAATGTTGGGTGTTTACATGGCGAACATCCGAAAATTGTGAAAAATGGGTCTATACTTTGACAAAATATCTGCCCCCCGATGTGAAGCCCTATTATAACCCCTGCATGTGACCCAAATCAATAGCCAACTTACTGTAAGATAACCATATTTTGCCCATCTTCTTGATGACGTGATGGCCTGCTTCCCTTCAACTATCTGTATATGACCTTCTCCTTGAAGCTTCCACACCTGAAAATACACAACACTTAACATTTAGCCACATCATAAAATGCTTCAAACTTTGAAACAACTGGTCTCTGTTTCATAAAATAATAACTGCCACAGATCTATGACTAATCTGTTCATAGCCAAACAAATGGAAGGATTTCAGTAGCTTACAACAATCTTCGTACCTTGTTATCAATTTCAAGTTTTATGAAACAGGGCCCTGTTTTTTCTCTTCATTTTTCATTGCTTTCATGTTTGAGATATTAATGCAGAACACTAAGATTTTAGCCATATCTTGTACTGCTTTATATATTAATAAACCTGTTCTTGATTATCTTGCTGTTGTGTGTCTTAACATGTTACAGCAAAGCATTAGCATTTCATTAAGCCATATCTTGTAATGCTTATAATTTTGAAAATGATAAAAAAAAATCCCACAAGGCCTTTATACTGAAGGACAAAATATCCATACAATGAGAAAATAGAGTTCCACTACCACACTATCAAAATAAAACTATAAATGGGCAAGTCCCATTTTATCAAATATCACTGATTATAAAATGGCTCTAGTATTTTAAGCATCGTGATTGGTCAATACGCATCACATGACATGTAGAAATTTTTGATGCAAGCACGATTTTGCAAAATGAGTGCAGAAAAAGCGCAACAAAAAGTTATATTGCACATTACCATGGATATTTAATGCGCGCTCTTACACTCCTGCGTACGCGTACTTCATTATGCGCGCTTAAGCGCGGGAGATTTGAAAACAAATTTTTCATAAACTTAATTTGAAAGCGTTCTAGACCTACGTAGATCTAGATTTCTAGGCCTATTTGGGAATGTTTGTCGAAAATGGCGACTACTAAGTCATTTCATGTCCCCATGGACAAAGAACTCGCTGACCTGGTGGGCCAGATGGATAGTCGCAACACAAAGAAGTCTTTGAAATTCGCTAGAGACAAATTACAAGGATTTGCAGCCTATACGAACACAAATTTAGAGACCGGACTGGACGTTCCATCTGATCTTGATTGCTTTCTGAACAAGTTTTACGCTGGGATTCGCAAAGAGGATGGGACAAGTTACAAAAAAAGAAGTATGCAGGCTCTTAGATACAGAGTTCAACGACATTATATGGACAATTCCGACTGGGATATTACAGACAATGTGAAATTTCCTCAATCGAATCGCATGTTTAAGGCCGTAATGGTGAGTTTGAAGAAACAAGGAAAGGGTTTCGTGGAACACAAACCCATGATCACCGCAACGGACACGCAAACAATGCAGAACTCTGGGGAACTTGACATGTCAACACCGAAAGGGTTGCAAAATAAGAAAATAAGGTTTTCGTCGACATCATGACCTTTTTCTGTAACCGTGGTAGGGAGAACATTCGTGAGATGAAGCCAGGTGATTTCACGATTGAGACAGACGTCGACACTGGCCTTTCTTACATGAAGAAGAAAGACTGTCTCACCAAGAATAACAGAGAAGGGCATGATGAAGTGTCAAACAGTGGCCGGATGTATGAGATTCCGAATAGTATTTCATGTCCCTTGAGAGCATTCCAGACTTATGTCAGCAGATTGAACGCAAATTGCATCTGGCTCTGGCAGAGGCCCAAACGAGCAGCTCCTGAGGATGGAAGTAGTTGGTACTGTAACAGCCCACTTGGAGTAAACACCATCGGAAACAAGCTCAAGTCAATATCTCGTAATGTTGGATGTAGCAAATCTTACACCAACCACTCGTTGAGAGCCACTACAATCAACACACTCGACAGTGCGGGTATTCAAGGCAGGGATATAATGGCGATAAGCGGACACAAAAGTGAGTCCAGCCTACGTCACTACAGTCGGACCAGCGACGTGAGAAAGAGGGAGATGAGTGGCATGATCGCTAAACATCTCTACTCTGGACCCGAGTCTAATACTTCTTCTCCTTCTTCTTCTACTACTGCTGAAAGGCCTTCAACTTCTACTGTTCCTTCTTCGTCTAGGCCTACTTGTAATATCATCAGTTCTACATTCAGCAGTATTACTTCGAGCCAAGAAACCGTAGCATACGGCGCCGGCGATAATTCTACATCTGTCGAATTTAAGTCTAGTTCCTCCCAGATTCAGCAGCAGAGCGTACAGAAGGTGTTCCATTTCCATGGATGTAGTGTTAATATTTATAATTGATTGTATAGACCTGGACTAACTCCACTGTAAATATCTGTAAATGCGTTGTTTTGCCTGTTTTGACTTTTGGCCTGTTTTGACTTTTGGATTTCATAATGATCGCAGCCAGGAATTTCAGGACATTTTCAGCTGTTTTAGTGTCTTTCTATGGATTTTATATACTCAAGGCAAGTGGGATCCCGTGAACATTTTGGTAAGTAGATATTTATTATAGACCTAGCAAGCCTGCATAGGTCTAGAATCTAGATATAGAGTCTAGCCCAACTCTTAATTAGACCTAGATCTAGACCTATCTGTCATATTTGTGTCACGTCGCGCGCTGAGCCTATTTTACAAAACAAATAACGCACTTGACCCTGTTGTGCGTAACGTGAATGCACTCAGAGCCGTGCGTTATTTGTATACTATAGTACATTAAATATTTTAGTACAATCAATTCTTGTATTAAGGTAATAGCTTTACTAGGGCTTGGGTCAAACAAAATCTCATAATAACATAAAAACATGATAATTGATCTGATTATATACCAAGTTCACTGGACTTGCCCAAATATGAGTTGTAATAAAACAAACTGAGTCACCTATAAGGTTCTGTACTATTCCATTCATCATATCATACAATGTACACCTACTCATTCATTCTAGCTTGTGGTATCGACAATAATAATAATAAAAGGATACATACCATTTCATAATCTTCCATGATTAAATAATCAGGAAACATGGCAACACTTTTGAATAAGGTCCTAGACATGAACAAGGCCTGGTCTCCATATGGAAGCTCTGCATAAAGGTATTAAAATGGTTCATTGTATTTCAAGCATTGTATCCCATTTGTAAAGTTTTTCTAACAACATGAACTTTGGAATGGATTAACCTACTACCGCAATAACGATACGTATGAAATCCTACATTTGGAGGGTCTGTTGAATTTTTATGAAATTGGAGGAAAAAAAGTTGATGCCACTTTGGGGCACTAAGATTAACAATTAAAATTATCCTTGCTAGTGTCTGAAAATACTAGATTCATATAAAGAGAAATTCGCACAAAGACTTGATATGCTGTTAAAAATCCTTTTGGAAAGGAATAAGGAAAATGAAAGTAAATAGAGGTAAAAAGTAAAATTTATTTTGTGTTGGGAGAAGAATTTCCTCTCAACTACCAAAAGTGGTGAGCGAGAATGGGCATTATAATATCAAAGTGATAAGAATGATCAAAGAGCAGTGAAAGGATTACATACCCATGATGCTAGCCCTCCAGTTGGTTCCCCATTCCAACACCGCCATCTCAAACGCAAAGAGTTTGGAGTATCCAAATTCAGACCTGAGCAAAAATACAATCATTTGAATAGCCCATCTTATATCTGCATTAAAGTGTATCAATCACCTGAAATAAACATTTGTGTATACCAGTAACTAGAATGTATAAAATCAACTTAAATTTTTTCCTAGAATTCTATCGGGTAACACTTTAGGAGCATGAAGAAAATAAAGAATAATATAAAAGGCTATGCACAGAACCCCCGTTGGACTTGTGTTCCATGCGCCCAAAATTCTATGAGATCAATGTATGTGTGCATCAAATAGTCTACTACAGAAGCTACTATTTCTCTTTGTAGAAGTAATATTTGAAGCCCATATTTTGAATAAAATATAGCGAAATGGAAATCAATAGCAAAACATGTGTTGGTGATTGTCACACTTGAACTTCCAAGCATTCTCAGCACAATGTAAAGATCAGAGATAAAATAATATATGAATAAATTCATCACTTACACCGTTAAAAAAGAAATACTGGCTGAAAGGTATTCATCACATAATTTGATCTCCCAACAGGAGTTTGTTCCTTTTTTTGTGTGTGCATGCTTTAAAAACCTGACACATTTTTATTCATATGAACAAGCCTTAACATGCTACAAATAATACCTGTTTCACACAAAATGTATATCTAGTTTTTTGCTTAAAAGATTATGTGAGTATTTTAATTATGAATGATTCCAATGAGAAATATCAAATGGGCTACACAATGCTACATAGAATGAAATGATCATGTGCTACTTGAAAACTCTACAATACACATCAAAGCCAATAGCTTCCTCCATGTATATAAAACATAAGAAAACTTAACACCAATAGCAGCACAATTTTTCACAAGTTTTTCAATCTCTCTCTTATAGGTGTTTTTTAAACTTTGAGGTAGGAAAACAAAAAAAAGAAGAAAGAAATTCAATGATTTTATTCCAATTCTTTATATGGGGAAAACAGCAATAATCAAGTAAATAGTATTTTGGGTCACTGCATTGTCAAGAATAAAGCATGGTGCCAAAAAAGTAAAAGAGTTGCAGAATCAACACGGTACTTTGATGACATCGCCCATTTAATGCAATAACCTGATGACAAGCTCTTACCTCTCTGACTCTGAACAATGATTGAAGTCCAGACCAAACTTAAAGGCCCCTGCACTCACCCCAGGAGTGGAGAGTGTAAGAACTACCGACGCATCAAAGCCTTGAGGTAGCTTGGTGTCAGCATGTAAGAAAAGAAGATTGTCTCCTTTGGAATACATGGCACCTTTGTTTAGTTGTCTACCCCTACCTAGTGACAAAAGAAAATAAAGCGTATCATTTCACTTTCTACCAATAAGTGCAAAAATAAATTCATATCTATTAAAGAACAAATTTACTATTTGATTTTCTTTCTGAAGTTTCCTTTATCTGTCACAGATTTTTATTATGTAGACATGCAACAAACGAAAGAAGAGTTTACCTTGAAGTTCTTAAATTTTCAAACTTAATTCATTTTGATTTTATCTAACTCTTTCACTAACATTGACCATTAATTACTCTCTTTTAGTTGTACTTTCTCTTTGGATGCAACGAATCCTCGTACATGCTTTACATAATCAACCAAACAACTTTCCATCTATAGATCTGAAATATTCTAAATATATCTGTTAAACCTTTTATATGATTGAATGAAAATTTATGTGTAATATTCTGTTTTCAAGATCTTAAGCAGATGATTTACTTGAGAACTATTACACTATTAGCTTTGACATCTTTGATATCAATGTTACAACCTACATGAATGACTCCTTCAATCTTTATCATCGTTAAGTTTCTTACCTTTTAACCCTGTAACAAGTTTTATAGGGACTCTTTCATTATTCTTTGCAAATTCTGTGACAAGTTCCCTTGTGTTGTCTTCACTGCCTCCATCACATATTATGATCTCCATAAAGTTTGGAAAAGAACATCGCTGAATGGATAGGGAGTAAAAACAGATTAATATATCCTTCATTTTATTACCTGCCTAACCCATCGCACTGTCCCATCTAGTCAAGTTTAAAGAGATATGCTCCGATTGAGTTTTTTTTTTTTTAAATCAATGTCATTTAATGTTCAGGATCTAATGAAAATCATAATATTCCTAGACAGATATCACAAAACAGTGTGTATATCATATTCAAAAGTTTCAATCATTCAACTCCTGTACATGGAAGAAAAAAATAAAGGAAACCTCCTACTATCGCAAACATTATACAAATGCATGAAATAAGCTTTAAAAATTTCCTTTGGAAACCTTTACTGAAAAAAATCATACACATTTCTTACATTTTTCATACACTGGCTGATCTTAATAACTTCACATTGATCAAAGGGTATTCTGTTTTCTCCTCTTTTCAAATAAGCATATTGATGAACTTGGCGGTAATTGCACATGCAGATAAAAAATATTTACACAAACTGTTTGTATATTCACTAATTTGTTCTAATAGTCGATCGTTCAAGACAAGATTATTATCTATAAATCAAAAGGAAATATTGTTAGACCGCCTCCTCCTAAATGTATAAAAACTACAAGGAAGCAGCCCATATCACCCATCTTAATCACTACTACAAAGTAAATAGACTTTGCTCAGAATAAACATACATCTATTGGCATATATGACCTTTATCTCACATAACCGTTATCAGTATTTTACCAAAAAAATATACATAAAACATGCTACATGGACTAACCTCTGTGACGTTTTGGAGTGTCTGTTGTATAAAAAGACCTTCGTTAAAAACAGGAATGATAACGGAAAGGAATGGTGCTCGAATTTGTTCCACAGTATACCCTGTTGACCTCTCAATTTCATCTAGATCTTGTACTGTATCCTACAAAATAGTCATACAAAGAAAAAATGTTGTTTAAATCTAAAGACAAAACTAGAATAACAAAGATATCTATAGATCTATTACGATGTTGCAATATTCTATGTATAAAAACATAAGCATATTCTGTCTACACACAAGATTAGATTCAGGTAACTGACAAGAGACTCATAATTTACTATTGTTATACAGGTCATAGTCAATATATCACTTCAAAATATGCTGGCATTTCTTACCACATCTTGCAATATTCTGGGGAGTATCTCTAGTCTCAGTTGCAGTTGTTGTGCTACTCTCTTTTGCTGTTGTAGAACTTTACTTGTACCCCATTCTATATCTGAGCTGGTAAACAGAGGATCTAAGGGCAAGAAAGATGACACTAAATGAATATGGTATTTCCCTTAAAACAAATGATGTGTTAATTTGTAAGCTTTCCCAGGCACTCAGGGAAGGCAACAGATAAAATACAAGATGGCTGATAAAAGAAATATACTTATCTGACAAACACAGTGAAAGTAAAGCACAGTATTGGAATACAGAGTTACAATTGGAATCAAATAAACAGGCACCATTTCCTCAAGAGAGCACTCAAAGTTGTCACTACAACTGACTTGAAAAGAGGAGTATCTTGAATTTCCCAGGCACTCAATTCTCTTAATGGGACCTTCTGGTTGTTAAATGATTGTGCCCATCCTATTAATCCAAGCAAGAAAGTTCAAGACTTGATCTTAAGTGATATTGGTAGAGTATTCGTGATTAAAAATTTGATATATAATTCTGTATACTTAATTGATAGTTAATATAACATTTCTGAACAATAAAGAGTGTCTACTTTCTTTCATTTTTGCTGAGTGAACATCGTCCATAAATTGGGAAAATTTAAAAATATTGTGAATTGTAAAATGGATTCACACTGCACAAGCATGTAGATTGTCAGCTTACATTGAAAAATGGTACAGAAAAATAATTTTTAAGAATTCATTGTTATACAATAAAATGTTACTCACCAAGATCTATAGTTTCTTCTCCCTCATTTTGACTCAGCCCAACTAGGTAGTAGCCCCCATCTTTAGCAGCTCCCAATATCATGTTACACGATCCAAGGGACAACTTGTCAAAGGTAGAACAGATGGTATCAGCATCGATTGCTGGGATGTCACTCCCGATCTGTGACGGATTGAAAAGGATCAGATATGACAAGTTTTTGATGAAAAGTTTATCTGAAGTTCTACTAATAGACCTGAGCTTGATGAGAAAGTAGCTTAAAATAATTCTGAATAGTTTAGCATGCAGTAAGTGAGTACATTAATCATGAAAACTTACTAGAAATCATGTTTACTTGGGGGGAAATGAATTCTTGTATATAATTAATCTGTAACAATAATGTTTGCTTACTGTTTTATCAATAAAAATGTTTAGAATATCTTTTTCTTGGAAAGAGGGATTGTGAACAGGGTCTCATAAAACAAAATCACTGTCTCAACTGGGTAAAATGAGTAGTAAACCCCATCATTACCAGAACAAGATATACAAGGTAGGCAATTAAATCTTAACCCTTTACATGCCAATTGGGTGGCAAATTCTGCACAAGAATTATAATTTTTAACAATGCACCAAGACTAAAAGTAGCTGTTTATGGTCTCTATACAGAACACGAGCCCCCATTGCAAAGTTTTTTCTCACAGGTTATATTTTATACCCACTTTAATCATACATTGCGAGTCAAAATTTTACATATGAAAAATATTTGTGTACAAAGTTCTGTTCAAAAACTTAGCAACATAAGAGGTATTAGGTCTTGGGTCAAGAGGTTTGATGGCTGCACACTTACCAATATGACTCTCTGCTTCTTTCTTGCAAAGGCTGCATGAAATGCATGGACCATTCTTTCCCCTAGTCCCTGACCGATCTGCTCAGACCAGCGACATCGTAGTCGCCTTCTGCGATGGCTGCTTAGCCAGTAGTTGACTTGTTTCTTTGTGCCTCCAGTGTACTTGATCTCAACAGAAACCCATGGCCGCTTGGCTTGTACCAACTGAAGAACCTCGAGAATATGATTGGTCTGAGAATCAAATGGGGATTAGAGACTTTCAGTGAAAAAGGTAGTAAAATATAGAAGAATATAATTATCTGCTTACATTCTCCATCCTAAATTCAATCATAAAAACTTTTCTTACAATTGATCAGATGATAGTTTGAATATATATATATATATATATATATTTGCATAATTTGCTTATCTAATCAAGATATAAAGTTATAACAATCTCCGCCAGGAATACCTGCATTTTTTTTAGGGGGGGGGGGG
>BEXV01000041.1:335148-357852 GCA_003118195.1 Hemicentrotus pulcherrimus | reverse complement strand
TTTTTTTTAATTTTATTTTTTTTAATATTTTTTTTTCTTCCCCTCTTTGCCCCAAAATAGAGGTGCGTCTTATACATGGAGATTCACAGTACGTGGTACTCCGGGTTTTTTTTAAGCTGCGCGATTGGGCGATTTTTTTTTTAAATACTGTTTTTTGTCCAAAAATACTATTTTTTGCTCTCAAGAATACTTTTTTTTGTTGATGAAAAGTAACTACCGCAGAGGTAGTTACTTTTAATCCAAAATATGAGGATCCATCATTATTTCTAAATGTCATATGATTTGAATTATATAATTACTCTTGGGCTGTTAGAACCTGGGCCGGTATTCAATTCAATACTTAGCGTAAGTAAGAAATTTACTAAGTAATTGACTTTTAGACTAATACTTACGTAAGACAAAATTTAAGTAAAATACTTACTGATAAGCATATTGTGAAGTCACATGGTCTATCAAAAGTAATGCGCAATTGATGCATTGCAATAAATGCGCGCTGATATAATTGTGCGCAGGCTATAAGTAAGAAAACCATATAATATTGTGACGTCACACGGTCTATCAAAAGTAATGCGCAATTGATGCATTGCAATAAATGCGCGCTGATATAATTGTGCGCAGGCTACAAGTAAGAAAACCATATGGCTGCCTATCAAGACCTCCAAATAATTGGCTTAAGAGTGGTATGGAGTTTGCTTAGATTTAGAGTAAAATACTTAGCCAAAAGTGTGAATTGAATAACAAAATTGGCTTTTATCTAAGCCGAATACTAAGTGAAAAGCTTTAATTTTGTACTTAAGTACCGGTACCGTATTGAATTGCATGAATACGAGCCCTGGTCAATAGTTACTAAAAAGAGTGATTAATAATTTTTAGTGAAATAAATGAGAAAGAGACATTGGTATGTAGTGAAGGCTACCCTAGTATCCTGTGTACCACATCCATTTATTGCATATAAAAAATATAAATTACTCATTATGAAATGAATAATGTCTGCATCCACTTCATAATGAACACAAAACATGTACATAGTTTATTGAAATATACTTATAGTTATCCTAATGTACATTATCCAAATATAGAACTATTATTGAAAGAGATTTTCTCCTTTCTATCATTTTTTTATAGATACCTGTTAGAGGTGAAGGAAGTGGATCCTAACCTGAAAGATGAATGGAACAGTACTGCTCTGTAAGTGATTCTGAAGGAGACTAATCCCCCCCCCTCCCCTTTCCCCTCCTGTGACAAAATTTTGTTTTGAATGTATGGGGTTCCAAACTGGTTTACGATTCATAATTTAAATTTGAAATAATACTTTCTTAAAAGAGATATTGATGTGTCTGTATATAAGCATCACGGGCAGGGAAGTTCACTCGGACGTACTTATATATTAATTCCGTCATCCCCATTTGTTTTGTTTGGGTTTTTATTTATTCAATATAGTTATACATGTAATATAGTTATAATTATTTATTAGTATACTCTAAACACCTTTTGTTTGGTACCGAAATTGTCATCGTGGCTCACAAATCCGGAGTTATTCCAATTTTCATGATTTTTGTCAAGTGAACCTTTTCCATGGAATTGCCCATAAAGGTTATTCTGAATTCTTCTTGAATATCAGTAAGAGCAGTCCTCCTGTTCCATTGCAAAAGCAGACTGCTCTATGATACATTTGCAACAGTTTTATTCTGAAAAAAGAGCTGTTAACAATTCTCAAAAGCTTCATAACTTACATGTTTATGTATTTTACATGCAGTCATGCATTCTCCTCTGAAGCTGTTCAAACAAATCTAACAATAATTCTGAAGGCCATTGCTAATTTAATTCTTATGTTTGCATGCCTTTGTCTTCCATTATCCAGATACTATGCTTGCCTGTGTGGCCATAAAAATGTGGTCATCTATCTGCTAGAAAATGGTAAGTTCATTGAACCAATTAACTATTTTGTTTCCTCGTTGCTGTCGTTGCTGCTTTGCAAACTATGCATATATCAATACTGTTCCATGACCCTCAGCACTTCTTTCTGAATAGTAAAGAGGAATGAGAAAAAGGTACCGGTATCGTAGATCTAACACAATCAATTTGATCACTGTGTTTTTTGCTTTCCGGAGTTAAAGGGGAATTCAGAAAAAACGCTCTTCAAAATTTATCATAGCATGCAAAAAAGAGTGCTTATAGAAAACGGAGCACAATATAATGAAAAAGGGAAATGTCCCAAATACCTTTCAGCCCGTGTAACCCCCGTCCCCTCCCATGCAAACATTTTTATTGTGATTAACGTACGTGTCAATGGTGCCAAAAATAGTACGCATCACTGCATTTATAGAAGTTTCTGAAGCTATAATTGAGCCATAACATATGTCGTGGTGTGCTTCCCAGGTGCTAAATGTGAAGCAAAGACCTTTGACGGTGAACGTTGTCTATATGGCGCCCTCACAGATGAGATTCGGGACATTTTGAAATCCTACAAAGCAGTGGTCACTGGCCATGCAAGAATGAATTTCTACCTGGATTTCATGAAAAGGTGAGAACAACGTCAAATCATATCAAAGATTCTACCCTGTATAAGCTTCTTTTTCTATGATCATAGCATGTCTTTTTTTGCTGCTAGTGATTTACTTCATTTCACATTTTATGAATGAATTCTACGCAATAATATGTATCACCATATGACAATCTGATTAGATTTTGGAGTAACTAGGTCAAAGGTCGAAGGTTACAGAGGCCAACTCATGAAATTCCAGGTATTTGCCTCGTTATCGCGATATATCTCAAGAACCGTGAGACATGAAACTCAAACTTGGAGATAATATGTATCACCATTGGAAGATGATCCTATCAGATTTTGGATTCAACAGAGGCCACAGAGGTCAATTTCTGAAATTACAGGTGTTAGCCTTGCTATATTGCAATTTCTCACAAACCACAAGGTAGGGGCTTTTTGTTTTCATTGTGATATACATGTATATCACAAATAATTCCATCCATTTCCTATACTGAATTTAGGGCGGAGGCATATGTACGAGAGGTAGTCGCATTTGTCTTTGGTTTTTGTGTAAGTGTGTGTCTGTGTGTGCATGGCCATTCTCAAAGAGTTATGATTTGAGTTATAATTGTGAGTTGTTATGCAGTCTTATTCAATATATGAATTCATTTCATCCATTTCAAAAATCAAGACAAATGTCGTATATGAAATTATTTGACCTGGTATTTTTGAAGCTGAACTTTTGTGAGAGCACTTATAATTTTCATGTACCTTTGATAAAGCAACTAAACAAAAACAAGTACAAAAGACAATAAAAAATAGTTGAGAGATAGATATATATATATATATATAATTTGAATGAAGAGATAGAAGTTCAGACAGTTTTTGTATCATCTCTCTACCAGACTACTTGAGACTAGCTGCTACAGTGACATCACATTCGTCATACACAATGAGACGTTTGCCGCCCATCGCTGTATCCTCCAATCCCGCAATGAATACTTCGCTGAGATGCTCGAGACAAGATGGAATAATAGAAGTACTGTTCACATCAAGTCTAGCTTGGTTCGTATCATTTAAACTATTGGGACATTACAGTAGGACGACAGCCCAGGAGACCGACAGCCCTCGATCACCACCGACTGCTCATGTGACTGACAGCCCTCGGACTAACGGCTTGTGAGCCTGACAGCTCATAAAACCGACAGCCCTCACGACTGACTGTTCATGTGACTGACAGCCCTCAGGACTAACGGCTTGTGAGCCTGACAGCCCATAAGACCGACAGCCTTCACCACCGACTGCTCATGTGACTGACAGCCCTCAGGACTAACGGCTTGTGAGCCTGACAGCCCATAAGACTGACAGCCTTCACGACCGACTGCTCATGTGACTGACAGCCCTCAGGACTAACGACTCGTGAGCCTGACAGCTCATAAGACCGACAGCCCTCAAGACCGACTGCTCATGTGACTGACAGCCCTCAGGACTAACGGCATGTGACTGACAGCCCTCAGGACTTACAGCTTGTGAGCCTGACAGCTCATAAGACCGACAGCCCTCACGACCGACTGCTCATGTGACTGACAGCCCTCAGGACTAACGACTCGTGAGCCTGACATTTCATAAGACCGACAGCCTTCACGACTGACACCTCATGTGACTGACAGCCCTCAGGACTAACGGCATGTGAGCCTGACAGCCCTCAGGACTAACGGCTTGTGAGCCTGACAGCTCGTAAGACCGACAGCCTTCACCACCGACTGCTCATGTGACTGACAGCCCTCAGGACTAACGGCTCATGAGCCTGACAGCTCGTAAGACCGACAGCCTTCACCACCGACTGCTCATGTGACTGCATCCACCCTCACGGCCGACAGCCCATGAGTCAGCTTTGTGAACCCTTAGATAATTTTACAGAACCGCCTTGAGAACAACATTGTCAGTCTTACAGGGTTGTCGATCTCATGGGCCACAGCCTACATCACAAACCCATCCTATTAAACCTCTATTGTGTCACCAGTTTCAAGAGATGCATTCAATTTCTTTTTTCTTTTTTTTAAATATACAAGCTATACATAAATTCAATTGCATTTATCGGTTTCACAAAACCGGTGACAATTTGTTATACAATTTGTTATACAATTTGTTATACATGTTTACTCCTACAGCTGACCTGAGATGGCGCTAAAGGGGATTTTGTGGAAGTGCTTCTAGTACGTCATGGCTTTATATTTTGCTGATAAATGGTTTTTAAATCATGATTAAAAAATAAGGTCTTTTGCTGATTATGTTTTAAGAATATTTTCTAAACCTTTCCTATACGTCTACAATCCTTTTCCACAAATCTATGAAGGAAAATAGAGATTTTTTAATTGTTTTATTTTTTCTCCAACTCAGGTCAGACCTCAGGCCTTTAAAGGAGTACTTGAATATGTTTATACAGGTGAGTACTGCCAGTCTTGATCCATCTTGCAAATGTGATAACAGTTTTAACTTGAACTAAATACAATATAAATGTTTCATTTGTTTGGAGTAGTGGGTTTAATAAGACCTTTAGTTGGACCTTTTCGAAATGGGAGCTAAAGTATGTCGACATTAAAAACAAACAGACAAACAAGCAAACTGGGAGTTCAGAATTTATGATGCATCACACCAGTATCTACACAAAATGATTAGCGATGTTAATCCGTATTCTGCAGATACATCTAGGAAACTTTATTTTATTTGTGAGGAGATCTATAATCTTAAAATTCAACCTTCCAGCCAGAATACTTCACAGGGTTACTGATTTGTTTTTCATCTTCTTTTTTTGCTGTGGCATTGATAGGTTAGATGTACATTATAATTTTGTTTTACAAAGAAGTAATGTTCATTTTAATGAAGAATTTAAAAATTGTAAATCTTCTCAATACAGGAAGCTTGCAAGTACACATCAACATAGTTGATGATTGTCTGAGGTTTGCCAAGCAGTGCGGCATGACCTCACTCATTGAGAAGATCAATCAAAGACTAAAAGAGATCGAGAACTATGGTAACTATAAAATGTTTTCTTTTTATGACTTATACTTATATAAGTAAATGTGTGCATGGTCCTTTTTGATTTGTATTAGTTTCACACATTTATAACTTGTCTTTCTATTTTTACACATTTAATTTGTCATGAATGATAGTCATAGATCTACAAAGGCAACCAAATGTTACTTCATAATAGTTAATCAATTTGATGAACTGTTTGTCTCTTAGAATATGTCCTGAAGAAACCTTTATAGAAAGACCACTAGAGGATAAGAAAAGCTCTCTCTTTAACCCGGTGACACGATACACTGAAACCTGTTTATATGAAGACCACTCAAGGGAAAAGCATTCTTTATAGGCATTTGATCTTTTTGTACAGCTTTCACTGTACTTCATTTTGTTTAATGTCTTGGCAGTCCCTAGCAAACCTGGTACCCATATTCATATGGTGAGTGTTGAACCTTCACTAGACGACACACCAGTACAAGATGATCTCAACCAGCTGGCCCAGATGGCATTTCCTGTAGAGAAAAGAGATCCAGTGAGTATAAAATCCTGGTGATCCGACATTTTCTTGCCATGGTTTACAAACAAAATATGGATTCATGAATACAGGGGAATCAAATGCTTTAATATCCTCTTAAAATTCATGTTTATAGTACAGTAAACAATTATTCAAGGTATATAAACTAAACATATGAAGCAAATACAGTTTGTTAATGGTCTGTAACATGTTCACTCAGATAAGAGCACATAGCAGTTTTTATCAAACAAATTTCATAACTCGTTTTTTATCTGCTTTGCCAAACAGGTACATAGAAAAGTCCATATATAACACAAGAAAGCAAAATTAATACCTGTTTCTGCATTTTGATGATAATCATTTTGATGGACAAAATCCCATATGAATTTTTCATCAGCTTGCACAAGGAGTGTTTCCTTTCTGTGGAGGTCTTTCACAAGTTCCTCCATACACAGATGTTTGCTTTGAAGTAGAACAGGACAAATTCTTCTGCCACAAAGTAAGAAAACTTTCTTATCAGATGTTAATGTTCTTTAAAGATAAGATGATGAAAATGTTCTTTTGCCTGTATAGATGTAGATGTAAATACTGGGGTGTTACTACACCACTTAAGAGCATTGACAAACCAAACTTGGAGACAATATAGCTGAAAATTTCCAGCAAGCACAACAAAATAAAAAAGAAAGCCCTTACATTTAGAAATTTGCTGACAGATCTTCCTGTTTTCTTACACGTAAACAAAAAAACAAAAAAGGAAATGGTTGTCAGTGTTTTAGATTCGCCAACAGCCTATGAAAATTTCCAACACAAAATTGATAGGCCCTTGACATCGAAATACAAGTGTGTTCCTGTTTATGTGCAGTCCTGCATACATCTCATATTTTGATATGTAAACTTCTGAATTTGTTTCATAGATTTTAAAATGTTTTTTGACATATTTGTTTTTCAAACTTGATAAGCTCCACCCCAGAAACCTCCAGATCTCATTCCCCTTGTGAACATCATCTGTCAGTCATTAATGAGCTAACTTGATAAAGTGGCATGTAACTGACATGTCAGACTAAACTGATATTTTAGAATAGACAATGATATGTAATTTCCCCCAGCTTAGCACACATTTATAATGAATTGCATGCTTCCATACATATGTGCAATACATCATCATTGCCTTTGTCTTCTTGTCTGACAAAGCAACTTGTATGTTGCTATTGTATTACGTATTTTAACAGGTGATCAACTTCGGCAAAGATACATACCACTTTCTCAAGTTAGCTCATTGATGACTGACAGATGATGTCACAAGGGGAATGAGATCTGGAGGTTTTTGGGGTGGAGCTTAGCAAGTTTGAAAAACAAATATGTCAAAAAATATTTAATCATCTATGAAACAAATTCAGAAGTTAAATATCAAAATATGAGATGTATGCAGGACTGAATGCCAACAGGAATACACTTGTATTTCAATTTCATAGCCCCTTTAAGATACCCTTTTTTTGGTATTTGATACTTTAAAAAAAATCTTAATGTTCTGTCTTTTATAAGATAAGATGATCGTGTTAGCTGTTGATGAGAAGGCCTTTTCAGTGTCCATAATGGCCTTCTTGCAGGCAGCCAGCCATTCAATTACTTTTGCAACCTTGTCAAAATCTTAAATAGTAACATTTTGATATTGCATTTAATTTTTGTTATATATTATAGTATTGTAATGCATTCTTCCTTTTAGATGTTTTTCACAGAGAGGAGTGACTACTTCAAAGGTCTCTTTGCTGATCATTTCAACGAGGTATCACTAGATCAGAACTCCATTCCTATCATCACTCTCCATGAGGTAACATCAGACGTCTTCATGCAAGTCATCTACTACCTCTACACAGACAGTGTTGATGTATGTATACAAAGCTTATTTTATTTTATTCCATTCAGCAAACTTCAAGAATATTTGAATTCATGCAGAAAGCATAATGACAGTTTAAGATCATTTAGGTCCATATTATATTTGACAAATGTGGTGTGAGAGTGATGGAATATTTGATGTGAGGTTGGGATAAATACCAGAAGAGGTGGGTTTATTCCAGAAATACCTTTTCCAGCTTCTTTTAATTTTGGGTGCATCTGAAGCCTATAACATACTATTCAATTAAAAATAACCAAATCATTTGAGGAATTGCAAAACCATAAGATGGGAATACTTAAACATGTAAAATCTCACTGGAGGTGCCAATATAGTAGTGAAATGAATGGTCACATTATATAAGGGCATTTAATGTCAGACTTTCAATTAAAGCAAATACCTGATCAGCTTTAAATTGTACTAAAGCAAGACCAGCATGAAGCTTGTCAACTGGTCAAAGCCAATTTAGGCCGTTTTGCCCTCACAAAGACCTGCAATACATATCAACATTGTTTGCACTACCGGTATTGATGAGTGAAGTCCTCTACTATCATGCACAATCTCAATATGTTGGCTGAAGAGTAATCTCAAAATGTCATGAGTTACATGTTAGCTAGATAAAATATTTGATGATGTTCTTGTTGAATCTCTATTTTACAGGAGTAGTGGTTGTTGAAATACTGTTTATTTGATCATATTTTATTTGACGATCTTTACCTTCTTGTTCTGTTTGCAGCTGACTGAAGATCTATGCTACGAGATACTAGTGGTAGCTGACCTCTACCTCTTGCCAGGCCTCAAGAGGCTTTGTGCTAACAAGATTGCCTCTCAGCTAACCGAAGAGAGTGTCTTTCAGGTCCTGAGGGTTTCCCGGATGTTCAGTCTTGTCAAGCTGGAGGATCAGTGTGTAGAGTTCATCAGCAGGATAGTTGAAAGGGTAAGGGTTGTGACCCTTACAGGTTAAGTCCCTTGAATAGTTTTTTTTTTGTTTTTTTTTGGTAGGGTTGTTCTTATTAAATCCTCTGTGAAATGCCAAATATAGCGATGTCTATTCAGGATCCTCCTAAGAATGGCATGTAGAGGTTTTTTACAATTCATATTGTCCTTGTTTTATGTTGCATAGGGGATTAATTGAATAAAGACTACTTTTGTTCATGCATAAAACAGGTTTAATTTAAATCCTGGGGCAGTCATGATTTACATCTTTCATATACGGAGTGTTCAGACCAGGGATCGGATCCTTGCTTTGCTTCAGCAACATTTACCCGGGGTTTTATTTTATCCAATATATTGAGTTTGGGATTGAGTTGAACATGGATTTTAGGATAGGCTCAAGGTTAGTGTTAGGGATAGGTGTTGGGTTCAGGGTTAAGTTAAAAGTAGGGATTTGTTAGTTTTCACTGAACCAAAAATATTATTATATGTGTTGTACAATTATAATCTCATTCACTTTCATCAATTAATGACTTTCCAGATAACAGACAACGAAGAGTTCATTGAGCTTGTCAAAGAGGATGCTGCAAGCGTTGAAAACCGTGAGGAAGTGGATAGCATCGCCATCATCGACGACCTCCGTTACCACATCGCCAATAACCTCAAGATGTACAGTGAGCTCCAAGAGGCACAAGAGAAGCTGAGTTACTTGGATCATCTTCTTCAAGAACTTGGGATAGAGGGATAGACTGTTAGACTAAGAACACAATTCTCATGAAACAGTGCCTGCCTGCCAAGACTAAGGATTTACTAATAATTTATTTATTTTTTCTCTGGGAATAGTTTGATCCAAGAGGTGCAAGAGAAGCTTAATTGCCTGGATCATCTTCTCCTAGAACTTGGGATAAACTGGTAGACTTGGAAGGTATTAATATTGTTATGGTGTTCTCTTGAAACAATATTCTTGGACTTGTGGTTTATAACTAGTAGTCTACTAAAAGACTTATGAAGAAAGGTGTGCTGCAAGTTACAGAACAGAACCTGCATTTGTGGATTGTCCTCTCATGGTACTGATGGTGATGAAATTGTCAAGCTAAGATCCTCATTCTGTGGAGACACAATAACTGCGAACAGCACTGCAGGAAAAGACATGTTGCTTGGATCAACCACTCCCAGGACTTGGTATAGAATGCTAAGACTAACTGGATAGCAACATGTACATGCAAATGTAGAGTGCATGGATTTTTTCTAAATTCTTCTAGGACTTGGTATATCAAAAAATTCAGACAATGAATTGTCTGAATTAAGATATCTGTAGACTCGTGTGTTGGAACTTGAGACTTGGATCTACATTTTTTTGTAGCTGTTGCTGCTGTTCTTGTGAGTAATGCTGCTCTGTGGCATGGGGTCATAGTGCTGCTTTGTAAATGATTTAGATGAGTGATATGTAAGTAGATCTATGCCCTGCATACTTGGAAGACTATTTCAAGAGTACTTGGTGAAATAAGGCAATAAACATATTGATTACTCCATCTTTTCTCAAATATTTCTTGGTGCACTTTTTCTTCGTAACTCTTAAATTCCTAGTGCCAAGTGAAATTAAGTCGAATTGTTCAAGTAGTGTGAATATGTTGTAGATCGGATTTTTGAATGTTTTTGTTGTTGGTATAAATGTTTATTTACAGTGAATTTATATTGCTGTAGACATGCAAAATACATGTATAGCAATACTATTTTGTGTTATCTTATGTTTTCTGATGCATAAGATTCGTTCATTAATATTGATTTTTGGTGGGTGAGTTTTATCTTCAAATGCATCGCTTGGTACTTGGTAGATGATTCTCCACAATACTCCTCGTGGAATTTTAACTGGAGGCTTGGTTGTATTAATTTCACTGATGGACATTCAATTTCCATTTGAAAATGGAATAGAGGATTAGGGTGGCTAAAGAGCAAGATATATTTATGGGTAATGTTTATGTGACTGATAACAGTAATAATATGAAACTTAGAATTAATAAATAAGTTTATAATTAAGTAAAATATCATGTAGTTGCCATAGGCAATTTAGGCTATTCTTAATTCAGATTTGAAAATATTTATTACATTATTGATGGATTTATACAGATTTATTTAATATGTAACATAAATATGCTTTATACATGATATACCTTGATATTTGTATCAAGCAGAGGTTATTAATGTGAAAATTATATCTATTTAAAGGGGGAGAGCAATATAACAAATTAATTGTGTCAATACAATGCAAAAACTAAAAAAATGTTTAAAAATTTGTACAATTATTATGGATTAGTCAGAGATACCTTCTTACATGCAGACATTTTTAGTGCTCCTTGATAAATCTATGATGATTTTCTTTTCGGTTTGTTAAACAAACTGTTTGAAAGAGATATCAAGATCAAGAGTTGTTTTTATTACCGGTTCTATTATTAAGTTTTGTGTTGGGTGCTTTTATTCAAATATTGTTTGCAGTGTTTCACTGTGTAAAACAATTTTGGTTTTAACTTTTATTCAAATAAGGTTTTATGAAATCGGAAACCCCTTTGATTTAGAGTTCTATTTGTCTCATTAATTTCATCTGTGAAGCCATTTTTCAATATAGTTCAGATATTTTATTATTATTTTAATTATTTTATTCAGGTATTTTATAAGATCTGGAGGGTTTCTTTTGGACAGTTTGCACCAAAAAAAAGAGGAAAAAGATTATGCCTTGGTTCTTTGTATTAAAAAAAAAAAAAGTAAGAACCTGTTCTTATCCTTGTTCAAGATTGACTGTACGGTTGGACCTCTTTTGAGTTGGTGACAACCACCTGGTGTTGAATATAACTGTTAGTTTACTCTAATTGAGTGATCAAAAGATAACATATTGATGATGAAACATTTTGTAGTAAAAGAATTGTGACAGTTATGCACTTGTAATCTTATAACACATTGTTTAGTACAGTACTCACAGCTCCATATGTCAAATTATTATTCTCATAGAGTTTAGAGGCTAAAGATACTAGTATTTGACCTGTTTCTGTCAACACACCTTATGCTTATGCAATGTGACATATTTTTAGCATTGCTAGTCAGATTGTTTTTTTCTTTACGAGGTTGCCCAGTGTTTGAGATATTTGGTAACTTGTTGAGAGGAATTCCCATGACCATATAAAATGCGCTGCAGTTGTGTCAAGACAATGAATATGCACAGCAATAATTGTTTGTAAAATTGCTAAGGACAAGATGTGACATAGATTTTCTCCAGAAAATTGGTGTGAGAAATAGTGCAGGATGAATATATCAATAGTGATTTCATGAAATTTAGGATTTGAAAAGTATAATACTTGACAAAATTTGTTCTGAAATATTCAATGAAACCATCGACTTCTTTTAGGTCCATGCAGGAAATATTGCACTTAATATGCAACTATATTGGATTTTCCATGTTTCGTCCAATAGTTTTGTGTAGCTTGTACAATTCATGTATTTCGTTGAGGCATCCGATAGTATGCAAATGATTTTGCCATCAGTGTGGAATTAGAATTATTTGATGCATATTGTGAGGACATTAGCATGTATTTTTTGTTATTTCAAATGGACAGTTTGCTGCATTAAGGCTGCAATGTCCCTTCAACTGGGTTTGTGCTGTGGTTTTATCCCATTTACTGGTGCTGCATTCAATATTTTCTAGAAATCTCTAACAGAAGCTGGAAGATATTCTTATGCATTGGAATGTGGAATTTGACTCTCTATTTTGTTGTTGACTGGATCACTCTTTATTTGATGAAAATGGATGTTGTGTAGCTGCTATTGAGTCAAGGAAATATTTTCAATATTTCTGTGGGAAATATAGAAGCAGAAAAATTGCTCAGGTTTCAAGTTTTGCTCAATATATTAATATCTGTGTATCAAGAAAGAGCAATTTTTTGAATGATTGCATCAATTATTGTGGCATTTTCATAGTGCTTGAAGCCCATAAATTTCTAAATGCAACGTCAGATTTGAAATCCTAAAAGAAGCAACATATTGATAAGCTCAAAACTATTGTTTTTAGGCAAATTGGCAACCTTTTTACATTGCTAAATGTTCAAAGGGAATAACATTTGAAATCCTCAAATTGGCACCATGTTGATAAGTTCGTATTCACTCTTTAATTTATGCAAACACGCCATTTTATTATCTTTGACTTAAGCATGTCAATATATATATATTTTCTAACGCACAAGTTTTTGATACTTGACTTGTTATTCGTAAATTGGGAAAATGGAGCAATACAAAAATATGGGTGTGGAAATGTAGAAGAAAACTAATCAGATTAGCCTTCAAATTTCTCTGCTGAATGATAATAATGCAATTTTAAACATTATTTCTTATCGCAGTGTGGCTGACAAATACGAGAAAGGCTTTTACTTTATTATTAAACAATTCAACAGTAATTATGGATTCATATTAATGTTATGAAATAATTGCAATGTCACTTTAGTCAATGCTATTGATAAAATCATATTAATAATTCTAGATGCAAATATATTTTGAATTCATAAAATCTCATTTTAAGCTTCCTCATTCAAATCATCAATTGTCATATTCCATGAAAATTTAATTGAACATTAATAAAAATCAGCAACCACAATGTTACTGTTTGATTAAATCAACAAAAATAATATTTTTAATGCATTGACCCCTCATTTAACCAAGTTATATGAATGTTCTGATGGTACTCCAAATAAGCATAACTCTGATTTGTTTTATGTTTCCTATTTAGTTTTGAAACAAATTTTCAATATTTATTCTTGTGGTTCATTTTATTTTTGTGAAGAGTATGTGTACCATCTTTAATAAAAGAAGATGTTTTGTGTGCATAAATCTATATATTTGGCATTGAGGCGTATATATGTAATATATTATGTAATCTTTTGTTACTATTAAAACAGATTTCTTTGTTTCTCAGATTCTAATTAGAGTTTCCAAATCTTTTATACAGTGATTTTGTAAGAGTATGATGCGGAGATGTTCAATGTCATATGTTGAAGTTAGAGAGGGGGAGAGAGAGAGAGGGAGAGAGAGGGAGAATTGGAAATATAATCTCTCATCAACAACAAAAAGTCACCCTTGGTAACAGGACATTCAAATTTGATGCCTTGAATTTTTTTTTTTTTTCTTCTCCTTCAATGTGAATTAAGAAATGTTCACAATTTCACACTAAAAAAAAATTGTTTTAATTAGAATTAAATCATCCAGGAATCATCACGCCATTTCATATGCCCTTTTTCCCCTTTTTTTAATCAGAAGCCTACATGAACTTGGTCCTTGCTCTATCAGCAAAATACAGCTGGTTTGGCCCAGCAATGCACACCAAAAAAAATCTCTGCCAAAAGTAGGGGAGAACCCTAATGTTATTTCTTTCTTTGATATTTGGCTGTTCATTATACATTGTTGTCTTTTAAAATTTGAAACCTAAATTAACTTCTTGTTGCTATATAACATGCGGCTAATCATGTTTGATATCATTGGCTTTGCACTGTAGGGAATGCCCAGATAATAGTGCATCTCTTACGTTGGTATTTGGCATTTGTTGATATGCTTTTCAATATTGTAAAAACTTTACAAATTAAAAGTAATCAATCAATTGGATTGATTACTAGGTTGTACAAATTAATCCCAAAAAAGGTAAAGAGCAGAGGAAAAAAACTCTTTTATTGATAATGCAAGATTGATTTATAGTTCAGTAAAATCTCTTTCTTATTGCAATTAGAATTAATAGGGATATTGCAATTATTCTTATACATTTATATAAAGCATCAGATACAATTCTTATGATAAATTTTTAGCCAAAATGAATGTGAAGCAAAGGAATCACTGCGAGAAATAACTGCTCTTATTACTACAGAATATCTTATGATTTAATAATGCAATTTAATGGTCCAAATGATAACACCCAACACATTATTAAGTATATTTACATAGCTAATGAATAAGGTGAACACAGAGGGATCATATATTCATGTATAAGAAATAATATGTCAACATCAGCAATTCAAATGACACAAATTTTTGTGTGTCTGTTGTACTGTGAGCTTTACCCTGTATAATGTATTGGCAATGAAAACATCATGTAAAGTAGAGCAATAGACATACATGTATACATGCACATGTAAGTAGCAACTTTACACACTAATTGTGCAATACAAACAATTTAAAGAATTACACCAGATACTTCTAGAACTTTCACCTCTTATTCCATGATAAGAAAATATAATTTAGAGTATGTGAATTTGACTACCGTACACCAATTTTGTCAGCACCACCATTAACAACTGTGTGTAGAAATTAGAGCATTTTTCGACTTTTGGTCGGGATTTATTTGGACAAGAAATAATTCCAAAGACTTCTAAAAATGAAATTAAAGTATATTCTGTTTTAAAGAATAATACTATGTAGTTACCTTAACCAATAAAGGTTAAAGTTTTAGCATGAATGTACTTAGTGTTAATGTTGTTTCCTATCTTTATTTCCATGCACCTTTATTTTTGCAAACTGCTTCATCGACACATTGCTTAATTTAATTGAAACAAGCTACATGTAAATCTAAATCAAATTTGTAATTACCGTAGTATGTACTTCTCAACCTAACTTAGCATCACCAGCATAATTTGACAATTATAAAAAAACATATAAAAACCAGTGTCAATGAATAGACCAATGTTTAAACAAAATAATATGACATTCACACACCATTAAATAATGCCATATAAACAAAAAAATATTTCAGATTCTTCAGCAAACCATTTCACATTTATATACTGGTATGCAAAAACAACAACGCCATTTATCAAGAACATGTTCTTTCACTTTGGTGGTGGGTGATATCCTGTGCAGAATAATTTGTTAACGAAACAGACTAACTAGCAAGTGAAAGCTAGGGCATTGAATAATCATTTAGACAGCAGCGAGTAACTTGCTTGCAAGCATGTATGACTCTTTCTTGACCTTAACCACAGCTGCTTCCCCGTTCATTCATAAGCTACACAGGTCTCTCACCTACAATTTCAGTCCAGAGACTACCAATAGGAGCATCATATTTGTAAAACCAAAGTCAGACTTGAACTAACTTTTAAAGTCATGTGTATTTTCTAGAAGACAACCTTGATATATGTCATTTACACATCAATGCAACTGGAGTCATTGCTTAGTGCAAGGTATTTTGTTCAAAATCCTAATTTTTGTTTCAAATATACATGTCATGATATTCATGGTCAATTCATTCTATCAAATCATTACAATGGGAATTATGTCAAATTCATTCTGATAAACATGCAACAAAAACTTATAATAGTACAAGAGTACCAGTACTATTATTACAAACATGTCAAACATAAACAAGAATCTTTCATTATCAGTTTGAAAGGTAAAGACCAGTTATGGTCGTGCAATTGCATTGTGAAAGAAACGTTGTGTAATCTATCACTGCAAGGTTCTGGAATCATCAAAAATGATAAGAAATTTGACCACGTCTTCGTAAAGTTACAAGCATTGTAAACAGAAAGATGTATATGGGACTATATGCACACGTGCGCGACATGTGCGTGTATCTCTTACAGACCAGAGATAAACTTATTCACCAAATATATCAATTAGTAGGCGGTTTCCCGGCATTTTTATCATCATGTATTAGTCAAAACATAATCTTTCACATAATTGTTAATAAGAGCTTCCATTTAATTTTTTGAAATTGGGGCATTTCCAATACTGTTCTTTACCTTTAACATTGAATGTTGAGTGCTATTGTACCAAGGAATGATATCTTTAAAAGAATTTTATCTTTCACACAAAAAAGGAGTAAAATGACAAACACTGATTTTCATAGTCATTTCTTTTTCTTTGTGCATGTCGTGTAAAGTTCAATAATTGAATGAATACATGTCATTTCAAAAAGAAATTCATGAATAATACAAATTTGAAAATATAGAATTTATATACATGTATCAGAAAAAATATGATGATGATTGAAACTGTTTTCTCCCATGGTGAAAGCACTTTGAATCATCAAACATCAAGATTCTTTCCCTCTTTAAAAAAATTCTTAGCTACATTAAAAAATACAGGTAACTGCATAGAATACTATGCTATCAATATATCACAAATATATGGTGTATTAAGTATAATACAATGTTAGAGGATTGTGTTTAAAAGAGAGAATGGAATTGATAATCTGTTAATAAGAATGCCTCCATACATATATGTATGGAGTGACAATTTCATGTTAAATAAATGATTGATGTACATAAAAGAGAGAAGAAGAAAAAATTGAGCAAAATATATCAACAGTGAATTTGAAACGCGGAAGACAAAATATATACAAAATATTGCAACTGGAAACCACACAGTTGAATAACCTGAATACATAACATTACGTGTTTAGCATGTGCAAAACAATAAGCATATTTATTGGTAATAAATAAGAGAACCAGTAAAAGGATCCATTGACATACCATCATTTAAATAATTTCCAAGGTTGCATTGAAAGAGGTCCAAATTCATATCACAATATTCAATTCATTCAATTCTAAAACAATATCTTACCCAAAATAAAAACAAATGCAGTTCCTTTTATCAGAAGACATGTTTGTCAACACATGAAAAGATATTCTACAAAAACAAACCGTTTTGTATGAGTTGCTTAACTAGAACAATGATAAATTCATACCTTCTTCACTGATAATAACAATAACAAACCAAATTGGAGATGCTATAAAAAATGGATAAATAACAAGTAGTCTACAAATAGATTGTAGAACCACCATCACAAAGACGAAAGACAGAGGCAAATAAATACTTTATAAAAACTCTTTATGCTCTCTTTAAAATTTGGTCATCCCTCTTGAGAAACGATCCATTAGTTTCACGTTGATGTTGAGGTATTTGCTATGAAAGTCGGCCTAAATAGAATTCTTGAAGAAAAAAGATGTCATTGAAAGTAGGATCTTGAGAAAAAAAAGATATAGTTGAAAGTAGGGTCTAAAAAAAAAAAGATGTACCGGTAGTTGAAAGTAGGGTCTTGAAAAAAAAAAAGATGTACCGGTAGTTGAAAGTAGGGTCTTGAAAAAAAAAAAAGATGTACCGGTAGTTGAAAGTAGGGTCTTGAAAAAAAAAAAAGATGTACCGGTAGTTGAAAGTAGGGTCTTGAAAAAAAAAAAGATGTACCTGTAGTTGAAAGCAGGGTCTTGAAAATGCTACATTTAAAAATATAGTGTTTGTAATTAAAGTAAGGATGTCATTACAAAAGAAGAAATTCAATCTATGTAATAAACCTATTTCTTCATCCAACAGTGAGAAAACTCCTCTTTTTACCTAAACTTATAATGTCTTATTCATTCAACCCCTTCCTTTTTTCCAATTTTCACTTCCAGAGCACAGAGACCCATGTGGTGATATGCACTTAACAATTATTTACCCTCTTTTATTGATATCATTATACAATTGCAATTAATAAAAGAAATGCAGGAAGCCCAATTTACCACAGTAATCATTGAATACAGAAGTCCTATATCTGACGCGTCTAGCTAAAGGTCTAATAACTAAGCAGCATACATACTGGACTCTCTTGACACAAGAACATCAAGATTTTACATCTACATCACCTGGACTGGCCGTCTCTGTTCTGATTGGTCCATCTACCTTTGACCCCTCTAAGCTGTCGAGGAGATCCCTAGTCCAGTCTTCCATGTCCTTGAAGACCACTTCTCTCTCTCCCTCTGGCTCTTTGTCCAATTCATGGAAGTAGCCTTCTTATTTCTGAGTTCACAAATGACAAAGACAAACAATCACACTTAAAATAAATTTATTTTGCTTGTTAATATCCCAGTCACACAGACAAAATAGACACCAAACAACAATACACTACATTACCACAAATGACCACAATTTGTTGGTACTCAGTTGGTCGGATAACTAGGGTATATGCCTGTAACAAACCATCATTCATTTTTTTTTTCTTCAATTTAAGTTTCATTTTAGTAGATGAATAGCAGGATAACTACATGCTGTTGTGATTTTCCCCACTTTACTGTTAAAGAAATGAGAGGCAACAAAAATTAAATCCAAGAATAGGAAGTAATTTTCCATTTGTAATCAGCATTTGTAAAATGCGTAAATTGATATGTTCATGTACACGTTATAGATAACTTTAATCTGGATCTGTTTCATAAAACTTGTTATCAAAAACAAAATTACAGTAGATGTTATAAGCTACTGTAATGATTGCATTTGATTAACTGTGACAACATTTCTTGAAAAATTGTTGACACTTGAATAAAACTGGGCTCTGGTTGACTCTTGGAAATTCAAGCTACCACTTTGCAAGCAAACAGCCTGTTGCATGTTTCTGAGAAAGAGTTGAAAGATCATTACTGTCATCAATCTACTGACCTTGTAGACTTTGCTCTGACTTTTGGATCTCTCAAAGAATAAATCTGATCCTTTGATATCACATATGGCATCCTTTGAGCCATGTTGGAGGAGGAATGGATAGTTGGCTTTGTGTTCACACTCTGCCTGGATCTGCATGCATGCATCGTACATCTTGACTGCCCATCGTGCCTTGACGCCGCCATGCCATACCAAGGGATCCTTGACGTAGTCTTCTACCTGCATGTGAACATGACATAGAAGGGTAATAAGAATGATTCAGTTTTGAATAGGAAATGACAGTTATGTTCACACTTGGCTTAGATCATGAATGAATTATTATTATTATTTTTTTTTTAAGGTCAGGATTTGAATGAATATTCTAACATTTTCTATGTTTGCTTGGAAAATTTATTTGTTCAGGGTACCCGCGGTAGATGCTTTAATAAAAGTCTAGAAAGTAACAAGGTTTCCTTGCATAATTTGTATGCTAGGACACTGCTAACGTTTAAGTTTCATAGGACATACATAATTCCAGCAAAGTTCTACATAATTTGATGTTGGCTGCAAAAGGGACACACTACCTATAAGGGTAATAGATAACTAACTCTATGTACTAACTCTATGTAACTCTTGATGTACTATGACCAGTCTCTTTTTAATGTAACAGATTATATCATGCTTTGTTTGGTTTTTTAAAAAAATGAACTGAACTGAACTCCAGCAAGATTTGGAGATAACAGGATCGTTTCCAATGGAAATCGGTTCCGTGATACATGCCCTGATGACAATTGCTCCCCAATGAGTTCCCTACACTAACTAGAATCCTAAATTAAACTCTAAACCCAACCAAACCCTAAACTTATTTTTAACATAAAACCCCATTGAAACACTAACACTATGCCTCCTTTGCCTAACATGAAACCCCATTGAAACACTAACACTATGCCTCCTATGCCTAACATGAAACCCCATTAAAACACTAACACTATGCCTAACATGAAACCCCATTGAAACACTAACACTATGCCTCCTATGCCTAACATGAAACCCCATTGAAACACTAACACTATGCCTCCTATCAAGCCTAACATAAAACCCTTTTGCAACCCTAACCCTATGCCTAACGTAAAGCCCCATTGCAATCCCACGCTATACCTCTTATGCCTAACATAAAACTCCATTAAAACACTGACGCTATGTCTCCTATGCCTAACGTAAAACCCCATTGTAACCCTACAGTGTATGTCTTCGCCGGAGAACAAAGAGAAATCATCTTACCACAGCAGGATCTCTGCAAATGTCTGTCACAACTAATTTCCCTACTGCAAGCTGAGGGCACAAGTATGCAGCTCCTCTGGCCATGAATATCTCAAAATAAAAAGAAGAAATTTTCATTTAATTAGAGTAATACATCAACTAGTATTTTAAAGGTGCTATTATGTTAAACAGGGTGTCTTGCTTTATCATCTCAGTCAACCAATGAATGTTCAATCAAACTTTGAAGAATATTACAATACTACACGCAAAATTAGGTTCCTAATAACAGTCTTCTGGAAATTAAATCGTAATTGCAAAGTACTGTGGGTGTGCATGTTTCAGAGATGCACAATAAATAACAATTGTTCACACTCAACTTACCAGGAAGGGAGTGGCCTGTGAAGGTGCTACACAAGGGGATCCAAATATAGCTCCAGCAAACCTACTTGAATGTGAGTTCATCATCAGGATTGCAATGGTACCTCCCTAAATAATATTAGAAGATGGCAGTTAGAAAAGTAAGTTAACAGCAAATCAAAATTCAACAAAGAGTATTATTGTTTTTAACAGGAAAGCAGTTATACTAAAGAGGTTATCCTGCTTTAAAAAAAAAAACTGTAAATGAATAATTAAAATCCTACAAATCTTGGATTATCAAAACTACTACCTTATCAAATAGGTCGGAAACAAATGGTTTACATTTATTTCAGCAAAAGTACGCTTTCAGGCTCTAAAAAGCCTACAAAGAGGACCAGTGATACCTATGTATTTATATAATATGCTATATCAACTTATGCACTACAGTTTACCTTGGAAATAGGAAGTGTTAGTTGCAAACGCTTCAGATTTTCTTGGTAAAGATATACAAAATCACTTCCTCACTGTATTCTCATAATCATAATGTAAAAAAGGGACAGACAATATTGTTAGAGGTAAAGACCGGTATTGGAAATGCCCCAATTTTAAAAAATGAAATGAAAGCTCTTATTACCAATCGTGTGAAAGAGTATGTTTTGACTAATACATGATGATAAAACAATTGCCATGAAACCGCCTACTAATCGATATATTTGGTAAATTAGTTTATCTATTGGTGTGTGAGAGATAAACGCACGTGTCTCTTTCTGTGTACAGTGCTTGTAACTTTACGAAGACTGGGCCAAATTTCTTATCATTTTGATGATTCCAGAACCTTGCAGTCCACACCAATACTTATATGCTAGATAATCAACCTTTTCTGATCGATTCCACAACGTTTCTTTCACAATGCAATCGCATTGACCATAACTGGTCTTTATCTTTAAACACTTACCGGTATTACTATTGTCTAAAAAAAATATTTAGTAGGGTTTTCAAATTGATTTTTTGAGAAATGCCAGACGAATGCTTCCCCTTTTAATCAAAATTAAGCAGTAGGCGATACAGTCAACAACCCTGACTGCATTATTCATACGCTTTCAATAATGAAAGGTGGACTGGTTGAAATTAGGGGGTTTGTTGAATACTTTTAGTTGTAAGCTTTAATATGTCACATTCTCCAGAAACATATATCTTGACAAATCCATTTTTCACATAATTTCCAAACTTGGTAAGGATATGAATAATTTAGTTGTTAACTGTATACATGTACACATACCATGGAATGACCAAAGACTATAACAGGAAGGTTGGGATACTTCTCTGTCATAATGTCTGTGTGTTGGAGACAGTCTTTGATATACTGCTGGAAGTCTTTCACATCAACTTTTACACCCTCACTACGTCCATGGCCAACTAAAATATAAAAAAAATTATGAAGATTAGAACAACATGATGTATAGTGTATCAAGAGATACAGGAGTCTTTCTATCATAAACAGCATTTTGGGCATGTCAGATAGATGTAAAATTATGTAAAAAGAACAATGGGAAATGGAATTAGGGATATGGACCCTAATAATCTACAAAGAGTAATTATGTAGAGATGATTACAGGGTCCAATGACTTTTTAAATATTCTTTAAGACTACGGTAGCCACCTGACCATTTGGCCTGTCTCTTTCAGCTGATGAATAATAATTCCTGCAGTGTATGCAATAGTAGATATTGGTGATGTATATGTACTTGTACTAAGTACAATTTAATATAGCTGCTGGTACTATCAGTGCAATACTTATTCCCTCCACATGCCAGCGCCCCCCCCCCCC
>BEXV01000041.1:301682-314989 GCA_003118195.1 Hemicentrotus pulcherrimus | reverse complement strand
ATGATTGAGTCCTTCAATTTCCGTTACTGCATTTAGCATGAGGCCTATTGGAGACGCAGTTGTATTTGTTTTGTTAAGTTATGGTTAAGCATACTAAGCCCATCAACTCCTCTTTGGTGATAATAACAATTGGAATATATACCCATAAACAAAAGTGACCATAATGGTAAGTTTTGGCAAAAAAGTGGCCAAAATAATACAAACATTGTGAGAAGGTTCCATAGGAATCAGCACTAAATTTTACCCAAAATAACCTACCGATATTCAAACCTTCCCCACCCAAAACTTCTAATAAGCCCCCCTTATTTTTTTTGTATAACAATGCCACAATATTAATATTTTTGTTGACAGTTTCCCCATAAATACATCACATGAAATCAACAAATGCTGGTTTCGCTAGATGGTGCTGTGGATTGTGCATCTACTGTATTAAGCAGTCAAAATGAAAAGGGGAAAACAATTACATGTAAAACTAGTATAAAGAACTCCAGTGTGAAATGCTAGTTGTCAAGATGAAAATATTTTCCTCTTCTCATGCTCTATAATGTCTTTATTTTCTATTGCAGAGGGATGATTTTGATCTGATGTGATCTGAGGGTCATTGGATGCTCATAGTGTGCTGATCTGGTCATCCAAATACTAAATACTTGCTTGAGGAGGATGTCATCATGACCAAGTTGCAGGCCTGGAAAGTTGCGGTTTCTGTTATGTTGCCATTTGTGAATGGAGACATTGGAAGGATGTATTTACTGCATCATTGGAGTGTGTTTGAAGAAGATCTGATTCTAACCTTGGCCAAGCCAGTCAATTTATTTCTGTCTGTCATTCTTCTTGTATCTCTCAATGAAGGCGTGATGGCTCAGTGGTAGAGCAGTGGTCTCGTAACCGGGCGGCCCCAAGTTTGAAACCAAGTCGATGCGCTAGTGCTCTTTTGTAAGGCACTACTCCTCATTACTAATCTCTCGGAGAGGACTTAGAGCCATCAGTCCGTTGGTTGCTTGTAAGTACAAGCACAAACATGCTTTCTTGGCAGTGAGATAAAACATGCAAACAAACAAAACAAAACCTAAAAGACCATTTCTGACTGCTCCTCTTTCCAGTTAAACTATGGTCAAGCACAGTTCTTTGTGAAGCTGAGGAACTCAATAAGCAGGTGATTTGATTACTAATGGTGAAGAGCACTTCCATCACAAAGTCCCAAGATGTACGTCCTGTGGTATGCCATCAAGGATGTAAACAAATACCCTACCAGTAGAGGTTCATGCACTGTACCATTGTTGATGATTGAACTGACTTTTGTTATGAATTTAAGGTAGAATTTTAAATGAGTAGAAAGGACCTTTAAATGTTGAGATCACTAATGATATGGATATCCTCACTTTGGCAATTGAGACTTCATGTGTCATATGGTACATGTATATTGTAATTACTCCATAAATGGGTACCGGTAGGATGGAATTCCTTGAATGCTGTTAACGCCGTAATCATCAGCTGCCTAGCAGAGTCGGGGTAATAGTTGGAGCGCCTTGAGCACCATGCATGGTGGATATGTGCACTACATATAAATATCCAATATCATTAATAAACTAGATAAATGGGACTCTCTAATATGCCGCCTCCTATATGTATGTTCATCAGTGATGATGTGACCTGTTGGGTCTGACCTCACAAACCCAATATTCATGTCATTTTTTAATGCTCGAACATACATATACCCAAGCCCAGTTTGGTCAACAATGGTTCATCTTTTGTGAAGTTATCACAGTAATGAGATATTTATATGATATTGGTTGGCTTTGAGTGTGATACAAGAATATATTGTCATAGCGAGAGCAATATATTCTTGTATAACACGAAAACAAAGCCATACAATATCAGGCTGACTAGCGAAATAATAAAATTGACTTACCTCGGTAATTATGGCTTTGTTTTTGTGTGATTGATATCGATAGCTGAAGTTCCCGGATGATGAAAACAATATTGGTCAATCATCTGGGTACTGGGCTAAAGATATTAAAAACACTGATGTATTGTACCACTTGGAAGCCTGATATAGATAATAGTATGGGATTTTTTACACTTTCATGACCCAGTGATCTTTCACATTTTGACTTATAACGTATGTGCATGGCTCAGATCAAGGGTACCCTTTACTGACTTTCAACTTCATTTGGAGATAATATGAAGTCTGTTTCCCTACCATGTTTACAAACATCATTAATGTGATGCTAATAGTGTGAGGAATCTTACCAAACCATTAATTATGGCTTGTGATGGTTTTGTTTTGCAAAAAATGCCCATATTTGTACATTAAAATGTTACGCATGTGTATTTTTTAAAATCTCGAATTAACAGTATTGTATCATATATTTTTGCCATGATTTTTGAATAAAATGAAAGAATGATATATCTACCCCGGTAATTGATTTTTCAGTGTGTTTAATTCATTGATCCTCGGTGTTAAATATTTTTAATTGCTGTTTGAACATTTATAAGTCGTACATAACCTTGGTTATGGAAACTGTCTGAATTATGAAAATGTATCTGTTTAATTGGGCATATAATTAATTGTTTTTTCTTTACTTATGTTCTATCTTACTCATGTTTCTTTGTTCACAATGCAGATGCTTTTATGTGATCCGTTTTTTGTTTTTGTTTGTTTCACAATTTGGCCTTGAGCATTTGCTTTCAAGAGGATTTGCTGCCTTACAAATCTCATGTCATTATTATCATCATTTTTTCATCATTTCCTCTGTATGTTTTCCTTCTACTTTTCCCCTCCCACTCAATATTTGTTTTCCTGATTCATCCAGTATTCTTTCCTTTATCGTTTACTGTACTCTTCCATGTAATACATAGCGCTTCACAGCTATCTCACACCCCAGTCACAGTGATTGCCACACCAATGAAAGTGATGCAAGGTAAATCCAACTGTCCTAAAATCAAGCAGAAAAATCAGAGAAGTAGAATGGTAGAAGTATGAAAGAAATCACAAAAAATAAGAAATCTAAGAATTTTGGAAGTTGTGAAGTTGGAATCACTATATGTAAGGGGCACTTAAAATTGGCTGAATCGTGCTGTCACTATGACGTAGTACTAGGCAATTCTCCAATTTGTTTCTTCACATAAAATGTCAATTTTTCAAGATGTATTCTCCTTTTAAGAGGACCTACAACTACATGTATATGAAAGGAAGAAGGCACTAAGGAGACAAACAGAAATTAATGATATTTTGGTTAACAACAAACGGGAGAGTAGTCCGTGACTACATCACAATCCACTGACCGAATTGCCAATTTGATATCCGTATAGATTTAGTGATTCTAATTTTTCATTCATTCGTAACTCTTATTCGTCCAATTTATTTCAAACCTCTGTCATTCTGTTCTCTTATTTTTCTGATTTCATACAAATGAACATTTTACAAAGATTACCCTTGAACAATACTTACAAACAAAGCTCAGAGTTGGTTTGGTATGTGACTGGGGGTACAACTCTCTTTGATTAAAGCATTATATAATTTACGTCACATCTATAACAAATAAATACATACATCCTTTATATGTTTAATAGTTCATATTTGTGTTTAATATACTTCATATTGCTTTTTTACAGTTAAAATTTTGCGAGTAAAAAAAAAGTATCCTGATGAAAAGTTTACATAGAATGTACCTTTCAGCTTATTCACATTAGAAGGAAAATTCACTTGTGTACATTTACACTCAAAAATTACAAGTGCTATAAAAAAAAATCAAGAACACTTTGAGAATACTTTAAAAATAAACATTTACCCCGTTACATTTGTCAAAATTGGAAAAATATATAAACATTTGTGGATCCATACACTGAAAAATTGTGCAAAAAGTGATATCAACTAGAATATTTATTTATTTATTTATTTTGGAGATTAAAAAAATAGTTTATCAATGGAAACATCCACAACAAAGTATAAGGAGATTATTAAATATACTCTCATGACTAGACAGTATTAGAATTAACATAATATTCAAGAAGCCAGAGAAACTGGAATGACTGTAAAAGGAATTCATCAAGCTTTAGTGGTACATACACAAATGTCTCTCAATCATTTGAATAATCTGATTTCCACCATGTTGACATTTGAAACTAGTAAGGCCTTTATATAGTAACAGTATTAGTTATTTAACAAGAATTCAACTTCTATCAATAGACCGGTTTACAAACATATTCAAATTTCATGCACACTTTAAAAAAAAGTTGTTCTTGACAACCCGAGGCTTGCCCAACATACCAATAAGTAATGTATACAGACTGGAATCTGAATATTGTAGTTCATTCATTAACTCATCACTGAATCCATGAATTTGAATATGTTAGTAAACCGGTCTATTTTGATAAAAGCTCAAGAGTCTGTAAATGAAGACTATCACTACACCTGAACTTTTGTTGACTTTACAGTGAGTCGTACTGTGTCATGAATACATTTCCTAGCTAGAGATGAAAACAAAAAAAGAAGGGAATAAACTGTATATTTAACCCTGGCAAGTGTTTTGTGCAATATTATACATTCATATTGTTCACAATCGGCATGAATAAGAGTTCTCCACACACATTTGTAGAAGTGCAAAACCTGTATCGCTAAATGAGGTAGATACGCTATTACACTAGTAGCTTCATATATACGTACATAGAATAACTTGTGAAACGGCCTCACATAATATTCAGCACAATATTAAATTTGTTAAGCTTCGTTGTTTGAAAGAACAGAAAAATACAAGTAAAAACATGTGATAAATGAATTCATACATAACTTCATCATTTGTGCATGAATATTGACGAAATATATTAAACTGTTCAGTTAAGACATTTGATACACTGAGTATTACGGTCTTCCCTTAAATGACATACAGATTTAAAAACATCATTTAAATAATCGAGCAAATGCTGACTGAATACAATATCCACAGAAATGATATCAGTAATCATGACCGAGTCTTCATATTTATGTCTCCATTTGATTTCACAGTGCTAAAATACACAAATTTTAACAATTTACTTGTAAATATTTAAATCTATTGGAATAAATTCAAGAGAAATTTCAATCTATGATCTATCAATTATATCAATTGTGCATGATTATTTTATAAAAAGGCAAATTTGTATCATTACTAAAATTTTGCTCATAAACCAAAATATGTTAAAAGGCCCAAACTATAATTGGCATTTTAAACTTGCTTTTATTTCATTTTTTGAAATTATTGTATGAGCAAGTCAAACATATTTTGTCCCATACATTAGTGACCATATATCAAAGATTGTAGTACACCCAATTGTAGCATCAAATCGATAACATTACTACAGCTGGGATCAGACCAAATTATCATGGAAAAATATCAGTTTCAATGTTGAATAAAGATATACTCTGTAGTTTGAAATTGCGTGTAAATAGCATTTTATCAACATTTATTTATATATCTGGGATCCGCACCAAGGTTTTTAAAACAATTTTCTGCATCCCTAGACATTACTTTTCTATAAACTGCCTGAATAAAACAATGCAAAACAATACCATTTTGACCCAGGATGAGAGGTAGAGTATAGAAATAAAACCCTGATAGAGAAGCATTGAAGCATGAATGTTTCACTTACTAGTCGTAGCGCTATGAAATGCCCCTTACGATGACATGTCTGATAGACAATGTATTTGAAATGTGTGGATCATTCAATTTGAATGGCTGTGGCTGATATATCATTTCAGCATGATTTTTATAATATAAAAAGCAAATATTTTGTATATTACAATCATGCAGATAAAATACAAAAAAAATATTTGCTGTATCAAAGCCCCAACTTTCAATGAATTAACGGTTGGTTTTTTTATCAAAGGAAAATTAGAAGTAGAATAGAAACATGAAATGCTGTGATACAAAGGTAATGCTATTTCATTTCAAGAGCAATAAATGAACATTTTAGTTACTACTAGCATTGTGAGATCATGTTAATAACATGATTGACTGAGAATGTATTTGGAATGTGGATGATTAAATTGAGTAGCCTAAATAACTATAGATGATTAAAAGTTACTTTCATATTTGAAAAAAATTACAATTAATCAATGCAATTTGGATGCTATGTGCACTTCCACTTCTTGGTAGTTTTGATTAAACCATCTTGCAAGAAATATTATTGTAATTATCGAGTTATTCTCAACATTGAATATACAAGTATATGTCAACATGGGCAAGAGGTAGTTCTGGCACAGCACAAATCACATTAAAACGTCTCTATGCGTTTCCAAAGAGCATTGGAAATTAATATCCTAGCTTTAGCTCCGGCAGCCGTTATCAGCTTACAGTGCATTTCAAACAATAATCCTACTGTGTACCACCCATTTACCTCACCTGGGTGGAGTGTGGCAAATGCAGATTAACATCTTGCCAAAGAATGTTAAAGCTGTTGCAGCAGGGATTCGAACCCCATACCTTGTGGTTCATAGTCCAGAGAATTATCCACTGGACCACATCACCTCTACAATACACATGTTTTAATGTACAAAAATGTATTTAAAATGCAAGACATATTCATTTTCAATTCATTGATTCCAAAATATTTTATCCAAACTGCAATAAATCTGAGAACACTCACTATCAACAACATCTTTCTTTATATATATAGATATATATATACAAAAATATTCTATAAGTCTATAACTTGCTTCTTATTCTTTTGCATAAGGTTGAGGTTTGCCTGTATTAAATTACTGTTCTTTCATAAATACTTTCATACCGGTAATATATTACCACAGTGAAATTTGTAGAGTTTGTACAATTGAAAACCTATTTTGATGTTTTGCACAAAACTTTTATTTTGTCCCATCATGAACAGTACAGGTATGCATGGTTAGTATCATTTCAAAAATGAATCTTTAAATAATGAATTGAAAGACTTTGCCAAAGCTACCCTGTTGAGGTAAATAATGTAACAGAAAGAAGAAGAAGAAGGAGAAGAAAAAGAAAGAAGAAGAAGAAGAAGTAATAAAAACCATGTTATCAATTAGTTACCCAAGAAGTACAAGCAAAGTTACTTTTCTTTACCATGCTTTACAAATAAAATCCTTATTACCATTAGGCTTTCGATAAACATCTCCAACTCTATTTGATACCCTTGACCTCTGACCCTTATAGCACTCTGTAACAAACAATTTAGAAATACTGCATTTTATTGAAAATATCCCTATTTAGGTTTTCTGTTGTAGTGAATTTCTCTAAAATCGTAAGTCTCCTTATTTTCATTTTCTTTAAACAGTAACTCTCTGAATGAGTTAAAGCCCTTCTAGCTCTGAGCAGGCATAATATTTCTATCTATATTTATATTCTGATTACCTACAATGGATGCCTATGTTAAATGGGGTCTATACCGGCTAACCTTCTAAGCTGTTCAAATAAGATGAAACTGATGATGGTATGTGGTCCTATCCTCAGCCAGTTTGGAAAGAAACCTTTATAGAGACCGTATAAACCTTCTGACTTTACCGTCTTTAGGAGACAATCCAGAGAGCCCTTGTATGCACGCTTTTCTACTGGAAGATCTATGCAAACAAAACAAAAATGTAGGAAATAGGAGGTATGTTTAAAAATGAAACAGTAGCCAATATTCTAGAGGTAAGGATCTTTTACAACATTTATGTGCTGCAATTTGGTTTGTCTGTGAACAAAGCTTGATATTGACAGGAAAAACAAAGCATAAGACATAGGTAAATTAGAATAAAATATCAAGTCTATAACATACTTCCACATCTTGTATGATAGTTTTAACACTGTACAAAGAGGGAACAAAGAATTGAAAAAGCACCACCCTCTGCAGTAGTATAGAATTATATCTTACTAATCACTGACTGAAATTGTTTTTTTAACGGCAAACCAAACTACAGACTACAGAGAAAGTAATTACAGAGGATCAAAGATTAGATTTTTGAAAGCATCGTCATTATAAATCCTTTCATTTTTTGTTCAGCCTACCTTTAATTTTCTGGTTCATCACCCTTGTTTTGATGACATCCACCGGTGAAGTCGCTAGCGCTGCAACAAAGCCTGCTACCATGGACGAGAAGATGTGTAACTTCAAGCCCTCTTCCATCAAACCTATGTTCAGCATGGTGTGCTTGGTGTGATCGTATGTCGGAACCTTTGTTTGTACATAGTAATAGAATTAGTAAGCATGGTGGCAGTAGAAAAGACAGGAAGAATATAAGATGTATCTTTACCAAAGATCTACTGGTAGCATGGGTTTAATGGGAAAATCTTAACAATCTATAAAATAAAAAAGCCTGTTCTACCAAATGACATCTCCTCCCGTGTAACAAGAAGGTAAACTATTGTAAGAAATAGCACTAATGAAATATCTTGATAAAAAATGAGTTACACATCCAATCAAGCATCATTTTTTGGGCCCACTATGCTAACTCTGATTAACCTTTTTTTTTTGCAGTTTCCATCGCTGCCGTGACAAAATATGTTTTTCCCCTAAAATGAACATATTAAAAAATAGAGGTCCTACATTTGCTTATTACAAATTGATAAATTTTGACTTGGTGACAGTAAGTGATTTTCATACATAGCAGGTAAAAATCATGCAAAATTATAAATTATCATTGACCCTCAATTTTAAACTTTAATCCGTGGACCAAACACAAGACACAACCTTAATTGCAACCCTAAACCAAACCTGAAACCACACTGAAACCTTCATCTAAACCCTGTATCTTTGAGAAATTAAGCCTCAGAGCAAACGTCACATATTCTTCTCAAGGAAGGTCTTACGATACCTGAGCAGCTGTAAGAATCATGGCCCTCTGCACTGTGGGGACGGTACCCCTGTAGAGCCCTCTCAGACCTTCAGCTTTAGCTATATCAGTGAAAGCATGTAGGAAGCCCCTGTACCTTGGCTGTTGTCCATGCTCTAGTTTGGCCTCTGCTTGGAGTCTAACCCGTATCAGGTCTGTTGGGGTTGCTATCCAACTGCCTAGTGCACCTAACACAACCAAAAGCACAGATAATCATTTAAGCGGTCGATTGTCACAGGGACAAAAATATATCAAACCAACTCCAACCCCACCAATGATTTGGCCATCAAGGGTTATGTCACTTCTTTGCTCAGTCTCTTGTCCATCTGTGTTGGTTTTATTTGATGGTATGAAAATTTACTTTTTAAAATCTTAGTGTTGTAGTAAACATATGTATATTTTTTACCTTTCAATGGGTTGGCAGGCAGGAGACTAAAATCTCAGAAGTCTCACTTACATAACCAAAGTCCTATTATTTCAGACAGGGTTGGCACCTTTAAAACACTGCGTTCAAAATCACCGAGGAGCTATAGTTTTAACAGTGACCCTCAAAAATGTGCAGTTAATATTTGACTTAAGAAGGGATATTATGGAAAAAAAGTTCCTATCAAAGTGTATTAATTTGAAGGGTAATTTACTGCAGAGTAATGCATGTGTCTCAATCTGCATCTACCATGTCCTTACAGTGTATGCAAAAGTTTAACTAAGCCCAGTCATTATTTTTCGCAATATACTGCCCAGCAGTCAGTGGTAACTTTCATGCCTGATGTTTTAACAAGTCAGAGGCGTAGAGTGTTGATACAATTAAACAAAATTCTGGGGGATCCACAAACTAAGCACTACTTTTTAGTTGATTCCCCCATTTCCTCAGTAATTAAGAATTTCCTGTAATAATTTTATTATATGCAAATCGTATTTGTATAGTTACCAAGAAAAAAATGAATTACGTATGAAAACAATGTAATACCTTTGTGTATCTTTCTGTTGGAAATGAAATAAATATGAATTGAATTGAATTAATATGCGATTTATCATACCTGATGTTGCCCCGGATGCAATTTTCTTGTAGAGTGGTGTATGGGCTGGATCTGTAGCACCAAAGAGACGCTTGATAGGTTCATAAGCACCTATCCTGATGGAGCTGTAGCTGGCTTCTCTTACCAGAGCAGGGGTGATTCTGCATTGAAGTGAAAGAATGGAAGATATGACATTTTTGCCTGATCTATATATAACCAACTTCCATGAACAAAATTAAAAAGTCCTGAACTTCGATGCTCCTCTGAATTTTCCATCATAATGCTCATAATTATAGAAAGAAAATGTACTATAATGTAATGCTGGCAAATTGTGCACCTTCGACTGTACACATTGAACATTGCATGCATGTTTATTTCTGTGTCATTTTCGGATGAGTGAATAATAAACTGAACTTGATAACATATGTGATTTACAGTCTTACTTATGCCTTGTAATCTACTGAATGGTTCTAAAATGTATGCACTGTATAGGGTTTATACAATTAATGTGCTGTATGATTGATTTCATCACTTTGAATATTTGATTCAGTTTTAGACACTCTTGAATATATCACACTGTTCTATTCTTGTGAATGCGTAAAATTATATTCTTATAAATATATAATTGATATTTAGTGGTAAAAAGTAAGGATCTTTGTTTTGAGAGAGATAATTAAAGGGTAGTGTCTCATGAAACCATTAAAAAAATAGCTAACATCCAATGATCCAAGAGAAACATATCGTATAAAATGAATACATGCATGACAGGTGTCATTGAGATGTCAACAAATTAGTTGTCTGTTCAGATCCAGACGGTCTTCAACTCTATTAATAATAGGGACTTTTAGATTTGCACGTCGACAGCTTTGACTGCAACGTGTGACGTCATTCTAACTTCTAAGGCACTGTGCATGCGTCACTTTGTCTCAGTTGGCGATTAAGAATGCGTCAACCTTAATTTTCCTACATCTAGTACGGTACTAGTTTGCCACGTGCGCAAAAAAATATATAGTTCCTCAGGTAAAAAAAGGAACATCCCTTCCCTACTCCTATGTTAAAATGTGTAGAACAGGTGTCACATGCATATTCACCTGTTTTATACATTTTCTTTTGTTGAGGGTAGAATGAGGAACTGTATATTTTGTCCTCTTTCTTTTTCCGTCATGTTCATAGTGTTACTTCCTGCATGCATGTATATCGTCGAGTAAAATCAAAAAGATTTCTAATTGTAGTCAACATGGGCAGTCGAGTACGTTGATACGCATGATCAGTCGGCGTTCGTTGTGTTCTCGTACAATCTAAAAATCCCTAATATATACGAGTTAACACCCTTCTGGCTCCAAACAGATGATATTAGTGAAAAGAAAGGGTTAATTATCTGACCCTTTATACAATCCTCTGATTCCTTCGTCCTTGGCGATAGTCAACGCTCCTCTGATAATTCCCTTGTAGTATCTCTGCTGGTAAGCTGACCTAGCATTCGCAGAATTGAGCTCCCCCTCCAGTTGCATACGGATTTTGGTCACATCGATCGGATTGGTTGCTAATTTGATGAATAACATTTGTAAGTAATAAATTCAATTAATAAATAGTAAGTTTATACTAGTACAGATATTAACATTGGTTTAAAAACATTGTACTGTTATTTATGTAGCACGTAGTAAAGAAGCTAACATCTTCGCGCATGTGTTTTATGTTCGACCGGCCTCAGTCTCGTTTCCAAACACTGGTGCTTTTTGGCCCTACTACTGTACTACTACTAGGGCCCTTTGCATCACTTATGTGCGACTTGCGTCACCTGTTTAAAACACGACATGTCAGTGTGTTAAGGAATATCACTTACTGGCATTGTCATTGCGCTCTCTGCTTAAAGTGAGCCCTGTCTCACTAAAATTTGAAACCGCTCGAGCGAAATCAGCCAATGGGAGCACGTTAACTCACTTCACAGTGTTCAATGCGTAAAGATATACGTGGGTAGTCTATCAGTTATCAGTTTATCACTATCACTAGTATTAGTAACAGTGGCGCTTGTGTAGTTCCGTATCCATTTTTTTAAAAGCAGTTTAAATAATATCCATTCTTAGCTAATGAATTTTTTTTTTAGCCCAATTTTTTACTAATTTTAATCTTAATCATATCTTGCATTTTCCACCTAAATTTGGATCACATCCGACATCGGAAAACCTCCATTTAGGGCTTCGTTGTCGACGTCGTCGCTCAGTACAGTCGCTGCGCTGCAGTCCTGCACCTCGAACTGAAGCTAGCAGTCCAAAATTATGCAGACTTCTCGTATGGTTTAGTACATGCGCATACAAGAAGTCTGCATAATTTTGGACTGCTAGCTTCAGTTTGAGATGCAGGACTACATCGTAGAGACGGTACTGAGCGACGACGTCGACGTCGACGTCGGAGCCCAAAACAGAGGTTTCCCGATGTCGGATGTCATCCAAATTCAGGTGGAAAATGCAATAGTCTATACGATTATGATTAAAATTAGTAAAAAATTGGGCTAAAATTCATTAGTTAAAAAGTGGATATTAAACTGCTAAAAAAAAATGGATACGGAAATACACTAGCGCCACAGTAACATTATCAATCATTCTTGTCGTCGCGTCATGCCAGTCAGTTGTTGATGTAGGTCTAGCTAACTACTAAGTCTATGAGTATGACTATGTGACACCAGGGATCTGTAATATACTGTTAAATCTGTATAACAAAAATGAAGCAAGCAATTCATTAATTAATAGATCTTTAACTTGTTAGATCAAGAATTACGTCTAACAAATTAGGTCTCGACATATTTATACACTGATACAGCAGCGACTTTAGCGCTCAGCCGGCAGCCCACGCTACGTAGTCGGTGACCCAGCCCTTCAGTCACTAACAAGAACCCGATGATATGATGCCGGTATCAAAAAGTTTTGTCCCCAAAAATGTTATGAAATGTGCAAAAACGCGTTTGATTGTCTTACCAAATGCAGCACACATGCATGATATCCCTGCGAAGGCATATCGGAGTCCTGTCTCGGTCCATTCATTCTTTTTATCACTAAATGTGGCCTTTCCCTTGGACTCAGGCATGTTGCCTCCACCCATTTTCTCTGTCATCTTCTGCGCCTGTAAAATGTAACGCATACACCGAAAGAGGGCGGAATAGTTGAAAAGTTTCGGTGTCCTTTATAACAGAGAGATCATGGATTGGCGGAAATATCGGACCGGGGCTAAAAAATGAGTCGGGGTAAGTGTACCACCCCCTCCCCCAGAAGAAAAAAAAAATGAGCTGGTGCCCCTCCCTTAATGATATTCAAAATCCTGAGAGGCTTCGACGGAGTAATTTCATCAAAATTCTTCCAACTATAGCCACTGGCTCAACACCAATTAAGACGCCACAATTTCAAGATAGTCAAGCAACAGGCAGTATGTAGATCTATAGTTTTAACTCAATAAGGAGCAGGCGCGGATCCAGGATT
>BEXV01000041.1:284210-299058 GCA_003118195.1 Hemicentrotus pulcherrimus | reverse complement strand
AAAAAAACAACAAAAAAATCCTAATTTCTCCCTTCGTTTTCAGGGAGGCACGTTTCTCCGGCGCCCCACCCGCACCACTGCCACTGCTCCAATATAAAACGATTCGACTGATATCAAGATAATTCCAAGCATCATGAGAATCGAACCATAAACTCTGTCCTCGATCCTTGCCAGCGATGCGCCCATGTTATTTGTCCACTACGTAGTGTTAGCGTTCAGTGTAGTAGACCAACATGCACCTGTCGCATCTTCCAATTAGCTATCGCGCCATCTCGCGTGCAGGCATCAAATGATACCGGCTCGAGTCATTTTCTAAACTCTAAGATCGGCGACGCCGAAATTCGGGTAAGAGATAACAGTGACTTCGGAAACAGCATTAGTGGATACTACACTATCAAGTTCTTAATTAAAGAATCACAATGGAAATTTGGGTTTTATTCTCACCGAATGGATAACAAATTGTGAATATATTTCGTGGATTATATCTCGAGGTTCGGACGCGTTTAATTGCTGAAGGTGAAGTAGAATAAGGACCAATTGTGACGGGGAGAACCCCCGTAAGTTTCCGTTATAACTCCTAAAGCGAACGGAAAGTTTGAAATGGAGCTGCCTGCCGCTATGGCTCATCTCCTTCGTATCATGTGGCTAGCCGCTGCCGTGTTCCACGGGGCGGCTCTCGCAGCTTTCGATGGTCATCTATCCAATTATGAGGAGCAGGGATATTCAGTATTTAACGTATCTCTCGGAAGTGGATGGTCATATGCTCTTCATCCATCATTAACAGGAGAAGATGCCAAAGAAAACATTAAGATCGACAGTAACTCTGGGGAATTATCCTTGTCAAAAGTAATTGAGTGTGATTTGCTTCATGAAAACCCTTTCTTGGTTTATGTGCAAACTCGTGGAAGGACTACAGATTCTGGCTCAGAAAAAGTGGGCTCGTATGTGATGATACCTATAGCAATTTCTGTTCATGGGATCGGTTGCCATCCAAAGAAAGCGAAGAAAAAGAATTTTGATAGGGATAATACTGAACACACACCTTTATCTGCAACTCGACCTCTGCAGATCATGATGGAATATCCAGAAGGGACTTGCTGGTTTCCTGGGGATGTCTTGTTGAACCTCAATAACTTCCTTCCTAAATCACTTTCAGGTTGTCCGATTTCATACATGTTGAATGATGGTAAAGAGCATGATTTTGACCTTGATGCCATGTCGGGTAAACTACGCACAGAAAAAGATGTGGTTTGTGTCTTTGAGCACCAGTCGGAACATATAAGTGGTTCAGTGCAAATTCCATCATCTTGCTTAGCGAAGCCGGCGTCTTACTTGTCGGACAAAGATGAAGAGGTTCCCATTTTGATTGAGTTGCGAGCATCAGACACCAATCGTTTGAATGCTGACTTTTCTGAAGAAACATCAGGAAATGGAGAAGTGGTACTGAAGCGCTTTAGAAGGCAACTTAGAAATTCATATCCGACGTTTAGCCAGCCCATATATACCCGTCAAATACCAGAGAATGAAGATGAAGGATTTGTTGTTGCGACAATCACTGCAACGGACAATGATGATGGTGATAATGGAAGGCTGTCATACAGCCTGGTTGCTCTGGGTGATGCTCGGAGCCAAAATATGTTTGCCGTAGAAGAAAACACAGGAATAATCACAACCACCACACCACTTGATCGAGAGCAAATTCCATCTCACTCATTTCGTCTCACAGCAACAGACCATGGGACCCCTCCAAAATCTGCTCAAGTTTACCTGACAGTCAATGTAAATGACCGCAATGACCATACTCCTGTTTTTGAGCAAACAAGTTACGTAGAGACCACTAATGAAGGCCAGAATCCAGGAACATTGATTGTCAGGGTGCGGGCATCAGACAATGATGATGGAATTAATGCTGAAATAAGGTACAGCATTGTCAACAGCGAGAGCCCAAATGATGTCTTTACGATGAATCCAACGAGTGGAGAGATCAAGACCTTGGTGCGTCTGGACAGGGAGCAGACTGAGAGATATAATATCCTAGTGATGGCTCAAGATATGGGTACCGTTCCTGAAAAGAAGAATTCAACAGCAGAGGTACTGCTCACAGTTCTTGACTTGAATGACAACTCGCCACACTTCTCTCAGCTGAGTTATGAGGTATCTGTACGGGAGGATGTCAGTCCAGGTGACCCTGAGAGTCAGATCCTGCATGTCATGGCCACAGATGCAGATGAAGGCTCCAATGCTGACGTCCACTTCAGTCTGACCCACGGTAACTTTGAAAACCGCTTCAGGATTGATTCTGTCAATGGCTTCATCTCCCTTCAAAATTCCTTAGACTTTGGAACTACAAGGAGTTACAGACTGAGCATTCGTGCCCAAGATTCTGGTAATCCACCAAGGGAGAACACCACAACTGTCACAGTTACAGTGGTGGATGTGAATGACAACAGTCCTCAGTTTACCCAGAATGTTTACCTGGGTATAGTGCGGGAAGACGTTGATGTGGGACACTCCATATTGTCTGTAATGGCAAGAGATGATGATGAGTTGGAAAATGCCAGGATAACATTCTCTATCCCAAACCCTCCCAATGACTTTCCTTTTGAAATTAATCCTACTTCTGGTGCTATAACCAACAGTGTCAGTCTTGACAGAGAGACCGGACATAGTTGGGAGTTTAATGTTATTGCTGTGGACCATGGGGAAACCCCCAATTCGTCTACTGCTTCGGTCACCATCACTGTAACTGATGTGAATGACAATGCTCCGATCTTTCCTGAGGAAGTCTACCATGCCTCAGTGGCTGAAAATGCTTACCATGGTTTTGAGGTGTTGACCGTTACAGCAACAGATCCTGATGAACAGAACACTATCTCCTATAGGATAGTAGATGCGCTGGACCCTACTGGTCGTATCCCTTTCAACATCCTTACCCAGAACAATGAAGGCACAATTACTGTCACATCTCAACTGAGTTACAACAGCAAGTCCTTTTATGCTCTTACAGTTACAGCATCAGACCGGCAGTTTGAAAGCACTTGTACTGTGTACGTCAATGTAACCGATGTTAATGATTTTGCTCCAGTATTTCAAAACTCCCCCTACAATGTTTACATCAGCGAAGGTGCTGATATCGGAGAAGTTATAGTTACAGTGTCTGCATCAGACAATGATGCTGGTGCTAATGCTGAAGTAAGCTACAGTATGGATCCTTCTCCTGAGTTTGAAATCAACGAAGAGAGTGGTGAGATTCGCACCAAGGTTCTGTTGGATCGTGAAGAGATCTCGTCGTATACCTTGTACGTGACTGCTAGTGATCATGGAATAAACCCGCAGCAGTCAAGAGCATTTGTTCAAGTCACAGTCCAGGATATAAATGACAATGCTCCAGTGTTTGAAATGACCAGCTTTACTGCTGAAATCCAAGAGAATTCTCCAGCCTATTCTAGTGTCATCACGATGTCTGCATCTGATGCTGATCAAGGTTTTTATGAATTCTTTTCATACAAATATTTTTTCCCTGTTATTTATGTTATATTATACCATTCGTTTTGTGAAGTCTTAAATGATCTGCAAGGAAAACTTATTTAAATCCTTTAAACTCTTCACCATGATTATCATGTAATTTTATAAATGAAATGTTTTTCTTGGGGAGAGGCATTTTAACAAGATTTCCTTGAGTCCCTGATCCTAATAGTCATGAGAAGGAGGTTGCTAAAAACAAATGAAGCTGTGTTAGGTCTGCATGATTGATTGCGTGCCCCCAAAAGTAATGTATGTTTGCCATTTTTTGCCATTTTGCTTATCATTACATTTGCCCCCTTAATATATGGTAATACATGAACACAAACATGCAGTTTCTGATTTTATTAGATTTATTTATTTACCACTCTTGGGTCGGATTGCTCTGTTTTACAAAGTTAGTAAATGAATTGCAATTAAAACAACATTATATTTAAAATCAAAGGAAGTGAAGGTTCTAGATTATTCAACAAAAAAATTGCATCGATGATAAATGACAAAGCTTATGGAGGCTAAATATGACTTCAAATGTAACTTTTCATCATTTTATAATATTTGAGGCAGTCTATAACACATACACACTGTACATGTACATGTACAGTTATGTGTTAAATACTGGACTTTATCTTTTGTGATTAAAAGAAATTTACATTTATATTACAATTGATTGGTACATGAGGTACAGTCTGAAGGGAATAATTCAGTGAAATGGACCAGTTCATGGTTAGCACATTACTGCAATGACCCCGAATATCCACAGATCTTGAAAACATGAAGAGGTCCCACTTTGTACATTTTGAAATAATCACTCCTACAGCGATTGGAGGTGCTACATACATGTACATGTACACACAAAATAATAGCCTTTGTTTCCCCTTTTTAAAGAATACTTCCACCTGTGTATCATGGAGTGCATAAATGAATAATGATTATATAACTTTCATGAGCACGTATCCAGTATTTTGTCTCTGGGTATTTCACAATTTGATCTGCAATAACCTTTATGTGCTCATGCTCAGACTGCAACCGTGAACTGGCTTATTTAAGGAAGGAGCTCAAACTCTAGGGTATCGAATCAAGTTATCGACTGCGATCATGGAAACATATTCTATGCATTCTTTGTCATTGCGACAATCCAACAAAGTGCCCGATCAGTAATCAGGCTGCATCATTCAACTTATGCAAATGTTGTAAACCTAGGAAGATGGCGGCAGGCAGATCAAAGATACGCCGTGTGCAGGGATAGTATTACTAGTACTTTTTCATGCAGATCCTGAATTACATTTAGAATTGTAAGACATTTAATCTACATATGTTATGAGATTTTATTTCATGTTGCGGGTCATTGCCCGTATAATGGAGAGAACTATCCCTTAACATTCTTTCTGGTACATGCAGAACCTTATGCTCTTAAAAATATATGAAAGAAATAAGCTGTATTTGATATTACGCTGGACAGTGAAAATAAAGAACATCTACCCGTATGTTAACTGCTATCCAATTTTCCATCTCTAGATTTAAAAAGAAATGGTTTGCAGTTTACATTATTTGAAAAGATTATGTTTGGTTTTATAATGTTTATACATTTGTAGTTATGGATCTAGCAATTGCTTGTATTCTGTCTGCTAACTAAAGTGAAACAACAAAAAAATCTACAAAATAAATACCATACATTTATACATGTTATAATACCGGTAGATGGTCCTATACAAAAAAAAAACATTGAAATGCAATGCCATATCTCTCTAGTGTGAGAAATATCCAATTTATTTCAGGAGCACCAGATAAAAGATGTGCTGTACAAAATGCATTTTATCCTTGAGAAATTCCCAGGATATTTTTAGAGTTTATTTCAATTTTTTGAATATTTTGTGTTTAGATTGGAAAATGCATACATGCATGTGTACAGGTGTAGCACTTTGAACCTTAGATAAAGCACCCAAGATTTGATAGTGGTCAATCTTCCCTAAATGAAGGATGATTTTGACAAGTTTCATACCTGTAGTCCGCACAAATTGGTCAGTTAGTTCAGATGCATACATGTGTACAAATGGGACTCTTTTATTCAAATGCGATTTTAGCATGGGACAAAGGGAGTCCAGAAGTGTTGACTCACACCCATTGGACTGTATGGTTGCTCTGTCTATTTACTCATTGATGGAGTGTTCATGCAGAGGGGCACTGAGAAAAGAAAACCCCAGTTTTTGTGGACTTTAGGCAGTAGGTGCCAGACGATACAAAAGTCGATGTCCGTAATTACAATGCCCTGACTTGGAGAATAACGAGAATGAATTGAATGCGATTTGAGATTCTTTATTTGGTAGAAGACATTCCAATCTTCTTGGGAAAATACAAGTACCTTTGAGAAAGGAAATGTGCCCTTCAAATTTTAAAAGCATAAGACAAAACTGTAATATTTTTTTAGATTGGAGTGTAGATACAACAAGGGCCTGATATTTTGAGGGCTGAATAATTTAGATATTTTACAGACTGTTATCCAAATGTTTATGTATATAACTTAGAAAAATAAAATCACAATTAGGAAGAAGACATTCCTATCTGACTTCAGAAAAACTTTAGGAAATGTGCCCTAAAGATTAGAAAAGATTTATGTGCATTTATTTTAATTGATATGTGGAAGTAACGTTACATGAAAGGCTAAACTCTAAACTTTTAACAGAAAATATTACAGTGAATGTTATCCAAAAAAGTGTTAAAAAAAATTTTTTTTAGGAGGAAATAATCTGGGGGATTTCTTGAAATTGAATGTAGACAAAAATTATGTTAATTTAAGAAATTTGAAAATGTATATTCTGATTAACCTTTGTCTCTTTAAACTCTACTTACATGTACAACCGTAGGTGTTGCATTTGCCAATGTTTATGGGTATCCATGCACCTTTAAATGTTTGAAACATAAATGGCGCCATACAAGTGCTGTGGATCATCATCATCATATTTATAAAAGACATGTACATGTATGCTGGTCTGAAGCACCTGAAAAAGTAAAGTAGGCAGTTGCCATAGTAACCTATGCAGCAGAGGCAGCTAAAATGATCCTTGAGATGCAGCGGACAGGCCAGATCTTTGGTCCGACTAGTGAAGCAGTAATGTGATGACTACAGTACTTTACAGTCACATGTGCATGTAACACTATACAAATTTATTTATACACCCTAAAAGATACATTATTTATTTGCAACAGAAAATATGACTCAGGAGGATGATCGTGCTTTGAAGTTTACAAACATGTAGATAGAGGGACAATGACAATTCTAAATGAGTTACCTATACAAGGCTTTATCTTGAATTGCATTGTATTGTATTATTTATTCGGCACTTTCAAGAAATATATCAATTAAACAATATAAACGTGGTAAATACAAAATTGGAATGACAAACGGGGGCTCTTTTGGGCATTTCGGGGGTTAATTCGCCCCTAGCCCCGTGTATTTTTTTCACTGATACAAATTTTTGTAGCAATATTCTGAGTGCAAAAGATGGCGGCCAGGGAAGAAGAGAGCAAACTTAATTACTGTAACCGTAAAGATCCCTCCGCCCAATATCAAATGTTACTCTTTGAATGTGTACATATTAAAATGACATTCAAAGGATACTATACATGTAAATATCTTAAATGAGAAGTAAATAAAGATGTTGATATACACCTGTACTCATCAATCAATAATTGATTGTAGATCATGTTGAATATATGAGCTGCATCACAACTCTGCACTATTCACCTGTATACATGTACATGTAGGTACATGTAGTTATAGAGTAATAATTACCTTTGCCAGCATTTACACTGTAGCTTGATAAGGCAATCATTTTTTACTAATACATATCTACATATTTATTTTTTTAAATCGTGTTTCAGTAATCACTTAGTGTTGTCCTCTTAACTTACAGAAATTATAAGTAAGGAATAGAAACAGAGGAAAAGGGGTAGAAAACATGTAGCAGAGGGGAAATATGAAAGAGTCTACTTCATTGTGTAATATCCTACAAACTTGGGTGGAAACTTGTAGGGAAATTCATGACATTTCATTGACAAACCAATTTATGGACAGAGCATTATAGTACTAACGGTCTTTGACAATTGCTTTTCTGTAATCAGATTATTACTATAATTCAAGTGAATCAGAGCCTTCCAGAATCGTACAAATTCATAACATGTGCTATCTGCAAAACAATATAAATAGAAGCAATGGGACATGGGGGATTTTTTAAAAGCCAAAGGTTTGATGTATCTATCCACTGCCAAGCTTTCGCCAACCCAAGGGAGGATCAAGAATGATAATTGGCATTGATTGGCTTAGCCCAATCTCTTATTGTGTGATGTTTGTGTGTGTACTACTGTGTAGGATCTCTGAACCCTGATTCACAAAAGGTGTATCTATTCATATTCAAATTCTATGGCTAAAAGCAGCCATCCGGAGAGCACCATGATGCTCATGTAACTGAGTCCAAACAGGATGAGTCAATGGACAACAAACGGCCAGACCTCCATTGATTCATGATCTCTATTGTAAATTAGTTTTTTTTTTTTTGTGTATCTGCATTATTCATAGATGGTCATTAGAACGCGTGCTCATGTCAGAGAGCTTTAATGGCAATAGTGTTTAAGTGGGTGGTGGTTTTAAATTAGCAGAGTGCAACTATTAATGGTTTAATATCTTGTTATGCTCTGTCAAACGTGTGCAAAGTAGTAACAGTATCTGGCTCTATGTACAAAATGTGCACAGTATTACAATGGAACCTCATGCAAATGAACTCCTGGGACCATAGAAAATACCTCATTTATCAAAATTTGATATGAAAAGTTACATAGCATTGCCTATAACTGATGGCAGATGTGGGATTAAATCATTACACCTGTATGTACTAAGAGAATCTTGACTTTTTTTGTTAGAACAGTCTAAATCTAGTCCTACATATATATATATATATATATATATATATATACTGTAATACACTATGTGTTTAACCTATGCAAGAATTGGAGAAAATACATGAATTATGAATTGCTACATGTACCGGGTATGTGTTTGAATGAAGAGGTTCAAAGCAGGGTAACTTCAAAGCAACAAGAAAAACTCAAGACAAATATTAAAAAGAAACATAATCAATGGGAAAGACTATCATTGATTTCTAACAACTATGATTAAAATTCTTTCCAGGATGCAAATAATATTAATATCATTGATATTAAGTTATAAAAACCTACACAATATTTACAAATTATCAAATGATTTCCCTTTGGAAAAGGTACCGTAGATCTTTTTCTTGTCGAAAGATGGGCAAAGAAGTAAGTGAAAACAAATCATATTTCTTACTGACATTAAGACCTTTAGTAATTTCAATTTACAGAAAATGTGTTTTTCTGAAGACCGAAGTTGACTACCTGTAAATGTTTTGTATTATGAGACAGAATCAAACTTGAATTTTCCAATCTTCTTATTTCTATATGCATTATAGGTTCAAACAGTGATGTCAAGTACACCTTCGTAGATGGTGATAGTGGGGGAGGACGATTCACAATTGATGAGACATCTGGTGTCATACGAGTTGCCTCTATGCTCGATCGTGAGTACCAAGCCGAATACATCCTGGTTGCTTATGCATATGACCAGGGTGTACCATCACTGAAGACCTCAGCCCAGATAACGGTAGAGATCACTGACATCAATGACAATCCACCAGTTTTTGGTGAAAGGGACTACTACGTTACCATCAATGAGAATCGCAACCCTGGGGAGCAGGTGATGAAACTTGTAGCCTCAGATCCCGACTCTGGATTCAACGCTCATGTCCAGTACACCATCGTCAGGGGTGATCAGGATTTCTTTGAAATCAACCCGGACACAGGACTGGTCATCTCTTTGGAAATGTTTGACTACGAAGCCAGGAATCAGTACGAGATCATCGTCCATGCAACGAACGTCCCATACTTTGCTGAAGCTACGGTTCATATCCAGGTTCTCGATGTCAATGACAATGCACCCATCCTTGGAGATTTTGAGATCTATTTTAACAATTATGTAGGATACTTTCATGAAGAGGATATAGGACGGGTTCCTGCAACGGACCCTGATGTCTCTGACACCTTGACGTATGAGATCACAAGCGGGAACAACAATCAGCATCTGATGCTTAACACGACCACAGGTGGAATCAGACTCAATCCTACTCTCAGAGGATCAGATATCCCACAGACGATTCAGTTCACAGTTCAAGTATCAGGTATGATAATTTTGCCATTTTCCAAATTTACTTATAAATGATCAATGGATTTGCTGCACTGTGTTCACAGTTGTAGAGCTGTGGAATGATGTCAATTTGATTCAGGATTTTCCTATTTTTTGTTCTGTCCTCTGACTTTTATTTCATTTCACATATGCTTATATTTGAGTTATAATGGTAAGGTAAAAAATCATGCTAATTGATTATCTAAAACAAACTATTTACTCTTTTTTCTATATATTTGTACATAATACGTATTTGCTTCATGATGCCAGTCTATTCTTTAATCGTACATTTACATTGTACAACTGGACTTTTGAACATTGTGTTGCCACTTGCTGGTACCTTTCTACTGGAGGACTTGTTAGGATTTAATGAGGGCTTCCCCTCTTGAGGGACTGTACTCATTGGGAGTATAGTTCAGTATAAATCAAATGACACTGGGGCCACAATATAGTGATCGCTATGGTAACAAATGCAACAAAGTGGCTGATTGTGATCGCATCACTCATTGTCCATTCTTCTTCCTGCATACCTGTGTCATAAGCACGAGGTTGCATTACATACTTCGAAGCCCTCATTCAGACATGACACATAAACCACTTAAATGGAGGAGAAATATGTTAGAAAAAGTAAAAACAAAACAGCAAAATAAATTAATGGGAAGATGTATTAATTTTTTTTTGCTGAAAAATATAGCTGATCTTGAAAGCAGATTAACACATGAAGTACATTCTGTGATGTAACAAATTTGATGTTTTGCTCTCAGAATAAAGCAATGAGTCACCATTCCATCACGGTGGGTGAACTGATAAAGGTGGATGCAGGAAGAGTGAGCGTAGGATGATTACTTCTTGTCGGGTGGAGGAAAAGCCCTCGCTCGTATTTTGTCACCTGCTGCTAATCATGTCTCATCATTTTAATTTCCGTCATTGTGAGCTTGGCTCTTGTTATCTTTTATTCTTCAAATGCATTTTTTTCGTCTGATATGTTCATCAGTGAGACACCTTTTAGAAGTGGATGATGGTGATGGTGGGAACTGATTTTTGTGCACGAAGAAGAAAGATACCTTTTTATTTTTGAAAGTGAATGTGCCTGAAATTCTTTTAGTCAGAAGAATGACAGGTTTTGTTTCAAAATTGTATTGTTCCTGTTTATGTGTTGATATTTTGTCTCATTATTTCTATCATGTGGCATTTCTCCTGACAAATATTATGTCAATATCACTGTCACATTCCCTTTTTTGCTTGTATCAAGGATTTTATAGATTTTTTTCAATATTTCTTCCTAAATTAGGTTCCTGTTTGCTGATTTGCTGCTCAAGTTAAGGGTAAAGACCAGTATTGGAAAAGCCCCAATTTCAAAAAATAAAATGGAAGCTCTTTTTTACTAATCATGTGAAAGAATATGTTTTGACTAATACATGATGATAACATTTTTGCTGGGAAACCACCTATTAATTGATATGTTTGGTAAATAATTAGTTTATCTATTGGACTGTGAGAGATAAACGCATGTGTCGCGCATGTGCGCCTACATGTAGTCCCATTTAAACATCTTTCTGTGTACTGTGCTTGTAAATTTACGAAGACTGGGCCAAATTTCCTATCATTTTGATGATTCCAGAACCTTGCAGTACTTACACATGTGCTAGATGATCAACCTTTTGTGATCGATTCCACACCATTTCTTTCGCAATGCAATTGCATTACCATAACTTGTCTTTATCTTTAAGGAAATCTCAATTTGAAATGTTTTCCATCTCTTTTTTGTTTCCATTACAAAATATATTATGCAAATGTTGCCCCACAATCACTTACCAACTATAACACCCCATCACACATACAAGTTTACAACACATGTACAATTGTACATGTATTAATTTAGAGCTCAGACTGTTAGTAAAACGGTAACATACACATGCATTTCCTGCACGTAATCATACTCTGTGAACATTAATTGTTTACACCAAACAGGATCCTTCATATTATTTGGTCATTATGGAGATCATTACATATTTTATTGATTTAATTACACAAGTCATGGCATAAAATTCAGAAAATATTCCATGAACCCGTTTCTTTTGAAAAAGTTCAATAGGTAACTAACCAAACGATGAAAAACTCTATCAATATCATTACAAATAAATATGTGTGTGTGCACTCATAAATGTAGATTGAATCAAAGTGCAATTTTTGTTTGAAATCAAAAGTGTCTTTCAACACATATTCAGAAGCCATCAAAATTTTTGTACATTACTTTTGTCAACCAATAAACAAAGTGTAAAGCAGATAGTAAATGCGATTAATGTGAGCATAACATCGAGGAGACGGGTAAACATTTCTGAGACTTTTATGACATACATGTACGGGATCTCACTGGCGCCTGGAGTAAAATAGCAGAGCTCTTTGGTAATATAAAGTTTTGGTATGGGGTCATGAATTTGGTTCAAATGAACATATTGGAAGCATATGCGATCCTACAATATTCAATGATCGTTGTCGCGGTTGAAATCAAGTCTAAAGTGATGACATTGTGAATAATAAACTCTTATGTTGTATAGTTCCCTCTCAAGATTGGTATTACTTTAGTTTTAAATCAATGCTTCTTGACTAAAATCAACCAATTTTTGTATTCCCGTTTGGAAATTATATACATAAAGAACTGCATATTCCGAGATTTTCATGGACGGAATTACAATTGTATGGCCATAGGCGCTATTTATCGGGAGCACCAATAAATTTGATATTTTAATTTCTCAAAATCCTTAGCATTGTTGATGCCAATTTTTTCAAAGTCGAGTAGTTACTTTGAAGTGTACCTTTCACCTGAAAAATAATTTGTGTATAGATAGAATGTATCAAATCAACCTGAAAAACTTCACCTGGCATTCTATTTTTTCTGGAGTATGATAGTATAACATAAAACCCTGCATACAGCTAGGAACTACTCACAACACGAACCCAAGTCTGAAGTCTACTCAACAAGTTCACTTGGCATGTTTTTAAACAATATATGTCTTTGTAGAATAACTATTTGAAGCTCATAGTAAGCTTTGGTCATAGTATAGCAACATAGAACCCTGTTCACCAACAGCAAAATATGTTTTGCTGATTGGTACGCTTCTGATTTGTTTTTATCAGAAAACTGCTGCTTTATACATGTACACTGTACATGTATGTAGATGTGTTTTTCAACACACTAGAATGTTGGGAAGTTGAAAATTGGGAATTGGGAACTCAACATAATGAAAGTAAATGACATAGTTCATGTAAAGCTCTGTCAAAATCCAGTCATGTGCTCTCAAATTACATCATGCAGATGCAGGGGTGGATATGGTTGGATGCAGTCAGGCGTTAGTGTTTCACAAGAAGGTTGATTATATATTCTTGTCTCCAGATGATATGTTATCATGTTTAGACTGTCTGGTGAGATGAAGTCTCCTATGTTCTCTGATTGCATAAATTAATTAGACTACCAGTGGTGGAACTAAGCCGGTGTGATTAATGTCTGATGGATCAAGAGACTGGACGACGTGTATTTTTTTCCTAAAACATTTGACAAGTCAATTTCTACATACATGTACCAGTACTCAATTTCTTCATGATCTTATTTAAGCTAGTTATTCATTGCCTGGCAGAAATTTCAGTAATAAATTGATAATGTAAACTTGTTAAGTGCAAAATATGTATTATTACTAGTTCAAGGCTTAATATATCATTATACTAATATTAGATATAGATACCATAAAGTACTGAGATGAGACAAATTTGAGAAATAGTAACATGTACATGTATTAAGAATATACAATCACATGAATTTTGCATTACCTTTGATTTATGAATATAAAGCCATGAATTAATCTCCACATGTTTTCAATAGTGAATTGTGAAATTTAGATATTATAATACCGGTAAGTACATGTATATATGTTGTGACTTAATTGGGACATATCTATTTTAGCTGTTCAATGATCGACATGATACATTAATGCATTCCATATATCTGTTTGGTAAGAAAATCCACGTACAGTGACGCTATGAATGCATGTGTAGCTACATAATGTATATATACCGTATATTTCTATGTACATGTGCAACGTTATCTGTAGCGTTTAACAGAGTTTCAAGAGTACATGTATTTCGTACTCATTAAGTTGAAGTGAAACTGCATATCTGCATGTTCCCAGTGAACTATGGCCCTGTCTTGTGAGAAATCCAGCCCTTAGAAGTAAGTTTTTGCATTGTTTGTGCATATGGCACCTTCCACAAAGAATCATGAAGAATGAGAGAGTCCCTTATTGTCAGATCAATATAGAAGACCAACCCATAAAAGGAGATAATCTCTTTAACCTACAATAGGATTGGAGGATTAATTCTGAAGTGTATAATACTTGTAGTCTATGTCAGTGCTTGACTCCATGGAGGTAGGTTTGAAGAACAAAGGTGTTGCCTGTATGTGATCTTACTAATCTCCTCATTGTATTCAGTCAGTTTAAATTGCAGTCACTATAAATGAATTGGCAGCATTGATGCTTGGTAAAACCACTTTTTACTCTGTGGCACATGTATGTAGTCCCACTAACAGGCTTATAGGCTCATTGCACTGGTTATAGTGACTTCATATTTTCTATTCTTTATTTGTTGCATAATTTCAATTCTGGAAGGACATTTTGACAAGTTCTAACAGATTGAAATTTAGGACTGATTTGACTTACAATTTACATTAAGTAGTGATATAATTGCATTTTGTACAACTTCTGCATAGGACACAATTATAATGTGTGAAACAAAGTGAGTGTATGATTGTGGTAAAATATTGGCCCAACTGCATGCATTGCTTGGATACAATTCTGCCCTAATTTTAAATTCAACCCTAATTTTAAATTCAACGTGTGAAATCAGCAATTTAGCCTCTTTTACATCACATGAAATTGCTGGGGGTCTTTCCTAACGCTATACCTTTGCTTGAGTAACCAAGCGAGAGAGACTAATTGTTATCCTCAAAATGGACGTCACTGACGGCTGATGCAATGTGGTCCTTCTTCCTTTGTTTATGAGCCCCCCCCCCCCCCCCCCCCC
>BEXV01000041.1:259768-284091 GCA_003118195.1 Hemicentrotus pulcherrimus | reverse complement strand
CCCCCCCCCCACCCCACTCCCTGTTCTACAAAACAAATGTAAACCCATACCCTTGTTTAAAGCAGGCCTTCCACATTTCCTCCTTCATGAACGGGTCTGAATATCCATCTACCGGTACATAAGGCAGGGTTCAACACTAACAGGCATCTGGGACACATAGGCGCCCAAAAGAGGCAAAAAAAGAAGTCTGAATCCCCAGAATTTGACGTTTTTCATAGGGCTTATATGCAATCAAACTAAAGAAGAACAGAGGGACTTTTTTTTGTGTGTGAATGCCTAGAGGATAGAGATGTTTATTGTATTATAATGACACACTTAATAAGCTTTACTGTTGGAAGGGCGGGTTGCAATTACATGTTGGTAAATGGGATCCTCTTATGTGTCGATTTATCTTACTAACTGTTACAGCTTAGGATGTACAACAAGTGATAATGAGATTTATTCTATTGACATTTACAATGATTTTACAGTATTTGTACCATGGTGCTGTATATACAAAGTGACATAATAAACATATAAGCGGATAGTGTAGTTTTGAAATACAATGCATTAACTTTGAGTGTAAAACCAAATTTTTTTTGGCAGCATGAAATATAAAGGAATTTCACTAATGGTTCAGATTTATTAAGTTTCCTATGTTGCAAAATGACTGCATTACTGACATATTAAACACTGAATGTGTGCGATTAAAAAAGTTCCTTGTTCGATAATGGCCTTCCATATGACCTCAGGAGAGTTTTTTGTTTTATAGTAGTAGTTCACATGCAGTCGTACAGTACATTAATATTTCACTTGTGTGCTGATGTGCATATTCTTTCTGTTAAAAAGTTTAGTGTTACTATGTTAGACAATGAACTTGTATTGCACATACATGTACATCAATTAATAATTTGTAGTTTGACAGTATATGTGCAGTCTAACTTGCAATTTATACTTGACAATTAACTACCGGTAAGCTTCCTTCCTTTTAACATTAAAAATTTCATGAGATGAGAATAAGATGTTTATAAGTGTGTATACTTGGCAGTATTTGTATCGGTACAATGATTGTTGGGACAATGAACTTGCAGTCACTCTAAATGTATCCTTACAAATATGTTTTCACGGCAAGTCCTTGAAACACAGCGTTTCCTATCACATTTGTGCAAAGAGTCAACAAAGAATGTTGATCAAGTGCGCGGCGGGATAACTAGAGGAACCCCACCGAGTCGTGTTCATGATTGCATAGTGCGAGAGCAAAGTGCGTGTTTATTTCTCTCACCCATTCTTTCTCCTCTGCTCTCTGTATGTATTGTCCTGTTTGTTCTTCCATAGCTGTTGTCGATCCAATTAGGGAAAATGTCTATTGTTTGGCGTCATGAGCAGAAGAGAAGAACCAGAAAACACACTTATCCACAGTACTCAATAGGCCTATCTCTTACCCTCTATTGCTCTCCTCTCCTTTTCACCCCCTCTCTCCAAACTCTTGTTCTCTCTTATGTTTCCATTACCCCTCTCTATTTCTCCTTATTACTTCTTTCTCTTTTTTTTCCCTTTCCTTCACTTCATGGTGGCTCTCTTGTTCTCAAGATCTACTCAAGTCTCAAGTAGTTTTAATATTACCCTGTCGTCCCAGTGTAAGAATATGTTGTTTGGTCCATTGTTGTCCTTCATATTTGGCATTTCAGAGCTTTTTTTAGGGGTTATGAGAGCTAAGTTGGTGTGCAATATCTTGCATTTATTTTCACCAAGTTCGTATTAGGTCCATGGGCTGACTTTACATCGACTTGAGTTCTTATTTTGCTTGGTTTCTGTGTTGCCATTCTTGCCCTGCCCTGGCCAGGCTGGGTTAGGAATGTTGGTGAGACTGGAGTGAATGTTGACTCAATTGCTTTCAGACTGGTATCAGTGTATGAGCATGGGGAAAGATGGCTCACGACACAAGTAGAGTTGGATAAGAGGTCAAACTTTATCCTCCCCCCCCCTCTCTCTCTCTCTAGCTCTTTCTCTATGATTTTGAACATTGATACTTTGAACCTGTTTTTGCTTACTTTATGACTGTTTAAAGAGGTATTCATACAAATTTGGTCAGCTTTTTATCATGATGGCCATAAATTCAGTGTGCTGCTTCCTACTTATTGTTGATACTCTTGAGTTTTCTGTAATTTTGATGTTAAAAATGTATTGCAAGTAGAAATGAAAAAGCACACCAGTAAAATGCACAATTGTTCATGTACATGTATTGTATATCATAATCATTATTATTTCTGGGCAACAATTTGAACTACCGGTACTGGTAGCCTTCATTTACATACTTACATGTATACCATCATTCAAGTATATGCCTACATGTAGGTTTGTTTTATGCTTGTCATTTTCATTTTCAACACTCCTATTGAAGATTCAATATAAAATGAGAAACTAATGACCATTTAACATCAAATTACCATTCACATGTTGCACATTGAGAAGTGTGAATCGTGGGTCATATAGAGTTCACTTCTTAAGCACTCCAAAGCTGAGCTTAAAATTTCTTAATCAAATCAATATCTCACCAAATTTCATCTTGATGATAACGATGAATCACTAATATTTTTTTGATGAAAATGAGCATCTAGAGACAGGGATGACAGGAAAACCCTGCAGAAAATGACAGCCGTGTGTTGAGTCCCAATTTTGAGGGAAACATGAATTCATGTGCTCATCATAATTGAGCCTTGCAGGCAGGTAAGACGGCTATGTGGGATGAGTGATTGACTGTCAGTGCTCTAAGGCATTGTGGGAATTCTTTCACGCTTTGCGCTCAGGCAGCTGTATCCGCATCATGTCCCCACCACCAGGAATCTCTTTTCTCTCCTCCCTTTGTATTTTCCTTCAAAATTTATAGAATGAGAGATGGCATATTGATCTGTTCTATAAATTTATGCAGAATTTCAACCAGAATGTGGTTTGAAGAAGAAAAGACATTAAGCAAGATTTATTGATGGCACTGTTTATTAGCTGTGCCAGCCATTACATATTATCTCGTCAATTTTGCTGTTAAATGATTTACTCTAAGCGATCTTGTATCGATTGAGGTAAAATGTTAATAATGTATGGCAAAAAAATAATTTCATTGTAAACGGAATGCAATTAAGCCTCCAGTCTGCCATTATTAAGAGGATGCTGTATTGAGTAGACCATTCCGTTCAATTTCAGTTTATAACATATTGATTTGTAGTAGAATCATGAAACTTTTAAGGTGTAGAATGGTTTATTCTGCTTTTCAGATGATTGCCCAATAGTAACATTTATAATGCTCATACAATGTGGGCCCAACGTAGATTGTAGGTTAGGCTACACAAATATTACTGTATATTTGTTTGTAGTCTAGAGGTCATTTATATTTGGTATGTAATCCAAAGGTCAAAAGGTTATCAATCTATACCGGTAACTTAGATATATTTCAGGAAAATGGTTATTGAAAGAAATGACCAAATTCGCTTGATTAGAGACTTGCCCTTATACACATGTAGTAAACCATATCATTGTTCAAACATCATTCATTTTATTGTATTAGCAAATATGTGTCAATTCTCACAATCGCTACTTTATTCCAGTTAGTGGTACTTACAGTAGTTGAATACACTCAGTATTTTGTCTTTTCAAGTCGTGTTATGATATTAGTAGTGTTTATAAGGTAGACAGGGAAGAAAAAAGCTCTTTACTCTTAAATTCATAATTACCATTAAATGGCAGACACCCTTCTAAAAGTCATGTATAGGTGGATCGTGACTCTGTGGTCGTTCACTTCTACCATGGACTTACTACCATCTTAGCCGACGTGATGCTCTTAGCTTTGTTTGATGTACAACCTAGTGCATAATTCCTGACTGGAGGGTGAAAGAGACAGTTTTTCCACTCTCTTGGCTTCTTATCGCCCATCTGTCGCCAGCCAAGTCGTTTCCCCAATTGAGAGGCGCCAGAATGCATACACATGTATGAATCCTGTTAATACACTGCAGTTTTTGCTCTCTTTCCTATCATCTTTTCTCTTTCAATATGCATATTATTATTTTCTTTAGGTTTGGTTACAAAATTGACATGGATGTGAAAGTACAAGTGTAGTTCAGGCTGAGAATGTAAGATTGTACATCTCCGAAAATTGGTGAATGTTTATTAAGCGAAAATGAATTCACATTTCCTAAGAATTATAGGAATTATATTCTAACTGTTTTACAAATAACCCTTAAAATGCTAGATTATTATTATTTGTTTAAATAAGGGGAGCTATTTCAAAGTTCTTACTGATTTTTCATCGCAACAGTTCAGTACCGGTATATTATATACATGTACATGTACATGTACACTGTACAGTGTGCCTTTACGTGTAATCAAACATTTCTGACCAAATGTATAACTTTTTCATAGATGTACATGTATTTAAATACAGTAGACATCCGGTAGACACTCAACATTGGGAAACAGTTTTCTTTCTTTTTTAAAGACCTTGTGTGTTGCATGCAATTTTCATCCCCAGCTGGGTTCAGTGAAAAAGGTGTCATGAATTTGATCATCTTGTCTCACAGATCTATTGCATTATAATGCTGAATAATATATGCAGTCTCCAAGAGGAAATATTATTAAAGTGTAGTAACAAAATATTCAGTATATATATTTCCACTTTATTCCACTTAATATTACAAGTAATGCAGGGTTTGGATGAAAGTCAGGGAGAAACAGAGGTGAGAGTGGAAAAGAGAAAGAGGGTGTTAGAGGGGGAAAAGGATAGAGAGAGTTAGAGGGGAAAGGAGAGAGAGAGAGGGGGGGGGGGAGAGGGAGAGAGGGAGAGGTGGGGAGAGTTGATATTAAAAATGAAAGGTACAAGTAATTTTTGAGAAATCATTTAATATAGTATATTTTACAATATGTTATTATTTTATCCACCTTAAAATATTTAATTTCTCTTTGTGTTGATGTGGTATAACATTGTCATCTGCCAAGAGGCCAAATACATTTGTAGCATTTAATCACACCATTTTCTAGAGTTAATGCCCTTCTGGCATTCAACAAACTGATATGAAATTAATATGATAGTACTTCATCAAGTAGTAGTCTACATGTACATGTATGTTTTGATTATTGTATGCAGATCCAGTGAATACAATGTACATGTATATCAGGCCTTATCCCCAAACTGTGCATTTCCCATGAAGCTTACAAAAGGGATCAGAAGGAGGGAGAAATATTTGTGGTTTTATGTTGTTATCATCAGGACTCATCTCACCCAGTCATGCTCTTGAGGATTAGACTTACCTCCAGACACGTCTGGGTTAAGTTATGCAGTGCCCCATCCCATTTTCAAGACCTTTTCTCGTACCTCTCCTTCTATGTATGCCCGTTTCCCTTCATATAGCAGTCATTCAAGATCCCATGTTTATTTTGGAAAAATAAATCAAAATTAAAACAGGGCACAACTTTGGGATCACATTATGATTTTAAAAAGAATAATGAAAACCAAAGAGGAATTGTTAGACTGGAACCAAGGCCAGGTACTAAGTAGGGGGTGCTGTGAATTGACCTTAGATGAGGACAAGAGCCATGTGAGAGTGTGTGGAGTGAGTGAGAGATGGATCTTCAGACACAGCAGTAAAATGGGGGTGTTTCCAAGGTTCCACCTGGCCAGAACATATAGGAATAGGACCAGTCGTCCTCAGAGAGTGGAGGTGTGGGATGAGGAAGCTTTGATCAAGTTCAATGAGCCAGGCATAGATTGTCAGCAAGATCATACAGATTAATGATGTATGATTTGCCCTGAATGATAGATTTGAGTTGATATTGTTGGAGGACGGTGACAGACATCCCTATGTGCTTCAACTTGGCAGTGGGTTTTTGAAATATCTATTCAGATTTTGAGAACGGAGTTGTGTATTTTAATATGCAGAGTAGGTGAAGAAGGAAGACAGGGAGGGATAAAGGAAGGCATTGAGGGAGGAAAGGAAGAGAAACAGGGAGGAAGGAATGGAGATCTTGGATAAATACGAGAGAGGAGAGGAGAGGTGGATGGGGGCACTTTCAAGAGAAGGGGAAAATTGAGACATGTCATTTTAATCCAGATTACTGCTTAACATATTTTAGACAGCTGATCTCTATCAGGAACCAAGACTCTGTCCAAAAATAGATGCTTAACTTTCATCATCATCATCATCATCATCACCAGAGAGGACTTGGGAGGATTATCTCCTGTCTCTCGCACACCAGACTGTCAGAGCATAATACAAGGATGTTGGTTTCTTAGCTTGACCTTAGGCTGAGGTCAAGAGCTATGGTACCCTGAGAGATTACCCGCTCAGAACCAATCTTTATTTGAATGTTATGTTTGAAAGTGTTTAAAAGTGTTCCCAGACTGTTAGATTCAATGAAATTATGCCTTTCCTTAATTTCAGTCATACAGTGCGAGTTGTACATGAACCCAACATCCTTGGAGACATTTGAGATACATCTATATTATAATTAGTGAACAAGATAAAAGGGATCATTTAACAATGTAAAATCTGAGATACACGGCCCTACAAATGTACGTGTTTTCAGTGTCTGTGATGTGGTGGAATATTGAAGCCCTAAACAAATTGCGCTTCAAAATGATCAAGAAGTGCCTCAAAAAAGTAAAAATCTTGGAGTGACCGGTTTTACCATACTCGTGTTCCCCGATAGACTTTAGCAAATTTGTAATTCCAATCATTCATATCTTGATAATCAGACAGGTGATCGGCTTGTAAAAGTCATGGGGTTCCTGACTGACCTAAAGGTTTATATATAAATTATATATAATTATAATTGCATCATGAGCTAAATCCAGAATTTTGTTTCAGAATCTGAGACAAAGTTACCGGATCCCTTTAAAACAAGAATACTAATTCATTCATTGATTATGGTCGCTATTCATCATAAAATACAGAAAATAAAATCCTCAATTTGATATTGATTGATTAAAAGTAAGTACTCACTTTTACCATAGTTGATAGCCATTTATAGCCTATATACAATGTACATGTAGCAGTCTGTTTTCCATATCTGCTTGATGAACATAAAGTGACACACAATTTTATACATATTTGTTTGATTAATAGAATTATATTTGAAGTACAAGTACCATCCCATCTGTTATTTTAATCATGCAATTATTTCATCATATTACACAAAATTGATAATTATTTAATATTTTATTTCAACCTGTGGATTGATATGTCTGTCAGTGGAACAGAAGAATAGGATGTGATCACTAGACGCCCACAGCAGTCTTCAATCATAGAGCAAGCGATTACATGTGGTCCTGATATTACTCCAATATGGACAAATTACAAGTACATCTGCTGATGATAAAAACAGTCATTTTTGTCAGAGGGCTTGCGATAAGCGTTGCTCCGTGGTTTGTGTAGTAATTAAGTGGCCAAAAAACTAAAGATTTCTTGGTGCAAATCTTTAGAAGGTGCACTGGTACCTGTGTTTAAGGCTGCTAGGCATCAACCCTGTCTTATGTGGTACCATCTGTAGGCTCTTTGAGGGTATAACTGCAAGCCTACACGTATACTTGCTGTAAAACTCTTCATCCTGGCTACCGGTATACAAATTTGGTGAACCTCTTTCAGAAAAAGAAAATCATCTGATGATAGCCACAACGCCCTTATTCTTTGCATGAGTTCAAGGCCCTTCTGGCTCTCACAAGGTAAAATTTCTCATTACCAATGGTATTTGCTACACAGTACCTTTTTACAGTTTCTAGCATTTGATAACACTATCGAGCGGGGCACTTGTAGGGTATTGTTTTTTTCTTTTAGAGCCAGTTAAAGACTTTACCCATTGCTTGCATACTAACAGCCATGACATAGAAATTGGAACTGGATATTTTGTCAAACCAAGACCATTCCACTGACATGTACATGTACTGCAATGATCTGGCTTTTGTGGAGAGTAAAATGCTGTCTGTCATTGAAGGGACAGGGTGTCCTCTCCATCCCAAATTCCTTTGCAGTTTGTGGTGTGTGAGAGTGAGAGTGACGAGGACATCATCTTTTGATGCAGGTATTGGGATGTATGTGTGTCAGAGAGGAATGGAGATATGTTAAGAGAAAGAGAGAGAGAGAGAGAGAGAGAGAGAGAGAGAGAGAGAGAGAGAGAGATCTTGACTCTTGACACTTCAAGACATATTGTTGAATGTTGCTTTCAAGTGCACTTATTGTTTGTATCAAGCTCATACAGTTCGGTGTATGAACAGAGGAACCAACTGCACAACATGTCTAAAATGCATTGAAATAATAAGAGTATCATAATAAAAACCATACTGACAGGACACTAATACATTTATAGATATATATTCATAATCTGTGAATGGTGTTAGTAAAAACACCAAATGATTATTATTCTCTCTATTGAATAAAAGTTTAAAAATACAAATGTGTAATGAATTCAAATGCACAATACTTTAAAAAAAACCTTTGCGTTCATGATTCTCCCTTGTTCTAAAATTGCAATTATCAATTTGCTGTCTTGTTGAAATTTTAATAATGGTCACTAAATTCTTTATTATAGTAACTGAACAAATGTGGTAAGAAATATGAACATGGTGAAATCCTATACAAGTACTACAAGTGCGATAAATGTATGGTTATGATAATGGTGATATGAGTAGGGAGGAAAAGATCTTGGGTAACCGTGTCAGGGGATGTATAATATTCTGATGCGAAGGGTGATACACGCTTCTGCATACCCTCACCCGATTATATCTTACTGCATTGTAGAGTCTCCAAAGGCACACTAAAACTAGGCTAATTGGTCTCAAATACATCTGACTCATTGTTTTCAGCCCTATTTCTCAACAATTCAGTGTGAATTTGACTGAGAGCTTTTTCCACATTTCAACGCGCTTTCCTTTATCTTCCTCCCTCCTCCGGTTAGGCTACAATGCACCTCCATCTTTTCTTCATTTTCATGACCTGATTACATGTGGGTCATGTTCCCGTTGAGAGTTTTAATGTCATTTGTATGCAGGTCGTTTGCAAAGATAAATTACATGATTTCAATATTTTATTACGCATTTCTAACTTTTCCCAGCTCGATTCGAGGATCTCTGATTTCGTTAGATGGTTCCTTGCCCGAAGGCTCGTCCGGTATAAATCATATTTGAATCTCAAAAGTGTGCGGCATATTATCGTGACGATTTTGACACAAATTAAAATGAATTACAAGAGATTCTTACTGTGTGAAAGTCAATCAGTTTAATAAATTTGTAATTCAAGATAATTTGTCAGATTTACGAGTGGAATGTCATTTCAGGCCTTTTCATGCCTTTTTTTTTCTCGTGGTGATGTCATGATAATTATTCAATTTGTTTCCATAAATGGCAATGATTTTTTTCCCCCAAGTGTCAATGTTCCTATGCCCTGTGGCTCCCTTTAGTTATTGGCAATTTGTTTTCATTTATTTTAAAAGCCCTCCACAATTATTCTCAAACATATCACTATAATATCTTGGTTTCAAAATGTTAAAGCCTAATCATGATAAAGTTGAGTGTAAATGGTTGCAATTGATGCCAGGAATGATCCAGATCAGTGATAAGGAAGCAGAAATCAGATAACATTCAAGTATAGTGTCAGGTAAATGTGAATTTTATGATGTACAATTGAAATCATTTTGACTCTTAATGCACCATGCATGGATGGCTTTGGTGGCTCGGTTGCAGAGGCAATGTACACAGTTCCTTTGAATGCAAAGAAACCCTCATTTATCAAAAAGATATTCATCCATGACATGTTCTTCTGAAAAGAAAACGGGAAATGGAATTCCTCTTTGAAAGCCAGGCAGCTGCAACAATTCTTCCACCGCCGCCTGCGCTGCCGATTTACAAAAGCATGATTTTTTTTGGTGGGCTTAGGCCAGGAAGGAGGCAGTGCAGAGAGGGGTCGATGCAAAATATATGGCGTTGACTCCCTTTAAATCATTGCATTGGCCTGCAACTTGAACTTTGACCTCTAGCATAAATAAACTCATCAACAATAAAATGGAAAGGAGCGGGTAAAATGATGATTTCCAACTTGGTGCGTAATAAGCAGTGCTGATGTCTGCTGAAAGCTGAAGTAGTTGTCTCACTTGGAGGGCATCCTTTGTGTCACAAAAATAGTGTTATTCTTGTACGGAAACAGCCTCAGGAATGTTGAGGAGATATGTCCACGAAGGAGATTGCAAGGCACAGTGATCTACATGTACAATGTATATCCCAATATTTGGGTTTGAAATAAATCTAATTTCCCCTTAAATATTGTCACATATTTATTTAGAAAAGTGATGTTTGAAAAAGAAGGGTACAGGCTTATGCTTTTGAGGCTAATTAATTTTGCAATCCTCATAAGCCAGTCTTATTTATAACATGATTCCTATGAGGGTGGTATATTTATATATATATATCTTGACCCAATTGATGAATCAAAATCATGTAATTTTTAAGTTTAATATTAAAGAAAAAAAATTATCCGTTAGTATGCTTTCTGAATGCAAAGTGTAGGCCTATATGTATATGTATATCCATGCTTTGCACAGATATTTATTATGAAATATAGCAGTTGGTATCCAACAATTCTGTTGGGAGGCAGAATGGAATTTATTTTATATACTTCAAGACAGAGATATAGACCTTCTTAAACCAAAATTATAGATTGAGCAAATGAATAACGTAGAGATTGATTAAATTGATAGGAGAGAGGAAGAGAGAGAGAGAGAGAGAGAGAGAGAGAGGTCTATCTACATTGTACATGTACATCTACAGTATGACAATAATTTATGAAGCAGCAATATAAGGCATACTGCACATTAGTTTCCTCTATTCTGTTTGATGAAGGGTTAATCATTAACCTCAAGCATTTAGATAGTCTCACCACTCAGACCAAGTGCCTTCAATCAATCTCGGCAGATCAAAACAAGAAGACAAATTAATTTTAAAGTTCATTTCCCGATTTTAAAGTTCATTACCCGGTTTGTGATATTTTGTTACTGAATTCTTGCATTGATATTTGATATTTTGATTAAACCCTTTCCGAATATAAAATGATTGTAAAGTTTAAACGAATACAATAGAGGTGCTAGTTTTCAGGTTTCAGGCCCTGCCTTCCATCTCTGTGTTTCAGGATTTTCTAGGCTGAGACACCTCCCTGCTCTAGGCTTATTGTGAAGAAAATACATCTATCTATCTTCAATATTTCTAGGATGTTTTCAGGCTAATTGGGTGAAAGCAACTTGTGTATCCCGTTTAGTAGGCCTAAATGTCTGAATGCTTACATTTGATTTCTAGATAAAACTGTGCCCTACTATATCTAGGAGTTTTTTTTTGGTAAGCCCAAGATATACCAGGTTTGCCTATGGGAAATTCAGGTTATATAGAAACCAAATCTGATGCGATGGGTTAACTTCAAGTCCTTATGCGCTCTAAGCCACAGCAATATTCCCTGCTTTCATATGTGTTTATAAAATGGAGTGTATAACTGTCAGTATGTTTACGGCAGTAACTACCGCTATATTCTATGATATATGTCCCCCTTTTTAGACTGCTTTTGCTTTTAACAGTATAGCTGGTGGAATCAGAAGCGCAGAATTTATTGATGCACCACATTCTAAGAATTAAAAACAGTCATATTTTAGCACCACATCATGGCATATTTTAATCTGAAGGTACTGAATCATACAAATCCATCCTGTGGTTGGTTGAGTGGGTGAGATAGAAAAAAAAAGTTAGTGGCAACTACTTTTATGTTTGGACAGAAGGTCATTATGTACATATTCTACTGTAGTTATTATTGTCAATTTATATGTATATTGTTATAGATATATAGCCATTCAGATCAGCTTGACAAAACATTCAGTGTGTAAATGAAACAAGAAATATCTGCTAAATAAAAGGGGGTCTCGCATGAAAAAGGAAAGATGGGAGTAAACAACAAACAATTATCGGTACAAACTTGATGTTGAATTCATTTTGAAATTTGATTTCCATAATTGCTGAAATTGTCTTCAAGTTAGACAAGTAATATTAATTTTGTTGATACTTTTAGACCTCCGACATGAATATAAAAACTTTATAAATCACCACAAATCTGGCTGGATGTTGCATTAGTTTCAGTACAAGTGTTTAATGTGATACTAAAGAGGAGAAACCAGCAGACTACACATCATAAACCACACGATCATCCCACCATCAACTAAAACATGGAAGTAGGCAATTAGGAAATTATTTGTTGAAGTTGATCCATCTTATTAAAACATTATTTACCATTGAAACCTGTTTTAACCCACTTTCTATGCCATTCATCAAACCATTTCATGATATGTTATTTTTGGTCGGCATGACATTAGCGATCGTTCAAATGCAGGGTGATCGTGAGACCTATTGACATTGCAGATATGGGAGAAACATTTCGTAAATGCAAAAGTTGTCTGGAATGATTTTTCTTGTTTGGATCATAGCTGACTTGCACCTGATGTATATGACATTCATTATTGATGTGGTGTGTGTAAATGCAAACTGAGGAATGAAGAGACTTGTCAGAACAGTTGCTCAACATTTTTTGTTTACGGATCTGTCAATGTTGGCGCAGAGAATTTAGGCATTGTTGTTTTAACATATATGCAAACTATAGTGTATATTCTGCCCCTTTCTATTTAGGGGGAAAAGGTGTTTTAGCAAAAATTGAGTACTTCTAAAATTGCTATAATGATTGTTGAGTAAGTAGCATGATACTGAACAAATTAGGGGCAAATTTCAAATGCTTGATTTTCCATAGATAAGTACAGTTTAATTAGAATACCAGGGTTAAGGGTAGGAGGAGGAATTATTAATCTTCTTCTTTGACTGTACACATATTTATATTGGATGATAATTCAGTGATATGTATGGGATTGAATGAAGAAAAAGTATGCTCTTGTGACCCAAATATAGGCCTTCAACACGGGAATGCAAGAGAATCCTCAGTCAAGAATTAAAAACAAATATGAATTTTGATACTTTTCCTTGAAATATCAGGGCAGTTTACATTACAAGTACTCTCTTTACCTTCTGATTTGGTTTTCACATTAATATTGAATGTATGCCTACGTGTGCATGATATACTTGACCCTGCCAAATGGGGATGGTGTAATATGATAACCAGCAACATTTGTGTGCTAAGACTGTCAGAGGCATGATGATGTGAAGGGAGATTTTCTGAAAAGCAAGATATTTTTATTAAATCTAGAGTTTGCGGAGGAGGGATCATGTTTCTCATCCCCACCCCATTATCCAGTTGGCAAGGTGTAGTACACCTCAAACAGACATGAGGGAAGGAAAGGGAGACTTTGTCTGTTGATGATAGTAGGGTAACGGTACACAAACAAATATACATGAACAATGTTTTCTTGAATTGGATCCACAGACACCCTGAAGAGCTTGTTAGATGTACAAAACAACGTATTATATTTCTTACCCCACCCCTTCATCCAGTTGACAAGGGGTGGAATCTTTGTTACACCTCAAACACAAGGGAAGGAAAGTGAGACTCTCGCTGTTGATACTGCATGGGTAACAGAACCCAAATAGACATTCATGTAGATGGAAAGTGAATTCCTGCATCAGATACAGACATGTATACAAACAAGTATTGAATATTGGATTTTGGTTCCTTTTGTTACCAAAGGTGCATATTTAACACGATTGCTAGTACTTTTCAAAAATCAACTCAAGAGCAATTTCTATACACTACTGTATATCCCACAGAAATCATGTTCAGATTAAGTAATACGTCATTGTCATTCAATAGGTGACGTACAAGGCTATTGAAATTGTCTTAGGTTCATTTTTTAAAAGCAGTTGAGATCGTGTTATTTGCACTATGTGTTACATGGATAATTCAGTTAATTTTTTAGCGATACAAATGTTGAGCCCTCACTATAGAGCGAGACCATGCAAGTTGTTGCAAAGCCAGTAACTGTCACTGATTGTACATGTAAACTCTAAAATGATGATCGGTAAATAATGTAGCATTGAAATAAGGGAATTCAATCATTCAAAAATAGCTTTTCAGAAACATTAGGGTTATAACCATGAAGCTATGATCCTTTCCAAAGTCTTGCAGTTCATTTTTTGTTACCATCAATTGATAGAAAACACCAGCAAGATCTCCTACCAGTAATATCTGAGCTTTGTCCTATCAGTCATTTTTCCATGCTCCATTGCTGTATTGATGATGCGCAGTGGGAGCTTCCCAGACGCTTGAAGCTCTTTTGTTTACCCCATGGTGAAGGGACCACTTGTGAAAGAGAAGTCCTTTGTGAGCCACTGTTTTTCTAACACTATTGATTTTATGATTTGAGGAAGAATTTGATGTAGGTAATCAGTCATATCAGTGTGTGAATAATTAATCATGTTTGAGCCAACGGTGGGATGTAGAGTATGTTTGGAAGTATTCAGCTTCAGCCACAGTAGGTATAAAATCATTGAGGAGTAACTACCTATGCAACAATGTGGTGAGAACTAGTTTGTGGTGAATCAGAATTAAAACTTTATCCTGTCATAGGGTGTAGATAATTGATACTACAATTTTACATTTATGTGATGATTTCTAGGTATTTTTGGGGGCATAATATGCCAGGAAAGTGGAAATAGATTGAAAAAGACCTCCACACTGTATTTTTCTCTTGTAAAGAAAAGTAGTAAAGACTTTTATAGTCTAATAAATTAACAAAAATGTTGGAGAAATTCAATCAAATTTTTATTATTAGGTCTGTGGAATGATTGAGTAATTATGACATATTTCATGTACAGCTGCACCCATAATAACTGATATTATACATTGTACATGTAGGTCTACATTACATTATACGCTTAATGTAACTTTATTTTTGTTAATGTTGATGTTTGTCTTTAACCCGATTCAAATAGGACGATTTGAAATGGTCACATTACATTGTGAAATGTGAACAAAACATAAAACATTTCCCCAAACTCAAAGGCACATTTGTTCCTTTAAAAACACAATCTTTCTTTCTTTCTTGTTACTTGATTCCCAGTTTTATATCACTTGAACAAAAACACAGGAACAAATTTATGGTCCTCTGTTACATCCAAGCTAGCTCTCTTGGTTTAGATTGCTCAACTCAAGTTTATTTTGCTTGGGGTAGCAGAACAGGGCGAGTTATTTTCCCTCTCTAACCAAGTTCATGAGCCGAAGACCCATAAATCACCAGTGCAGACCCGAGCGAGTCTGGCTGCGGAGCTCGCTCGCCGTGAAAAGGTCAAAATGGCTCTTAATTTGTTCACATTTTGGCAGTCTGTTTTCAGGGATCCCGTTTCATTGGGGGTATTTCAGAAGATTTTGTTCGGGGGTAAGGAATATTCCTCTGTGACGTGCTTAGTTAGTATATACATGTATGCGCATGTTCCTGTTCAAGTCTTTGTCAAGGTTTTCAAAGGTGTGCATTGCATTCTTTTTATATAATAATAATAATGAATGTTATTTGTATAGCGCATACATGTATCACTAACACAAAGAGTCCTATTGTTGTGAACTTATCCAATACCTTTATCTGTAGGTTTACAACTATACAGTATATTTTACAATTTTCTGTCAATTTGCTTAGTAATTATGAATGAATACATTATCCATATCATACAAGCCCATAAAAGCCTTTTTCCAGTTGAAAATCATTGTATTTTTATTCGACGTGGACATGTAAATCTGTTTCTATTGGGTTTATTCTTGTGTCATCTGGGTGCAGCATTCAAGGGGTTGATCTTCACAAATCCCATTTCAATTTAATTCAATTCATTCATTCAAGTGCTGTACTTATCATTCATAAATTTCATAAATGTATGCTGCATATAATGTGAATGCAACAATACATCTGTCTCCTTCTAGAAATGAATTGGGATCACAAGCCATTAAATCTGGAGACTCTGGCATTAAAGATAAAGTTGAGTTCAGGTCATGCAATAAGATTGTTAAAAACTGTCTGGAAGCAATTTGGATAGGTTAAGTATTAGTGTAGGATAGAAGGTTTTAGAATCATGAGATTGATAGGAAGTTGAAGAAAAGCTCTTGATGAAATGGACATGCATGGCCCACAGAAATGGGTACTGTATGGGACTACAAATACATATACATGTATGTAGCATGACTCTTTGGTCCTAACACTTGAGATGTGTCTTGTCACATTTTTAATATGAGGGCGCTTGAAGAGCAGTCCCTTTTAGGAGACAGTTACAAGGTTATAATGACTTTCTTATAAGATATTGTAAAAAGAATGAGACAGTTCACAAACTATTTTTTACTGTTACCAGAACTCATTTTTCTCTTTAAATGCCATTTTCCCATGTTCCAGGGCCTTCTCTAAGGAGTGATAGATGAGAACATTTCTCCAGCCTGTACGGGTCTCTTGGGCCACTCAACAACACTTGTTTGGTCCTCACAAACCCATTCAGTGTCTCTCTCCCCTCTCTCTTTCTCTCTCCTCCTCCCTTACTTTAGCCAGAGGAGGTGTGGGTTGAAATGGTTTGCTTTGACAAGATGGAAGTTTCCATCATCAATCTTCATCAAGTTTTAATGTAGTTGAACAGTACAGATAGATCATAAGGAGGTGATCACAAGAAGCAACAATATCTGCATTTAGATTGCAAGCAAAAGTTTTGATTTTCTCACATTCTGGTGTTTCCTTGGCAGTTGATACGCAACTGTCGGCAAACACACACAACAAAAAATGAAATGAAAAATTCACATCTGTGAAGAAATCTGTTGTTGGGGTCATGCAAATCTAGCTTACGTGTGATTGCATGTAGGGCAGCGACACTTCGCGCATGAGCACTAAGGCACTGCTCACCAAATAAAATCAGAATGAGCAAATTAATACCGCTGTTTTTTGTTCATAGGTTTTTTGGATTTTTTAAATAAAATCATTGATAGGCATAGCACTAGCTGGACCATAATTGTCAGTCCTTAGTGGATGTGGTACATGCTCTTATGTGCCCTTCTGGTTTTAATGTGAGGCATTGAGCCATTCAAAAGAGGTGATTGCCTGAGAATTTCCTTGAGAGCTACCAGTGGCTCCTCACGGTATTCCTTCTTCAGGTTTGACTTGAATCTCTGTCTGAATGATGGAGTGCAGTGATTGCTGATGAGTGGTTGTGAAATGAAGGATGTAATCTGCCTTAGCTGGGTCACCAAGCACAAAATTTCCAATTAAGATATGCCTGCCAAGTTCTTCCTGTTCAAGATGATGCAGAGAGCCAGTGGGAGCAAATCTGGAGATGCTAGAGTTCTCTTTGCGTGTGGTTCCATTCAAGAGAAAGCTGAAAGTCGGGTTTGATGTTACGCCCTCATGAGAGAACGTGTGTGTGTGGGGGGGGGGGGGGGGGTTGCCTTATTTTGAAAATTCTGTTAAGGGGTGTAGTTACTCAGTTTTTATGCAAGGCATGCAACATGATCATGATGGGAGAGCTGAGAGAGATTGCAAGAGGGAACATAAAAGTAAACTGTCTTGCCATTTTACGTTTAAAGACAATGTTTGGTAATGAGTATACCGCTTCTGAATGCCTTGCCGCATTCCTGTCAATGTCTTACTGTAATACGACCCTCTACCGTGCTATCCCACGGCGCATGCTCAAGGTGGATGCTCATGTTCTTGCCTCCTTCCCCTGCGCTTCCAGGCTGCTTTTATGCACGTGCTTGTAATATCATTATTCATTCATGTGTCATTATTGATGGAATGGTGGATATCTTCATAAAATGTGATCCTTTCCCCAATTATCATCCGTTGTGGGAATGTTTTAAAGTGGACTTGCGCTATCAGATGTTGATGAAGCTTCATGCCATGTCGTAATAGCATAATACAAGCTTGGCTTCTCGGTAGTATGTACAGTTAAACCCTGTAGCTATTTATCATAAGCCCTTGTAAATGGTAATGATATTCCATTCGTGTGCATATCTGTAGATATTTAAGGATCAGATTATCATTATTTTGTATGTTTCATAAGGATGGGAAGTACCAGTTGAAGGATTTCTCATCGCATGAGGCACTTTAAATACTAAATGTGATCCGCTGGTTTGCATTTCAGTGCTTATCGATCTGTGAGGGTAGCTGTTATTGCCTCCAAAGTTTAGCGAATGGGCTTTTTAAGCAGCAGACGGAAGGGAGTATCATAGAACAAACTTCAGATGGCTACGTATTGCTAGTAGGGATTAGGTGAGATGCTACTCATCTACCTGCTCGGATGCCATTTAATTAATGTGTGTTTGTTTGTTCACAGCAAAGAAACACTGCAGTTTAGACAGACAGGTTGTGATTCACAATCAAGATTTAATCAATCAGAAAGTAGAGTATTAACCAATATAATTTTACAAAGACTTAACGCCCTTGTGGTTCCTAGCAAATGACTTGTTATAAGAAGTATAAAAGAAGAACATTTCTTTTCTAATTACTGTTTTTAAAAAGTACATTTCACATTAGAGTGTTCATTTGATAAGTAAAAAATTATTTATGCTTGATACTGGATTTATTGCTCAATGGTGTATTGCATTCCAATAGCAGTCAAAGATGGAAGACCAGCGTAACACCGATAGCATGTGGAGTCTAAGTGCACTGTTGTTTCCTCTGTGCTACAATCTTCTTGAGAAAACTGAAGGTTCTCTCTCTTCTCCTCTCCCCATCTCCATTACGACTGCTTCTCTGTGTGCTTTACACTCTCTAAACATACGATTGGAGGATCTCTTGCATACGTGCTCGCTTCCTTCCCATTTAAACCCATTGTTTGTTCTTCATGTTTTCAGGGAGCAGCACTGGATAGATGTTAGGGCCTTTCACGTCGGTATTAAAACCTGACCCACCCTGGGTCGTCTCCCCTTCTGCCTGTTGGCCATCGCCCAGGGGTATACTCCTTTGCTTTATAGAGAGTTCAACCAACGGCCCTGGCTCAAGTTCATGCATAAATATCCATATTCCTTGATGGGGGCTTTTTGAAATGCTGACAAATGATAGGATATTTTATGGTCGTGATTGTATTATCATGGTGAAAGAGTAGAAGACAGGCATGCTAAAATTCATGTTGTTGTAATGTGTCATCCATGTAACATGACTTGATGGCTTTGATTACATGTAATGTGCTTTTCAGGCCATTCAGAATCAATATTGTCACACTTCAAAGATTCACAAGGCTGATCTATTACTTGCATGAAAGAAAGATGACATAGAGTTTGTACTGGTAATGGCTTGCTGCTGTCTAGGTTAAACACTGTAGCTATTCCTAACCAGTTAATGATGTTATAAAGAGAAAAGAAAGTGTAGCACCATCTTCAATTTGAATGAATCATCACCATTCTTTCTCTGGATTTGATTAGAGACGCATTAAGAGACAAGAAATGTCTCTTGTTGCTAGAAAGCGGCATGTTCATTGCAAAAACTGTTAACTGCTGAATCTCCTCAGCTGTAAAAAGTCTCCATTAGTCTCCTCTCCCAGCATGGGCTCCCTTTTAGCCTCCTCCAAAAAATTATCTCTTCTCAACGACTTTTAAGATTGCAACAAATTAATTTGCTGTCGTCAGAGCTACCCTGAATTCTCCCTATTTTTCTCGAAAACATCTTCACCTAAGTGTTAATAAACCCAACACTTTTGCGGCCATAAAAAAGGGATGAGTCATCATCGTTGCCTACTTTGAAGGGAAAAAAATCTGTCGGCCCGCCATCACCGTGGCGTTATGAAGCCAGGTTCATCAGGTGATCATTAGAAGACGAAACAATGATAGAGGGTGCATCTACTCTTCCATCCATTTGTCACTGGTTAATGATTCCTAGTCCAAAGGCAAAGTCGACCGTCCCAGCATTTCCTCTTCCACAAGCATATCACAATCTCGCTTTTAATCGCATTTAAGAATCCCTTTCTGCATGAATTGTCTGAATGTTTAGGTGTCCCGGGGAGCAGTATCGATTGCATGTTCCTGGTTTGGTATTGATCCCCAAATTTCCCTTCTGGATGATAGACGATGAGGTATTATTTTTCTTTTTGAGGTTTGTTCCGGATGAGAGCCCATGCCCTGCCTTTGTTTGTGCAGACATTTTCCTTTCCCCCATTCCTAAGTTGCACTTTGTCTATAGGTCTAAAATGCATTCAGCTTCAACATTTCTTTACCTGCCTTTACATACATGTCTGGAATGTGTTTGTAGGCTCCTTCTTATTTACCATGGGCAATGCTTTCAAGTTGGATATTTCATACAATTTTGACAGTAGTAGGAAACCTAATATTGATGGGCTAATTTGTGTGACAGTTCTGTCTTCAATGTGGCAATAATTGTAACAGGGAATTGTAACCATGATAATCTTCAAGCCAGCAAGGTTTCAGTCAGATGGAAGCAAACATTAATCCATAATAGAACATATCCTCTGTTCAGAGCCAGAAGGGCATCAACTCTGCGTTAAAGTGCTTGCATGTGAATCCCCTAATCTGTGTAATACTCCTTATGGTTGAATGATCAATGAATTCATTCCAATTGCTATGTAGGTCACACAAGGTTTCTTTTATTTGATTCCAACCTTTTCACAGATGTATTTGTCTACTGTTTGCACGTTAGCTGTACCTTATAGCACATAACAGACACTTCCAAGGCATATATGCACTAGTGCACCTTAACCATGGCTATCTAGGCAAAACATATGATCTACAACTGCTTTTTACATGTATTGATAGTTTTTGAAAATTGAACAATTTGTTGTGTTTTCTTGGAGAATTATAACATATCGACAAGTTTCCCATTGTCTTTAATGTTTTTAATAAAGTCACACAAAGGCTGAAAAATTTGAAACCTTCTTGAGCTGCTGTCATAAAAAATGATTTATAAATGATTTGCTTCGTATTCAACATGCCTCTCCTCTTTATGGAAGCAAACTAAAAATTTCACTGGGTAATGACCCTACATTTACATATTGACCGTATATTAAATTCTTTTGTAATACTTTGAAACATGCATGCATAATCTTACTAATCATTTTCATAGCTTTGGGGCTTTAACACCTCTGCCTTCTGAGGCTTGAAGCATGGCATTAATCAAGATCATGAATACTTCAGTGCGAAGAGAAGCCCTGCGTTAACAGAGTAGCACATATTATGTATCTTTGGTACATGTCATGTGCGTAGCCATTAGTTGAAAGCCAAGCCGCTTGAGCCAAATACACTCTCTGTAAGACTATCTCGAGGAGGCTATTCACCCCGTCTGAGGTTCTCAACCTGTCATCTTTTCTATCCATTGCATCTCTTCTTTTCTATTTAATATCCAGTGAAAAAAATACAGAGGGGCTCAGGGCGAATTTGCCCCCGAAATGGCTAAAAGAGCTCCCGAAAATCAGAAAAGAGCCCCCGTAAATTTGCATAGAGTTCAATGCAAAACAAATTTTAGAGTGTTATTTTTATGCAGGCAGGCTTGAAAAGTAGCCCCCGAAAAATAAATATTAATTTTTTCCCTGTTAATATCTCTTCTGTTGGTTTATGTTTGTAGTCAGTACTCCAGGGACAAATATGCCAACCCAAAAATGCTTTTTTTGGTTGGCCTATTATTATTGGGGTTTATTGGGGTTTAGTATTAGTGGTGTTCTCACTCTGTATTTGTTTTGATTGAAATAATCTTTGAATTGATTGCAAAAGGTATTTTGTACAATGCTGGCACATTGAGAGATACAAAGAAAAGAGTAGAATTAGAGAAAGAGATGGAAGTCAGATGTCATATCTATACTAACAGATATAGAAGAGGGAGCAAATAGGAGACAGAAGGTAAGGAAAGAGAGAGAGAGAGAGAGAGAGAGAGAGAGAGAGAGAGAGAGAGATAAAACAAGGAGAAGAGAAAGAAGTGAAGTGAAGAGGACATAGAGAGGATAAGAGCATGGTAAGAGAGACATACAAAGAGACAGAGAGAAAAAGAGATTAAAAAAAAGAGAAATAGAGAGAAAGAGAAGTACATATTGATAACCCACATGCATGTATTTACACTACGAGCAAAAATATGACATATTTGGACAACTGGCTGAATCACTGTTTGTAGCTAAACGCACTGCATGTTTGACAAGATTCTATTAAAGTACCTCTATTGAATCTGTAAACCCCAAAATGAGTTCAAATGGGTCCCACATATGAGTACAAATTGCTTGACTAGCAGACCATTGTGAGTTTTTGTAGGTGTCTATTGTCCAGCTGAGCAAAGTGCGTCCCAACAAGGTCAATTCTGATGGACGGAACCTCTCGTCTTTCATAATCAGTTTGTAGGGGAGCCTTCAAAAGTTTGAACTATGAGGGTTATTTCCAGGTCAATTATTATATTATATGTTTTTGATTATTATAATTCTTTTAGATTGATCGTCAAAGCTTCACTGATTACTATTATGTTGGGAAAATTAGAGGGAACATGTCTGGTGAGCTCGTATTTGAACTGGAAACCAACAAAACCTGTTCAAAATATCTCCTGGAAAGAGTCCGCACCTGTAGGGTATCTGACAACCCCTTTCTAATAGAATAGAGCATACATGTACTTATGTAGATAGTCACAAAACATTTTTTTCACTAGAAGCCCAATTAATTTCCATTACTGTAACTTTACTACAAGTTATTAGTTATTTTTACTTTGCATAAAATTATATGATTTAATCTTTAGAATGGTAAATCACCCAGAAGGTATGTGTATGTCATTGTAAGAGATCCAGAGAAGCTCCTTAAATTCATTTTACTGGTACATGTACATGAGAAACATTGAATATGATTTATAAACAATTTCAACTGGTTTGCATAATTGATGTGTATCTGTAAATATGAAGACTTGATTTAGTATCCATCATATTGCATGAAAAAGAATTTAAAAAATTTACAATTTAAATTCAATGCAATTTTCTTTAACTGTAGATAAAAGCTGACTGTATGACAAATTGCAAGAGTGAGGTGCTATTAACACACTATGTATAAAATCTGTATTTATATATTACGACTTGCGAGAGGAATGCAATTAGCGACACTGGGTGTATCATTTCTTCCGTTGACACGGTTGACTTGGCATCTGTTAAAGAAAGTCTTGAGCTCCCCTCCCACCCTCTTGAACATCATCTCATTATTTGCCCAGACTTGGTGGAGTCCTGCTAGTCATTGAACGTGATGTTGACAGTCCCTCAGAGCAGTACAAGATTAAAGTACCACTGAACCATTCCAAGGCATGCGTCTTTGTCAACAAAAGAAAGAAGATAATCATGGAATCCTGAAATATTGTTAGTTTCAGTTCATTTGAAAGACATGTGTCTTTGTACTGGAAAGAAAAGAATCCCTGAAAAAATTGGTTTCTTTTCATCTATTCCAACTTGCAAGGCATGCATCAGTATGTAGAAAAGAAGATGATTATTTTGGGAATTATATGATATTATTCTTGTATTTAAGTATTCATTTGTACAGCATTCATGTTCATCTGGAAATTATTTGAATAATGTTCTTGAATTGCTGATTGTTTGTCCTCCTATATTTACAGCATATTTGTAACAAATCTAATGTTGTTTATTGTAACATCTATGCTAATGGTTTTGATGTGATGACATGTGGATTTAAGAATAGTCAGTTTCAAAACTGCACCAAACCCCCAAAACTGTTTGGACAATAACTTCGTGAATGAATCTGATCCAAAAAATACAGCTGTATAAGTTTTTATTGCCTTATGTGGATCTAGAATACCTTTTTCTGTGAGATTTTCATTATAAAATATGATAAATGAGATATTACTTCCGAAGTGGCACTTAAACCCTTATATTGATGGCAATTGAACTATAGATCGGGGAAAAAACTATGCTAAGGTAGTTCATTAGTAGTGAGTATGTCAGGTTTCGTTCTCAGTTACGTTTGTTTAATAACAATTGGTGTTTGGATTCAGAAGAAAAATATTTTAGAGATATGATCATTTATTGGTTTGTTTATACAACTACTCTTTCAACACAGTTGAATTTGTTATCCTTTGAATGTACCATGAGCTGGCATGTCTATATTTATAATCATGACTTCAAACTTTGAGATAGGTATGATAGTTACTTTCTGTCACTAATGAACTCCTCTTTTTCCATTGAAAGATAGATACATGTAGATATAGATAAAGAGCTATTTATACCTATAAAGAGAGAGGGGAGCAGAAAGGGAGACAGAAAGAGAGAGAGAGAGAGAGAGAGAGAGAAATGATAAAGTTTGCGAGAGATTGGAAAAAAATGTAGAAAACAGAGAAGGGACAAAAGGAGAAAAATAGAATGACACAGAGAAAGAGGAAGGTGGAGCCTTGGGGGGGGGGGGGGGGGG
>BEXV01000041.1:226707-258620 GCA_003118195.1 Hemicentrotus pulcherrimus | reverse complement strand
GGGGGGGGGGGGTAGAGCATGCACAAAGTTATAGAAGTATTGAATATAAGACTTTTTATAAGATCATATTTCATACATTTCGTTGGTTTGAAAGCAGACTGCAAGGAGAAGATATGCCATTTTCAGAATGCAAGGAAAGGTGAAGACAATCCCCAAAATCAGATTTACCTGTCAGGTGATTCATGTAAAATTCATAAGCCAATATGCCTTCTTTAATATTGATTTGAATTAGCCAGGCTCACGTATCACATCCATTTCCTGGCGCACCAGCTAGTGCAGCACGTACCTCGTCAGTGAGACGACATCGGCATCCTCACAAGTGCACTGAGGGATACAATAATACCCTGATATCACCCAGATCATTCCCAGGTTATGAGTAACAGTGTCCAGCTAGGGTTATTTGTCCTACACTGATCATCCTTTAGTCCTACTTGTTTATATTGGTGTATATCTCCTCAAGTGTTTGTGGAACGTGGGCTGACGTGGCTATAGACAGTGTCTTGTCTACAGTGGAGTAGAAACCAAGAGTTTGAAAAGAAATAACATGTAATAATCGACATACATGTAGCCATGTACATTTCTGACCATTTGTATGAATTATTTGTATAGTGTACATGTAAACATTTCTTGATTATCAGTATTAATAAACAAAGTGCTAATATTATCCCTTGTCAATACATCCCCATGTCAGAAATACTGATGCCATTGTAAAGATATGTTTATTACTGAAATACACCCACCTAAGAAAGTGCTACCAAACAAAGGTAATACAGAATTGTTTGAATTAATTCAATTTCATTATATTTTTGTGATTTTTAGTCTTGAAAAGAAATTATAATGCACAAATTTCACTACATGCAGTCATTGACATTTGAGAGCGATTATTGAAGAGATTACATTACTGTATTTTTGAAGTTATCAGTAAGAATAAGAAAATAATGTGAGCAAGTTTTTTAAAATTACCTTTCTGTTTTTAATCTCATAGATTAGTTTATGTGGATGCCCCAAGTTTTACCTAGGAAAGCTTTTTCAAGAACACCTAATTGGTTAATTGACGAGACGAAATGAGAGTAGGCCTAGATACATCACTCAGTTTATTAATATCTTCTCAGAGTAATAATGACACTCACACTTGCTTTATAACGTGGCGTGGTTAGAATACATTACCTAGGTGATTCATAACGGACTAATCGGCCAATTTCTTTCGCACTCGAGAGAAAATACCCCAAAACAAAGGTTGTACAGGCATTCCAAGCTTCAAGCCATGCTTCAAATTATTATGCCTTCTCGACTGTTTCCGATTCTCATTCATTCCTGGGCGCCCCCTCCTATATAGCCCATGGCAAGTGGCTTGTCATGCTTTGAAAAAATTGAAGTACGTCTTCCTGGTTCTTGTTTTCTGTTGTTTAGGATTTGGGTTGTGAATCTATTGGGGAAATGATTGACACAGAATGACAGATAACTTGGGTTCACTTTTTGAAGATTCTCAAAACAGTATATCATCTTTCAAATTTTAAAGATTAAAGCTTGATATGTTGCCTACATTTTAAATTTCAGATGTTGTCTACCAGGGTAATATAATTGATGATCTCTTTAATGGATATTGAATGACTTGAGTGGAAAAGTTTTTTAATAAAATATAACAGTTGAAAAAGATGAAATAGCAAAAAAGCAAGGAAAACATGTAGTTAGAGTGAACAAATGACAGAGATAGTGGGATGGGATATAAATTTTATTACTTGTCTAGTGGTTGAATGTTAAAGTAGTATCAAAATTACTTGCCACTTTTTTGCTACTGAATAAACATTCAATTATCAACAAGATATTATAATATTATTTAGAAAGTCTGTTTCATATTTTCAACATTTTAACACATATACCTGATCACTAAATTGATTCAGGTTGATTCAATTCAATAAAGGTTTATTCGAACATGTTTTGCAGTTAAACGACTGAATTATACATATTTTACAAAGATTAGAATACATTATAAATACAAATTGCAATTGTGAATAAAACATATTTAATCAAATACCAAATAACACAATATGTAAATAATTCCATACATAGGTCGATATAGATATCATCTGACGAGAGCCAGAACTTTAATTACTGTTACATGTACATGTATAGAGTTAATCTCTCTCTGGCTCTCAACAAATTGTATATTTTAAAGAAGTTACCAATATGTATTTGGAACACAAGCGTAATATTTTCTTATCATTTAACGTCTGCGCTCACTACCCTTTCTGACCCTCACATGTTTGAAGTACAGGCAAGGGAGAAGTAAAAAGTTTGGTTGGTTGAGAAATTTTGCCATAAAATACTTGAAAACCCAGAGGTGCATTGCTCTAGATTTTCATCATAAAATGCAAATGCACACATGACTTGCTTGGCCTCAAGCAATACTTATTTTGATGGACCTCTTCTCCGCGCCACTCAAAAAACGATGTCCGTTTGCCATCCCATAATGCATTTGTTCTTAAATCAAGAGTGAGAGCTGTTCGTCCCCCCCCCCCCAATCTTGTGCTCAGTTCAGTTTTTGTCACAAATGGCAGGCTATATAAAACAGCTTTGCATAACCCATGTTTGACATCGCTGTCTCCCTGATCCACTAAGGCATTCACATTTAATGAATTTTCGAGTAGATAATTTTTAGAAAATTAAGGTCTAGAAAATCATCCGAGAAGTGATTCCATTGACAGCAAATGCTCACGACTTATTGGGAAATCATGATTTTGCTAGATCAGTTGGTGGGAATCGGTCTTAGTGAGGCTTCGGATGTAGATATGGAGGATATTTGGGAAACTGTTGTCGATGACAACAAGATGATATCATCTTTGTCATGCCAAAATTCATAATTTACTCTGACATGCCTTGTCATCTACTGTTCCACCGACGGAGGATCATTCCAAATTAAGTCTTAACCATTCTGATTCGATTGATCATTATCTTGAGAAAATTTTCCAGCGAGTGGAGTTCCAGCATATTGTTGTCTACTATACAGGGGTATGAATAGCAATTTAAATGTCATTTTGGGTGTATTATCATCTTTCAAAATCAGCACCATCTGCTTTGATTCATGACTTTTCAATAGATTTCAAATGAGAGAATTTGGACTGGTCTATAATCGTAGAAGAGAATGTCAAGGTTGCAATTCGATTCATTTGATTGTAGATTTTGTTCAAAGCATCAATTTGGCGTTGTCACTACAACAGGTAGGAAAACTTTGATTGTAAAGCTAGTGATAATATTGGGGTAAACAGAACTTCCTGATACCAATAGAAATAAATATAAGCAGGTGATGCATTATAAAAAATGGTATTTGAAGTAGAGGTAGGACGACAATGTATTTCAAATTGGTTTATAAATAGGTTGACAGCTATCGCAGGTCAACAAAGTATCATATTTGTAAATAGGCCAATATATTTTGATTTGGAAGATAATCATCTTCCAACGTTGCCTTTCCAGTGTCTACTGCATTTCTAAAAAGAGAAAAAAACTTTAAAGTAAGACATTTTTTCGGTCTCATTGTTTACCATCTTGAATTGCCTCATTTATTCGTTGGTTCATCTTATCAATGATTATTAGGTGAAAAAACAGAAAAGGGTTTCAATGCAACATTATGATATTTCTTGAATTTGGAAAGAAGGACGATGCTGATGCTTCCATATTTTTCTTAAACATAAAAAGAACCTTTCTCCTATCCTGAATATTAACCAATGGTGTATTTGTACATGTAGTTGTATCTTCAAGAAAAGAGGGAAGGCCATCTCTTTTTGATGTACTTTAAAATTGAATTGTCAAATTTTCACTGTAGACAAAAAAGGGGATGAAAAATAAGGATGAAAACCTTCCAGTAGTTGCAAATGCAGGCAGTCTGTTCCAAAAAATAGAAAAATCAAGAGCATTACGACTGAGCTTATCAATAAATATCCATCAATAAAAGGCAGACCTTAACCATTTCTTCCCTCGATCATGGAAGGGGCCTGTCGCATACTAATCTCATACTAATCTCATTCTTTCCTATCCTGTAATCAATTTTGCCCCGATCGATGCCTGCATCTAGATGCAGACGATGCAGTGACTTTTATAGGAGAAGACCTTGTCAAGGAAAGAACCCACTTACATTCTGTTTTCCCTAAACCACCATTAGCCTACATAACTGAACGCTAGATCGTGAGCAGAATATGACATTTGAAGTAAATTTCTATTATTTGTTCATCCCCTCACAAATTTCTTTACAGTGATTTCATTTTTGTCATTTTTCATTTGTGTGTGTGGCACTCTGTGCTTGCACAGGGGGTAATCTGTGATGTTTTTAACCCCAACTTAAATTGAACTACAGTTCTAGACATGCATTTATTTACTTAAAAATGGAATTGGCTTCTTTACCTGTGATCACTTGATCAAATTTAGAAATGATAATGGTACTTGTAGAATAATAATACCAATATACTGTATATGCTTTGTGCTTACTGATCTTTTCTCCATAATGCTTTTAAAATGATTTTGATCACAATATATCATACTAGATTGATTATCATTATTCTTTCATTTTCTTTCTATTCTTATTCTTGCCCAATTGAAAGATGTACTTGATGTTGGCTATTAGGTAAATGATTACTAGGCATTAGTTACATATATACCGGTATGTGCATTTTTTCCCCTCCATGCATCACTTAACATTTGACTGATTTGATAGTATTAAGTCAGCATTCCTATTTTTGCCCTAGTAAACTCAGCCAAGATGAATATGGAGAAAATTTATACTCTCCATTTAACCCATTCTACCAGGCTCTGATGCAAATAAACTCTGTCATACAAAATCAAATGGAATCAATCAATATATTCTTATCGTTGTCACGGCACATGAAAAATGCTGTCTATTTAATGAGGTGGAAACAGCAGCTCGATGCCAATAAAAGGTCAATTGATTTTTGCCATAATATTCCACCAGGATGCCATGATCCCTAATGAAATGGTAGACAGAGCTTCGCTATCCTGCATAATCATGGCAGTGCCAGAACCATTTCTGTCTATTACGATAGATCAGAAATCAATCCACCCAATTCTGTCTAACGGCCAGGATTGGCTAGGATTGGCTACCGAGAGTGTATGATTGTGGTGGATAATATATCCTTCCCTAACGAGTGAAGTTCAGTGAAGATCAAAGGCTGTTTCACAAAACTTGTTATGAAAAAACAACTTAATATAATTGATGGAAGCCACTGAAATCATGATTCTGACTAGCCAATAGTGATTTTCTTATGGATGGTTACAGACAGTGGTTATTCATAGCAAGTTTTCACGGTAAAGGGTTCAGATGAAGAATAATATCAATCAATTTTTATTATTAGAGTGTGAATAATCATCTATTGAATCAGGATTGAATCATTCTCAAACACATATATTATTCCATCATTATCTCCTGTAGAAAGGGGCCAGCTAAACAGAATCCTATCATATATTACAGTTGCCCATCCAGTTGAATCTAAACCAAATTGGAGGCAATATTATGTCAGATTTTATTGGTGAATGTCGGTTTTCCAGCCATTTTGAATGAATCTTCCAACTATAGTGAACTTGTCTGACCTTTTTTGATGAGAATTTTTTCGGGGAGAGGAACCTGGTCTTTGGAGGATTTCTGGAGAAACAGTCCAATATACATGTACAGTGTAGGCAGTATTCGGCTGGATAAATAAGTCGGGTCTCAAGGGCTGTTTGCCACTTGTATGCTCTTGAACCATAAAGTATGTGTGTGAAAATTGCACGGGGCAATATTTGACGCGCTAGAGTCTAGATCATCATTATTGTATATTGACTCTCCCTGATAATTCTCTATAGATATGAGTTAATAAATAAAACTCCAGATATCTGAATTTGGTGGAAAAGGAACTTCTTAATATTATGAGTTTGTGTTTAAAAAAAAATTGTATCATAAGACAGTAGGCACATGAATGGTGAATTTAGAAGATTGCATGTTCCCTCCTACATTTACATGTATGTGCTACTACTCCACCCTTTTCTTGTGTGTATTTAAAACTAGTATTCACCTAATAAAGAATGTAACTCAAAATCACTGTCTGCCTTCATATGGTGAATCAGAAATATTTTGTTTGCACATGAAATGAAATATTCATGTCTTGAAGGGCATTCAAACCTTTTTTTGAAAAAAATGAGTATGTACATGTACATGTCCCTTGCTTTCAGTAATGTGATTTGTAAATTCAAAGGTGAGCTATAATTGATCAACTCGTATTGACATAAACACAAATGTGCTGCACTGGATTTTTTTCTTCTTAATTACTACATCTTGTTTGAAAAACATTATTGGAAAAAATGTGGTGCATACACACTTCCATTGCTTCAACTGATGTTATTGTTAAATTAGTGATGTGTGAGCTCTAAGCAACGACTTCATATTGACATTAACACCAATGTGTGCACATTAGTTTTTGGGGTCTGAATTGTGGAATCTCATTCTAAGAACATCATTAGAAAAATGTAGTGCATATACACACTTCCACCGCTTCAAGTAATATGATTTGTTAACTCAAATGTGAGCTATACAAGTGATGACCTCATATTGACATTAACGCAAACATGCTGCACATAATCTTTTTGGAAAATAGTAGCATCTCGTTGGTATATTTGGAAAGACGCCCCAAGATTTGTTTCTAACCCTCTCTCGTGAACCCTAATATGAAAAGGCAGTGTCCATTTTCATGTGGTTAATAGTAGCTTTGAAAGGAAAGCTGGAGGGAGCGATATGTGCTCGCTTCACGTATGCTCACGCATGTTAGGCCCATCTCGGTATTCACGGTGTTCAGTGGAGGGAGTTTATACGAAGCATGTGAATGTTAGATGAGGGTGAACTCGAGATGATTGAGTGTGTCACTGTGGGGCCAGTCGTAAGATTAGGGGAGGTGTTGGGTAGCAATTCATGAGCCAAAGAAGGAGTGTATTTGTGGCAGAAGTGTTTCATTTATACAAAAAAAGATAATAATGGGTTCCAATATTTGTTTGGTGCTTGCCCTTGAACAAGGCATTTCTTGTAAAGTTGACTCTCTTAACCAAGGTGTGTGGAGTAAGTGAATATAGTAGAAAGAATTCTCTTGAACCCCCAAGCATGCTGTATATATATTCTGCAGTCAGATGCATTGATTGATAGAGCCTATGGACATATTTGGTGATATATACCACCATATAGGCTCTATTCCACATTTGAATGATTTTTTACATTATTACATCTTATTTATATATTGTAAAGTCATGAGTAACACCCATCGTCTCTAACAATATCCACCACTATATAAATATCTTTTTCATTTAAACAATGTAGGCTCTTCTTAAAATGTAAAAGCTTGTTAGGGTATGTAACAGTGACAGTTAAATATAACTGAATCTATCTCAGGCCCTTGTACATCAGGAGGATTTCCTCCTGTTACACTCCCATATTAAATCACCCCACTCTGACACCGTGGATGAAACATATCTATGAGATCAAGTATATATCAGTGACTGGATCTTGGTAACTGTAGCTTCCCATTTTCAGGTTGAACCAGCTAGGAGCTGTGATATTCACACCCTTAGGGCCAAGCCAGGTTGCACATGGTATGCTACACATCGGTAACATTTGTAACCCCAGGGCCCAAATGTCACCGGATGTATCTAGCACATGGATCATTCTCGGGTTTGGATTCTTTAATCAGATATAGACCCAGCATTCAGACTACCATGATGAACAGGATTCATCATATCGTGATACGAGATTCGTAGAGCTATACAAAAAGTAATTGACTTTCCCCTTTACACTGGGGCTCGGGTACTTTTCTTTCTCTTTGTATGCAGAATGCATCCTCATGCATGTATTACCAAGTGATGTTTCCCTTGTTTCCATATATGTAGGACAGGTATACATGTATTTAGGTCCACCTTGCAGTGTTTTGCTTTAGTCCTTGGGCTGACTATATGAGGAGGCACATGAGCCCAGTGGTAGAGCAGAGGTATTAGCTAATCCTGGGTTTAATTTAAAAGCAAGTTGATTCGCTAATGCCCTTTTAAAGCATTAATCCTCATAAACAAGTCCCTCAGAAAGGAAATAATGCTCTGTGTTCCTCTGGTTGCAAGTAGTGTTCTTTCCAGTCTGGTAAAAATAAGTCTTTAATCTTAATCATGTTCGAGAAAGTATGATTTGTCAGTCTATGGAATTTCCTTCTGAGCTATGGAAGTTAAGGACATACAATATCTAATATAATCAACATAGAAAAACAAGTTTGAATTCTGGAAAGATGTGAAATAAGTCGTGCTGACTTGGTGAGCAAGACTGCTTCATGCATAAACACGTATTCTACGGATAGCATTAAGTAGGTTCCTGCATGTATCCAGAACTATGGCGCTGCCATCTTTGTTCATGAAAGAGAAGCAAAATAGCTCATAGCCAAGCTCTGCAAACAATCATGCCCGATGCTCACATTGTGAGAAGTTTGTTGAATGGAATCAAAAGGAAACTAATATTTATGTGAGAGTTGAGGCAATATTTTGGCAAGAGCTCAATAAATATTTGCAAGCCCAGTCTAAATTGAGTGTTTGTAAATCTCTAGGGGGGTACTGTTCTGTTTTCCTTTTTTACATATTGAAAGTCGATGATGGATTTTGAAATGATAGGAATGGTGGAGTATGTAGTTGCATAATTTTAGGAAAACTGGGGTATTATTGTGCTGTGAAAGGCTTAGATTGGTGGAATACAGAAATTTTACATGCTTGTTTGTGGCATCATACTGGATTATGATCATACATGAATTACATTCCAACAGTTGGTTACCACATTAATCCATGCAGTGTTTACACTTTTATTGAAAAATAAACAAATTGCAATTTGTTAAGGACATTTTATTTGCTTTGTCATTACTCTTGTTTAGTTTACCATTATTACACTAAACATGTATATTTCATAATACACAAATCTTATTTTTTGCAATGTAAATGTTAGTACAGTATTTGTTTTGTCATTAACCTTGTTTGATGAAAGTAATATGAATCAGTTTGATATGAAGGAGAGCTGATATTTCTACTGCTTGTTTGATTTTCCTCCCACAGTACAGGAGAGTGTTTAATATTTGTAACGATAATGGTCATTAAATATCCTTTCATATCCTTTTTTATTTACCTACAGATGGTGTAAACATTGGGACAGCAACCTGTATGTTCCGGATGATTATGGTGACCCACGACATGCTGTTCAGCAGTGTGACAGTCCAGGTAGAAGACATGCAGTCCCATGAGTTCCTTACTCCGAAGCTGCTCCAATTCATTGATGCCCTCGCTGGTATCATCCCTGCCAACCAGGACCTGGTCTACCTCTTCAGCATCAAAGACGAGGAAACCATGATCCTCAACATCACCTTTGCGGCGCAACGTCCTGATGGCTCCTTCTTTAGCTCCCAGTACTTGCAGGAGAGGGTCTACCTCAAGCGCAGCCAGCTCTCTGAGGCGCTAGGTGCTACTGTTCTTCCATTTGGCGATAACCTTTGCCTCAACGAGATCTGCAGTGACTTTTACCAGTGTATTGCACCTCTCGTCTTCTGGACGCCTGGTGGTTTCATTGCAACAACGTCGGTCATCTTCCGTTCTATTCATCCGGAGACTATCTACAAGTGCGACTGTCCTCCAGGATTCACAGGGAACTACTGTATGACAGAGATCAACTTCTGCTACTCCAACCCCTGCATGAACCAAGGGGTGTGTGTTCAGAAGGAAGCTGGATATACCTGCCTGTGCCAACAAGGATTCATAGGTAAGTTCTTTGTTGTGTTTTAGAAAAGTGTCTTCAAAGTCTTATGTTAAGAGATTTGATTTCCCCTTTCTTTGTTCACACCTATAACAAAGTCTCTAGATAATCCTTTCGGAAATGGAGATGGACAGAAAAAGCAAATGAGAAATGAGCATATCAAGTCTACCATATGAGCATTATGAAACATGTCTACTTTTAAAGGGGGATGCAGCCTCGATCTCCTGACCTGTTCCATGCCCCACCCTTACAGACATAAGGCACATGTATGGTTCCTTAATGCCCCATCCCCCCTCCCCCCTCTCTCCCTGGCCCCACCCCCGGGACACCCAGAAAACTTCTTGTTTTCACAAAATGATCCCTTTTGGATATTACATTTTCATCAGTACTTTGTTAAATGGGTTTGGCTCTGCATGTAACATTATGACATTCATTACAGAGAAAACGCCCAAACACTCCTGCCTTACATTTTCTGGATAAATGAGCAAACTGCATGCATTTCCACTCAGGGCAAATGAATCCCTGATTGATCATTTAATTTTAATCAAGCGGATTTGGCATCTTCCAGTCTCTCCCTAGCGCTCCTCTGATAAAGCACCAATAAATCACCAACAGGTCGGCCAGACATACTGTACATCGTTCCCCAAATTGTGCCTGGTGGCGGAACAACGAGCTCACATGAAAGCATAAATGGTTTAGCCTCTCGGCCTGACTGGTGCTGTTCACATGTTCTAACTTGCATGGCATAGGAGAGGGATTTTGTTTTGCTTATTATGAAAGACATCATACAAGCAACTGTCTTTAAAACATTCATGGCAAAACCCCAAAACCTACCATGTATGTGTGGCTTTTTTTATGGGGTAGAAAATTCATTTGTTGTACAAGTACAAGAATGGCACCTACAGGTACTTGTACAAGAACTTACCGACCTGCATATTGAAGATAAAAAATGTGGCATGCACCATATTGATCTCATTTTATTGTGCCACATGTTTTTTCCTCCTCTTTTTCAAGTGGAATATAAACACCTTATGTCAGAAGAAATTTTTAGACATAACATTTGACACATACATACAGCCTCAATCCAAACATTGTTCTACCTTTAAGAGGATCAATTTGTATAAACCCTCTTAAGGAAAGTCATGTTCAACAAACAATATACCAACGATATCAGTGTGAATAGAGGCCTTTATCAGAGCTAACTTTTAAGTGGATTTGATGGCTGTTTCGTGCTGGGCGTAAGACAGTCAGATCCAATAAAACATGTCCCCGGTGCATCACAAATCATAGGAGATATGATCCAATTGGGAATCATTCCATTTCACAATATTTTACCTTCTCTGTGCTCTAGATGACATATCAATTGCAGATTCATGATTTACCTGATGGTGCTTGATCTTCTCTTCTCCCCCTCTGTATTGCTCTAAGATTGAGAAATGTGGTTGCCTTTCTTTTTTCTACCAGTATTGACTGTTTACATTATTTGCATAACAGGAAAGCATTTTGTTATTTTTGCAAAACTTGATTTTTCTCCTGCTTGTTTAAATCATGTACAACTGTTTTTTTGTTGTTGTAATTCTTTCGAAAGTTATAAAAGAAAATGATGTATATGAATAAAAATTAAAGAAAGTGATATACTGAAAAAAGTAAGAAAATGGTATGATGATGAATTGCTACATCGATCATATCAAATCAATTTTTACATCAAAATTGTCTGCTCCTGCAAAGACGTTCCGGTATATTCGCATCAGTTTCTGAAATTACTCAAATGATTGAGGAAAGTATAGATGTATAAACTTTGTCTGGTGATAAAAATAGTATAGTCATGAGAAAAATTGAATTTAAACTTATTTGACTCCCACATTTTTACATCTTGTTAATCACACTGGATAATTCACCTAATATTCATTTGGACATGCATTCAAACTGACACTGCACATGTGATGTGAAGGATTGCTGTCACTGTGCGCCTACACATTGACCTCTGTGTTGGAATATTAGATGAATTGGTTCCTCTCTCTCTCTGTGATAATGGATGCTCGAACCCCCAAACCCTGAGGCCTGTTGTCAATTGAATTGCGTGCTAAGTGGACTACATCCATTCCATCCAGATCATCAGTGAGACTCTATGGTCCCTCGCAAGGAATGTTGATAGTGAATTGTGATTATTTCTTGTAATTTTGAGATGGCTTTATATGTATATGGAACTGTCTGTTGAATTTCGGCTTTGCTAAAATGTCTTCCTATCTTCTTTAGATAAATTAGCATTTCTCTCTTTATCTTCCTGTATCTATCCTTCTTTTTCTTGTATTTCAATGCTTTTTTGGGTCTTTCCCCTTGTTTTTTATAAATGTATGTTCACAAAAAATTGTATTCAATGAATGATAATGTGGAACTATGGGCAGGGCTGGCTCATGTGCCTATTTTGTTGCCGTAGGCCTACTACACTTGTCTTTAGGAAAAGTCAATAATTTGTAACAATATGTTTAAAAGAAACATCAAACTGAAAACATCAGACAATGCTTGTATTTATCTGAATTCTGAATCTGAAATGGTAAAAAGAGTCCATGTGCACTCGACTGCAATGCGAAGCTAGGTAAAGCTTCACAGCTTGATTGACACAGGTTCACAAATGGGATGCATGCTACAACATGCCAACATACAAATAGAACACAGTCAGACCAACAAATATGTGTTTGCTAGGAGGAGCAGCGGGAGCCCTCTTTGCTTATGAAGGTTGAGCAAGGTAGACTTGGCACCTCCTGCTGCTCTGGTGCTAGTCTTGGAATAAAGCATCTATTTGTGTATTTGTGGTCAAATTTGTAGCTCTAACATACTAGGTAATCATATTTGAAGGGACACTTTATTAACATTTGATGGTTTTTCAGTTTTTTAAACATTGATCCTCTTATTATAAAGTTACATGTAAATTGCAGTCCTTGTCAACTTGCTTGCTCACTCTTCTGATTGAAATTAAATATGTTTTCCATTGTTTCATGGGGATTTATCGTATAGCTAGTGTCTCATCTAAATATTTTTCCAGATTTAGACCACCTTTTCATCTAGGATCGATGCAGGAGCCTCATAATTTTATTACTGTGACTACAAAGAACACCTTATACACCATATGTGCATCCATCAAATAATACGACTGATCTCAATCTAATCAACCCGGATGTTTTCAACATGTATATCATAAAATAAGAAAAAAGTTGTTTGTGGAAGGGAGACTATGCAGCTAGAGATGGCACTTTGGTGAACTTCTGCAGCATTTTCATTGAAGAAAAACAGCTCATGCCAAAGGCACAGCATGGTGTAGAGCATTGATCGCTACAGAGCATTGATGTAGACCAAGCATGGGGATGCACTACGAGGTACCACTGGACAGGTTTGATGGACGCTAGCTATCACCTTTCTGTCCTCTGTTACATATTCATGCTGCCATGTTTTGCGGGAGTGTGCTAGCTCTTAGAAGCTTTGCTTATGCGGTGAGGAGATGTGACATCAGGCTTAGTGCTGAATAATAAATGATGATCCATCCATCAGTGCTTTCTATCATGGTTATGAATTGTTATTGCCCTCATCAATGAATTTCAAGTGCATGTACAATTGTTTTTAGGTAAAGACCAGTATTGGAAACGCCCCAATTTCAAAAAATGAAATGGAAGCTCTCATTACCAATCATGTGAAAGAATATGTTTTGAGTAATACATGATGATAAAAAAAATGCCGGGAAACTGCCTACTAATTCATATATTTGGTAAATTTGTTTCTCTCATGGTCTGTGAGAGGTACAGGGTAGTCCCATATACATGTACATCTTTCCGTGTATAGTGCTTGTAACTTTACGAAGAATGGGCCAAATTTCTTATTATTTTGATGATTCCAGAACCTTGCAGTACACACCAATACTTATATGCTAGATGATCAACCTTTTCTGATCGATTCCACAACGTTTCTTTCACAATGCAATCACATGACCATAACCGGTCTTTACCTTTAACATTTCTGTTCTCTGATAGAGCATGCACTGTTTTCATTCATGGACTTTGATATAGCAATATTAAATTAGCAATCACATTTAATACTTGCAGCCCCCTCATTTCTATCCTGGGTATGGGGTGGCAAATTGATGTTGATGTATCCGTAAGGTAAGGAAATAAGGAAGAGGAATTAGATGAATCAGAAAAATGCGGGTGAAAGGATGTACGAAAAAGAATTAAGATCTACAGAAAAGTCATTAGTTTGGAATAGGATAAATATTGCATGTAGGCCACTAGGTCTACAGATACATGTATGAGGAGGCCTATTTAGTTTTACCATTCAAAATATGGGCACTTAACAGTCTGAAATCAGCTGTTCCTTTTGTAGTCAGCCAATCACTACAAAAGAAGAGTGAGTAGACTTATAAATACACCATAAATTCCTGCTTCAAAATTCCTCATTTTGGATTGGAAAGGCATTCAATGGCCCAATCCCATCATGCACCAACCTGAAGCCATTTCAAATATAATCCCAAAGACTTTCAGCCATTCTTGAAATTATATCCGCCATGCCCTCAAAGTGCAGTCCTGTTTTTGTCAATAAAACAGGTTTTTGAATGGCATCTTGAATTGTTCCCCGCTTGCCAGGATAATCTGCCCTCCACCTTTCTCTCTTTCAATCTCTCCTCGCAAAATGTTTTGTTCCTTTAGAAGAGAGAAAAGAAAATTCCTGCTGGTTTGCAAGGTCTGTAATAAGTTCACCCTCTGGTTGAGGTGAGTTTCCTTTCAGATAGAAGAGATGTAAACAGTTGGTAAAGAAAAGGCGATAGGGATGGAGGCAGTTGTGCCCATTTTGTTGTGATTTGTCCCACGTCAGTTTCGCTTACCTGCTGAGTTTCATTATGAATCGTGTAATAAGTCGAGTTTAGTGACATGTTTCTTTAATTCATCAAACTCATTTGAAGAGTTCTTTAGCTGCATATTGTGTGAGGATTAAATTGATTTGTGTTAAACAGAGCTGTGATTTGTCACCTCGTAATTTGTGAACAAAGGAAATGAAATGAATGAGCCTGCCATAGAAAATGAAAGAAATGGATGACCTCTTCTTGCCCCTAGTGTAGTCAAAATAGAAGTCAGCCTAGTGAATATTAGGGTGCGTTTATTGGGTCTAGCAACTAGATATGTACATAATGTACCCTACTATACGAAAGTGATTTGCGGGATGTCGCGTTTATCGTCTCTTCACGATTCGAAATAAAGGCCTTGTCTCTGCACAGCTTCTTTGCCCCGTTTGACCCGGGAAGCAGACAGTTTCTCGGAGGTCAACTACACACACATGTTTGTACACAGCACATGGCGCGCACTAGCCTCCGAACCGGAAATTAACCACTAGAGGTTCTATTTTTTAGGTGGGGGTTTAACACAGCTTTGCGTTTATCATCTCTCAGAAATGTGATTCAGGCTGTAGGTCACATTCAATACACACCTTTTTGCGTCTTTAGATATGCCCATATCTAAAGACCTCTAAAAAAAGGCTTTGCGTTTATCACCTTCTAAATTTGCCTGAAAGACGTTTGAGAAACCTGATTCTGGCCAAAAATTTGGTCAATAAACGCACCCTATGTCAAACAGATTTGCACTTCAAATCCAGGGGCAAATGTGAATCATTACAATAACTTATGTCAATTTATTTTATTTTATTTTTGGATACCATGAAGCTTAACTGTATTAACTACAAAATGCAAACCTGTATACTGTCAAAGCAGAAACCTTGCATGCATGAAATGTTTATGATTCAGATTCACAAAAGTTTCATGCCAAAAAATTGAATCAAAATTGACACAAGGCTAACAATTTTGTAATTCACACAAATATTTCTTGCAGTGGCAATGGCCATCCTTAACAATTCATGAAAGTTTCAAGTCGTTAAAATGTCTAGTTGTACATAAACACAGTTAGCCATTTCTCTGGTCATATTCACAGGTTTGGTTAAATGACTTGTTAAGCACTACAATAGTTAAAGTTAAGGCAGAACCCATTAGTCTAGTGTGATGTGACATGCACGATACAATGATTAGTGAATGATTAAGTCTTTTCCTTCGTCATCGTTCTAGAAACTAATCGATTCATCATCACTTCCCATCTCTTCAATCTTCTTTGGAATGTTAGATGATGTGCTGCCTGACATGTGATATAAGTATACTGTAGCCAAAACTAAACTTCTTGACAGTAGTTTTAAGTTCATCTAAATTTATGTTTTTAATTTTGTTCAAATTGAGAGAACAACAAATTTTCAGTATTTAAATATTTTTCATATCATGGTTGAAATCACCAGTCAGATAAGTGCTATTAATGCTGGTTTCAGTATTTATTTCTTTATTTTTCTTTTCACTCATTGAATTGTAAGTATTAAACAAAACTAAATCAATCTTTGAAGAAGAAAAAAAAAGGTACAAGAAAACTTTATTAAGGTGAAGATGAAAGTAATAGTTAAAGTTATGACATATTTGAAAGATATTGCTTCCTATACTGTAGCCATTTAGTCTCAAGCGATGATTATATCGCAATGAAGACTAGGGCCATCTGGAAACCAATGAGTAATCAAAATATTAGCTGTGTTTACCACCATGCAATTGGAAAGAGATCAATCTCACTATTAAAAGAAAATCATATGTGCACCATTGAATGTTGATGAGGGTTGACACCACCATCAATAATCAATCAGCCTTACAATGAACTACTCCTCCTTCTACTGCCCTTCCTCAATCTGGTCATCTCATCATCATCATCCATCTCCACTACCACCACCACCACTGGCTTCCCATCATCTCAGGGTCACATTCACACTATAGATATAAGTTAAAGTAATACAAAATATATAAAATTAACTACCATGATGTCAAAAGATTGATCTCACTGATTAAAGAAAATAATGATAATCACCACTGAATGATAATAATGATAATATAATACTACTCCTACTACATATTACTGCCCTTCCCAATCGGGTCATCGAAGCATCATCCATCTCCACCACCACTAGCATTTGTTTCTCCTCATCTCTGGTTCATTCACACTAGATATACATTTAATGAAGATATAGAAACACATGAGGGTGTAGTACAAAGGTAGAACACACACATAAAAAATATCATATGAAAATGTTGTTTGAACAAAGATGTTTTGATGATGCATGTTTGTAAAGAATTTTTCTTTTGTATAATATTCACATAGTTAGATGCTGCATGCTTTTAGAATTCTTAGAGGAAACTTTGCCTAAGCCTTAGTTTCGCTACATGTTTTGTGATGAGATATATCGCTAGATGTATGCAAGTTTCTCAGAGAGACATTCAACTTGTAGACCTGTTTTTTGTAAAGCTCTGAAGTTAGTAAGTTACTTTACTGAAATTCTTGTAGTTTTTCCTGTCTGAATGGTCTGATCACTCTGATGAATGGTTGGTATGAGATCAGCATGTTAGAGTGGTCTGGGCACCAGATGGCAATGTTGAGTCCGCCAGTCAAACAACCTGTCACTAGGAATCAGTTGGATCGTCTTGATCGGTCCTGTTATGTCCCATTCAGAGTTGCAGGTTGGCTAGTAGTCCTGAGTCCGCCATTCTAACAACTTGTCACTAGAACTTGGCTTGGGACTTCTTAGATTGGTTCAGTTTATCCTCATTGAGATTTGCAAGTTGGCTAATCCTTGCTTAGTCCAGTGCTCTCACATTTGCTCAGGTGATAGTTTCTTCTTGCTTTATTTCATAAAAGTATAGGGTTGGTATTATGGTTGTAATTGGGTTTTGGGGTTAGGTTAAAGTTTAGGTATAATGTTGGGTTCAGGGTTAACGTTATTCGGTTAGGGTAGATCATTACTGCTCAGCAAGTTTCATAGGAGCACGTGTCGTACAACTCCTGACTGAATCCACCAGTCAAACAACCTGTCACTAGAAATTGAGTTGGGTTGTTCTGATCGGTTTCACGAGGTACCGTTTAGGGTTGCAGGTGGGCTAGTCCTGCTGTGTTTTCACACCATACTCACCATATTCACCATATTAGGTTTCGTTATGATGCAGATATTTCTATTATTGTCGTCAGACTTGTCAAAAATTGTGTGGTCTACTCCATGAACATAATTTGTAATGATAAATACCGTAAATCTCTGTGTATAAGACGCACTTTTTTTCTGCCAAAAAATATTGAAAATCAGGGGTGCATGCGTCTTATACACAGTTACAAACAAAAACATTTGTTTAAGTTTCGATTTATGCCCCTCCACCTGGCACTATGCCTGCCAATGTCTCCCAGCTCAGTAATCGGTGTGTTGACTCACCACTTTGTAACTAGAACAACACTCAACTTTGTCTGTCATCTTGTTTTGAAAGTAATTTTTCTAATAGATTTCAATATTTAGTTTGTAATAAAAATTTCTCAAATTGTTGTTCTATTATACACGGCGTACCACAAGGTTCTAACCTAGGTACTCTACTGTTTTTAATTTACATTAATGATCTTACACATTCTTCTAAAAACGACATTGTTACTATTACTTGTGACAAGTTCACAAGCACAAATCGGCGCCTTCAACTGCACCACGTAGTTAAATGAAAGTCCTTTCCCACGGATCTGGCTTTCTGCCGATAGAGTCGGCAAAAAAAAAAAAATTATAATAGGGGTGCGTCTTATGGAGATTTCAGGACACATTTCACAAGGGTAGAATTATATGTACCCGTACCATATGGTACACGAATGTACTTGTAGATGAGTTGTGTGTACCAGCAAGGTCTAGTGAAATTCTATCGGGTATTATTTTTGTTATTTAACTTGCCTTTCCACAAGAGAATATGGGGAATCAGTGATGAGTTCTGAAGATAAATTTAGTCCTCTTCATTGTTACTATTGTTTGAATACCCTGCTTTCTTTCTAAATCAACCATATTTGTTTCAGGTTTTGGAGATGAACGCTGTCAGTGCTATGCAATTGGAGGTCTAATATAGGTTTTCGGTTAATGTAATACAATTCATCAAGGACAGTAATTAGAGTCTAACAGAATACCTGAGACTATTCTTTGGGATCATATCATTAAGGTTTGTCCTTCAATCTTTTCGTTTGAATGAAAATAAGGATTTCCTAAGATACCTTGCTTTTAAATTTTTGCTTTGGGTTTTGATCCTTTGTAAATACTACATGAACTCGCAAAGTGCATCCAGGGCTTTGTCGAAGGGATTCAACTCCTGATATGTTAAGGGTTAAGTGACCTTTGACCTCTCACAGAGGTCATGATGTTTGATGTTTGCTCTTGGGTTTCAGATGGAATTCAATTCCTGGACGTGTTTTTTCAATGTCACCAGTTGATGTTCCAATGTTCACAGTCTGAGTTTTTATTTGATGTTCTTCTTACATATGTCGGAAATTCCAAGAAAACCAAACAAATATATTCATTTTAAGCTCTTTCAGCAACTGACATAAAACAAGCAATATAAAATAGGTGATGTTATCAACAAAATGAGGATTTGAAAATTGATGCGCATTAAGGTAAGAGCCAACTTCATTCTTATGTAGAATTCAGAAGCCTATATTATATGGGATGCAAAAAATATTAACTTTATCAGATTGGAAATCTGATAAGTAGGAATGGAAGGAAGACCCATCCTTGCTGAAACCAAATCTTGTCTTCATTTATCTGCTACCAAGCATGTCAAACTGGGTTGAGTAAGAAATGACAACCCCTGCCCCCGTGTCCTCATCTGCAAGCATGTCTTGCAATATTTTACTTAGCCCTTCTGATGCTCCTCTGAAGTGAAATTTTCCTCTCACTTTGACATAAACATGCTTCTCCTTAAGAGCGGAGTATAGACTGTGCCTTGCTTTGATCATCTCGCTCTTAGAAGAAGATTCGCTCTGCCTTCTCTCTCAACCCCCCCCCCCCCTCTTCAATCAATAAAATCAATCGGGAGTGTGTAGGAGTGGTGCCCTTCATATTGCCACTCATTCCTGCCCAATAATTTCAGCTCCAAATTTGATCTTTTTATTCCTATGCACTTGCTCTCCGTATACTACAAGGTGGCTTCTTCATTTAGGCAGAGGGAGGCGTAGTCTGGGTGTTTGTGTGCTGCCATCGCTTGCCCCGAATGAGAATTTAATGATTTAGGAGCAGTATGGAAAGATGAGGGGGTTGGTAAATCACGGGAGGGTGGAATCATTTGGAAATTCAATTTGACCGATTAGTAAATCGAATCAGTGGATGCCCCCCAGGTCCACATTATTTATCGTTTTTACTTATCTGTTAGGGATTTTGGTGGGGTGAAGGAGGAGGAGATTTCTAATACAGGGCAATTTGATAAACCATCTGATATTTCATGATTATAATGATTATAATGTTTATATGAATGGTTTAAGCACATGGGATGTATATTGTACAGATTTTTCCAATAGTTGGTCAAAAGCATGGTGAAATGGGTTTTTGTTTATTATTATCAATCTCAATTTTGGATACACATAATTTGATTATTCAACAACAAAAAAATCATATATGTATTCAAGAAACACTTAAGACCCTAAGTTCTCAGAACACCTTCACATGTACGTTAGAAGGAGCAAAGAGCACTTACACAAAACAGGCAGGAGAGTGAACTACGCAAGGGCCGAATAATTCATACCATGTGTATGTAAAGATTATTCAAGAGTAGGGACACAAACCGTAGTGAAATGCATAGAGCGATGGAAGTCGATCCCATCAAGTGGCAAGCATTTTGCAAGTTATAAAAGAACATCTAGTCTTGAATTACTTCATGTGTAGAAGTGCACACCAAGGTGTGCTTTAGAATTGTAGTGCGATGTGTCAATCTTTCCAGCATGAATGGAGGGAGAATGTTTTTGTGAGGAAGCTACTTTTCAGGTACGCTACGTATGTAAACAGTTCACGCATTATAGTGTTTAATAATCTCCTCTTTCATCTTACCAGATAAAGATAATGATTAAATGTGAGTCAGAATATCTGATGTAATGGCTCTTTTTTTAAACCAAGCATATCACGCATTGCAATTGATGGAAGCTGCATGTCTCACATGTGAGATTCAGTTGTACTTCCACGGATGTAACAAAACTATGCGTGAATAATTGATATGGTTAGCATGCAGGTAGTGAGTGAATATGTTGATCCGCTTCAGCAAATTGGCATCAGTTATTACCTGAAGGGGGCCTTCTACAGGTGTTACAGGATGTGAAATTTATGCACATCACATCGGCTACTAGGGTCACCCCTTAAAAGGCAAAAATAACTTTTATTTAAGATTTAGTCTACTTGCAAGAGGAAATGTATTTGATAATTGTGCCCCTGATCATTCATATATGTATTTTAGGATTAACAAACAGAACCTGCTATCTAATAGTATTTATCAGGAGTAGATATTAACTTAGTTCTGGTTGATACCAAGCCCATACAGCAAATTGTCTGCTGAGAGCCAGGTCGCTAACTCTATATACATGTATAAAAGTACATGAGTTAACGCCCTTCTGGCTCACAGCTGATTACCAGTATTCCTTGGTATTAATGATCCTCATTTCAAGAAATTCCATGAAGCATAAACTTCTTTATATACATTGTTGATATGATTGTTAACCAAAGAAAAGCTTTACATAGATTTGAATCTACCTGTTTGGGTGCTGCAGTTAGGCTGAATATAATTATGTACACTATCAATCTGATATTGATAGATGTAAGAACATTTAGAGCTTCCTGATGAGTGTGAATTTCAATCATTACAATTGACATTAATATTCTGTGGTTGTATCATGTATATGTATACCTAATACCTTTGCTCTACTATACATGACCAACTTTGAATTGCACCTTATTAGCACATGTAATCCTATGGTGACAAACAAGTACTTGCGAATGAGATAGATGAGATTAAGGAAAAGATGAGAAGGAAAGAGAAAGGGAGAAACAGAGGAGAGAGAGTTAGAGAGTGAAAAACAGAGAAGAGAGAGTTAGAGAGAGAGAGAGAGAAAAAGATCATTATAAAATAGATTATACCCACACAAAATTTCAGTAAGCCTCCGAAAGGGCTGTCGTTCCTGGTAAATTAGAATATTATTTGATACAGAGGGAGTAGATTGATGCACACTGTCCTAATCAGCATAATTTTCTAGTTGTGCAGTAACTAATTCAATTTGTATGTGGGATGATTGAGCTGTGTTGGAATGAATAATATATCACCAATAATTATATAATGAAGAGAAATTATTTTGTATCATTTTATACAGAGTTAATGCCCTTCTAGCATTCAACCGGTAATCTGCATGTTTGCAGAATTATCATAGGTATAAAGCAGTGGTATTAGTTACATGTAAAAAACAATTACAGAGTAGTGAATTAATATTGACATCATGGATAGCATGATATGAACGACTTTATTCGCATTTATTTGTAGATTAAATTTGTAATGAGTTTTGGAAGCAAACACATTTAACCTGTTGATATCCAGTCTGATCAAAATACCCAAGTTAAATGTATATTGCAAAGATGACGAGGGAAGAAATATACAAATGAGAGTGAGAGGATTGATCAGCCTAGGAATTATCCACTGAGAGCCACAAGGGCCTCAACTCTGTATAAAACTATGTAACTTAATGTCCTTCTTGCTCCCAGCAGATGAATATATATTTTTTGCATCCCCAAGGCTAAATACATATGCTACACAGTGCCTTTACATCAAGAGAATGATAATGAGTAATGTACTTTCTAGGTACCTCTCTTTACAAATGGGGGCCCCACGCCTCGAAAGCGTAAGAACCCGAATGAGCCTAAAATTACAGCACAGCGATCATACAATCCATTAGGCGGCCGAGCATTTAGCAGTGGGGAAATGCAGCATGAGATGGAGTGGATTGGGAATTATTTAGAAAAAAAATGTGTGGTTTGTAGGAAAAAAGGGTTTATAAGATGAGTATTTGGGAGAGATGTGAATGATGGGATAAAAATATATATTAAGCCTTTAAATACCAAGGTGATGATAATATGGGATGAAACCTGTTGAAAATGAATGGAATGAAAATAAAATCACTTTACTAATAGAAAAGGTGAATCAAAGAGTGGTGAAGATTCTGAAGATGAAGTTATTTTGTCTTTCAACATTTGATTAAAGAGGAGAGTTGGTAGAGAGAAGGAGGGGATAAATTTAAAATGAGAGATAGAGGGAAAGAGAAGAAAAAGAAGAGAGAGGGAGTGAGAGAGAGAGAGAGAGAGAGAGAGAGAGAGAGAGTGTGTGAACAAAATGAAGAAGATAGCAAGAGAGAAGAGAAAGAGACAGAAAGAGGAAAAAGGAGAAATAAAAAGAGAGACTGTGATGGACATAGGGATAGATCGAAAGGGATAGATCGAAAGATAAACTTATGACATGGAAGATGGATGTGCTACCCAGCAGCTAAATGTTATCCTCCATACTCCTATGACAATGTATTTATCCTATAGGCAAAGCACTCCATTTGTGGAGCCGACTAATCGTTATCACTGCCGCTTGCAGTCCGTCTGACATACCCATTCAAGGTTGTGTTCAAACATCATGACTTAATCGTAATGCCAAGTGTTTGTTACTATTGGATTGATTCTATTGGATGAATCTTGAAAAAAAATACTGTAATTGTTATGCAGGTTTACTGCCTTGACTCTATTGTATGTTGTCAGTTGAGAGCCAGAAGGGTGTTAACCCTGTGTTTAAATATATATATGAGTTATCACCCTTCTGGCTCCAGGCAGAAAATATGAAATGTGTTTAGAGATTGATTTTCCTTTTTATTCTTGTTTTGGTTTGATATTCTCATAAATGTATTGTTTGTTATGATTCAATATAAAGTGAGCAGAATATCTTTATTAAAGTCAAGTTTGGCATATAAATAGCTTGTGAATGCCACAGTGTAGTAAATGTTCACCATTATCAATTACGCTAATCTCTTTCACTTGGTCATGTTTTATTCGTCCCTCTCATATTGATCATTATATCAAGCATCAACATAATGATAAAGATTATGAATATTACTAAACCGTCGAACCCGTGTAAATAATTATATTCATCTGTAACACAGTATCTATGTCTTAGGGTCCATTTTGTCCACACTATGTAGAAAGATCATGTGTTTTAATTTTTACAGTTGATAAAGTCAGAGAAAATATTTTGGTTGCCGGCTTTTGATCTTGATCACACAACAATAGAATTATCAACTCGTTTTATAAAATTATATTTTTTATTCTCTCTCTCTCAAAATTAATGATCCCTTGCGCAAACCAAAATATGAACATGCACCTCACAACCAGGCAAGCTGGTTCCACCCGTAACGGACATTATCGCCCCTGTAACAGCCAATTGGCAACAAATTGGCCGGGTGAAGTTCAGCTAAAGCAGAGTAGACAGATAAAGCGTTGCCCGCGGGTGTAGCTGCTTAAATTAGTGGGATGGCACTGCACTTGACTTTGAGTGATCTCTAATTGAGAAGTGATGGCCTGGTTAACAGGATGGGAAAGTCACCTTGAAGGTGCACAGTCAACATTCATGTACTGCAGTTCGGAAATTGTGATTTTCTAGGAAAAAAGCCTATTGTTATTCAAAAATCATTATTGTCACAACTTTTTCTTACATTAGAACATGATTTGTATTGCTTCCGTTTTCCAGCTGCCAGAAAATTTTAGTGAAAAAAATGTGATTATGAGAACCATATAAGAAAATCCACAAGTACATTTATTTCAAAGAAATTATAAATGTGTTTCAATTTTTGAACTCATATTATTAGGCAGATATTCTGAGTCACTGGGATTGTAAGTGATGTGAAAAGTGATTACCGGTATCTGTTAATAGCAAGATGGAGGAAGCTCCTGATGTGTGTGCCCAGTGATTGGTGTTGACTTTTTCCCCTTTTTTTAAATTGTCATGAATTTTTGAGTAAATTGGCACTTAAAAATATGATATCCACCTTGCTCTTTAGCTTATCAGGGTATTTTCCAAATCAGGCCCCCCCCCTCTCATTTTTAAAATTTGGCAAATATCCCGGCATAAAGCGGCAAGAAAGTGATTTCATGTAGCCTTGATGCTTCATCTTTTTAGTTTAGAGAGAGAGAGAGAGAATCTACTGGCAGGTTGGGAAGCGAAGCTGTTATTCTTCTCTTGATGTCATTTTTTTATAGAAGCAGAGATGCATCTGCCATAATATCCGCAAGCTTTCATGTAACATTAGTATGACATTTTCAGGGCTAGCTAAGCCTCCCTTACGGCATGGAGTATGTGTATGATAATGATTGTCCCAAATTCACCCATTCTTATCTTTTTTGCTTTTCCCATTGCAATCTCTTTCTTCTTTTTGCTTCGCTCCCCTGTGGTTTTGGTCTGTATCTTTTTCCCTTACATCCTTCTTCACTCTCTTCCTTTGTTTTTTATTATTTGTATGTGTGTGTGTGTGTGTGTGTGTACATATATTTCCACTTGTTCCTCTCTGTCTATATACACAAGTTTCTCTCTCTCTCTCTCTATCTATCTCCCTCTTTTTCTATCGCCCTCTCTGCTTGTCTATCTATCAGTATGTATATCCCCCCCTCTCTCTCTCTCTGTGTCTATGTCTCTCCCTCTCTCTCCCTATAAGGCCCTCTCATCTCTTTTTCATCTAAAAAGATACACAGTTCTTTGTCTTTCATTCCGTTGCTCATCTTTATAAACACTTTTTATATATGCTTCATCAATGACATTCTCTCATGGCCATTTGAACAAATCGGAAATAAAAATTGCAGAAACTAAAGTGAATGGCTGTCTGTAATGCTCCTTGGTTTATCTTAAGTTTCAAAACAAAATGAAAGATTTATCTCTCCATTTCAAGATCATTGTCCGCTTAATTCTTGTAATCGTCAATGCTACATGAGTCATTCAGTATTATATATATCTCTCACGTATGATGTGCAGCAACCTTCAAACGACCCCTCATATCCTCCAACCTAATCTTTATCCACCCTCCAAACTTCACAGTCCTATCAAACTTGATACACAGGAATATTACAAAACTCATCTCATCTTAGGTAGAAGGGGAAATGGGGAGGTGGTAGTATAAATTCAAAATTGGAGCTAGGTTATGGGGGGGGGGGGGTTATACTGTGATAAAGCAACGTGTGCAATTATCTTTGCAGTAGCCTATAGTGTACTCTGAGCAGTTAGATACCCAGACACCATACATATTCCATTTCAATGTTAACATTGAGATTTGTTTGAAATGGTGATTAAGACAGGACCTCTACCCTGCACCCTCCACATCCTCCCTATCGGAAGACAGGATGGGGAGGTGTTTGCTGGTATCCCAATCCATGGATGGGGGGCTAGGATTAGCGGGGATCCTTTACGCCTTTGTTGGTTCAGGGTGTGCCATTGTTGCTGCAGCCATTCATTGCGGCCCATTTCTGGAGGGGGGTGGGGTGGGGTGGGGTGGTAGGCAGTGAGGGTCCATCTCCGAACGTCCTATTGTCGAGCACACACATGAATGATGCTAGGGTGAAATCCGAGATCACGTCCATGTTTATCCTCATCAAATTGGACACTCTCCATAATTCCCACAAGTCATGGGTGAGCTCTTCTCTGATTTCATTTTTCTCACCTACGCAAGGAAGAGTTAGAACAAGTTTTTTATGACCCTAATATGGGATTTTTATCGCCTTGCCATGCTCCCTCATTACACCCTTGGCCAGATCTTTGTGTTTCTTCCATCATATTTCTTGAAAATCAAAGAGAATTTTAGAGATATTACTCATCTTGAAGAGATCCTGAGGATAGGGGGTAATTACAATAGAAATTAGGTCAATGAGGATCTGGAGCAATTAACAAAATTCTTTGATCTTGCCCATTCATCACATGAATGTGGGTTAATGTGACAGCCATACCGCTCAGAATCAATGTACAGAGATTTGAATTAACACATTGGACTGGTGTGCAAATAATTAGAGCCTAGAGGGAAACGAAAGATAGATGCAAAGCGACATAACCTTAATTGATGCATTAAGTTTTAACACATTTGTTAGGGTTCATTGAACACATAATTCATCAAAATATAGGTAAACATAAGATGTGATAAAACATAAAGTAATTAGTAAAAAGCTTAGGGAAATGAACAGGAAACTGGATAGAAAAGAGGTGGTGTGATAGAAAACAGAAGGGAAAGATTGAGAGAGAGAGAGAGAGAGAGAGTGAAAGAGAGAGAGAAAAAGGGGAGGTAATAATTCTTGTTCAGTGAACATGTCTGACCAATTAGTTATTCCTAATATGATCATAGTTATTATGTCAAATTTAAGAATAACGAATTTTGATCGTTATATAATTTCCCATATTGCATTAGATTTTGCTATCTTATCAATAAAAAGTATGTAGAAAAGCATGATGGTGATAGAGGGAGAGAGAGAGAGAGGGGGGGGGGGAGTTTAAGGAATGGTTACCTTGATAGCAAGGTGTAGTCTTGTATTGGTGTCTTGTGAAGATGGGACCGACCTTGTGCAAATTTAACACCCTCGACATGGAAAGCAATTTGGTAGATCTCAGGAGAGACTGCGAAGGTGGTAGATGTTTTTGTAGGGGGGCAAGTGTTGATTACTCTAACCTTTAATTGACTGAGTGCTGTACACTGTTTGTTATAACCCAAGGAGTTACTAGGAGCATAGCTAAGGGTGTAGGGTGGGAGGTCCCCCCCCCCCCATCAAAACGAAGAAAAGGGAATTAAGAGAGTATGAAATGGAAAGAGAAAAGAAGGCAATAACATCCTTCCATACGCTCCACTCTATGGCCCTGTTTTCTCACATATCATCCACCTGATATATCTTGTGCGCCCCCCCTCCCCCCCACCAATGACACCAAGAAGCCGCCATAGTGTATAATGGAGAATGACTTATATAGGGTCCAGAAGCATAGAGGTTAAACTCAAAACATGTCATCATAGTTTCCAAGGTGTTCCTTGAAACATGATTAAGCTAGACCCTAGAGAATGTAATTATCTTGTATTATATGAATTTGCTCCTATGCCTACCTTGTAAAGCATCATGACAATCTTAAATTGCATATAACAGTGTTCATACTGATTAGCCTTCATGAAATGTGAATATTTCATGAAGTAAATGTCCCCTCTCCACTGTCCTGATCATGTTTTGTCTGATTTTATGAGAGAAATGTTCTCTTTATAAAATCTTGTAATCTATAGACTTTTTTTTTCTTTTACAAAAAAATAATCTAGATGCATACAGTTAAAGGCTTACAGGTACCAACTAAATTGTGTTGAATATAAGGTGGACTAGTTGAAATAGGGCCCAATGTTGAGTGCTTCTAGATGTAAGCTTTAATATGTTACATTTTGAAGAAACATAAATCGGGACAAATCAATTTTTCACATACTTAAAAAAATACAAAACTTGGTAAGGGCATGAATAATTTAGTTGTTAACTGTATGACCGTCAAAAACTTGATATTGTAATAGTTTTTGTTGATGTACATACATTAACCCTCTATGAATGTAATTGATAATAATCACGATAAATAGTTAAAACATACAGAACTTTTATGAATATCTTTTATTCATTTTGTATAGGTCAATATCAAGATTTGAATTAGCTAATTTACTTGTAGACATTTAGCAGACAGTTGAAAGTTATCTCTTTCCTCCGACTTCATTAATAATCTGGACTTTTTGCTAAAAATATGTGAAAAGTTTTGATTAGTTTCAAGTTTGCTTCATAAGTTGAAGACATAGTAGAAAGAGACATTTGAGTATTCCCCTCATGCAAATTCTGGACTATTTGTTCAGGGCATGCTTCATACATCATCATTACAAATCTCACCATTCATCAAGTGAAAATAAACCCTTGTTGTTCCATGCTCCAGACCTCTCCTCTTCAATAGAAAACTCAAATAGACCAGGAGTCAGAGAGGAGAATATGCCATATTTTCTTATTAAAAATGGATGAGGAGGAGTGATTGCTAGGATCAGGGTTTTGAAAGAGGACTCTTCGTCTGTCCAAATGCAGGATATTTGTCATCACACATTGTGAATAGTGAAGCATTGAATGGATGGGGTGACTAAAGGTTGCATTATTATCACTATGTGTGGGCTGTCGCAAACATTTATGTCTAATTTCAGAGGAGTTGTAAAAGTACCCAAGTTGAAAAGGTTTATCGTAAAGTGCGCTAATCCTTTCAAGTTGTACGATATAAGAATGGAAGCTGTTTGAGACTGAGAGTGAGTAAAAGAAAAAAAGTTGGAAAGAGAGAGGGATAGAGAGATGGAGAGAGACAGAGGTTAAGAAAGTGTTGCCAAGAAAATGAATAAGGAAAGAGAGAATTTTGAAAGAAATTAGGACAGGAAGAAGTATTGAGAGTGAGAGGTAAAACATGAAATATCATTGGGGGGAAAAAAAAAAGAAAGAACACATACAAACATTCATTGTAGAGAGAGAAAGAGAGATAGAGACAGACTGACAGACAGACAGACAGAGACAGGCACACAGAGAGGGGGGTAGAGAGACAGAGAGAGACAGAGAGAGAGATATAGAGACAGACACACAGCAAGAAAGAAAGAAAGAAAGAAGGAAATCGCTGGGAGATTGATGAAAGAGGCTATATGGAAGACCCAACAATACTGCCTGCTGCATGTTTGAGCATGGACAGAAGCACAAAACCTTCTACGAATCCGTGGGTTGAATGTCTTCATGGAGGTGAATGAACAAAAATTCACAAGTCTTGATAATCCCCTCAGGATTGGCTGTGTAAGTTAGATCACTCTACAATACTGGACTCCTAGAGGCTGGGTTAAAGGTAGCGTTGTTGATTTGAAAGGCAATACATTATCATGAAGTATAGCAAAATGTAGTAAAACTCAGAAAATGCCTTGTGCACAAAAAAACTCTGCTGAATTAAGCAAGTGCTCTTGGTTTGCAAATATTTATGTTGTAAAAAGGGTAACTATAATAAATTTTTGCAATTTGCAAAAGTTTTATGCATGTCTCAAAGGTTTCTTGTTTCAGGGTATTTGTTTACATGTCAATTGCTAAGGTGTATTGTGAAAATTTGATATATGATTTGACATAGTTTTTCTAAACATGTTTGTGCAAAACAACAAATATGTACAACTTTAATTACGTTTGATGATAATACAAAATACATATTGTTTACCCAGAAGAACGTATTAATGAGTACATTTTGAAAGTCATAGCTTTGGAGATTCTTGGAGTTTTGTAGAGTAAGGCTGCTGGGACAGATATGGGCAAGCACAGCCAAATATGATTTGATTTTTTATTCCTGAAAGCCATCAAATTCTTAGTATGAGAAAGGATGGGGAAACTATTTTCATTGTAATTGATATCTTTATATGTAGTTCATATCTTCAGCAGATATTACATGAGATGAAGAATTTTTTCTTTGACATGTTTATTTCCGAAAATAAACAGGAAACTGTAAACCTATACCATTCAGTGCCACCACCTTTAAGGATAGAATACTGGTGACTGATGGATGCTAGTCACCCCAGGAGCTCCTAACAATCTATCAGCACTGAAGATGCTCAGACATTATTAAAACAAGCTCTCTAAACAGCAGCCAGATTGGAGTACACACAAACATAGTAATGCACACATGGGTCTATCATCGAGAAATGATTCATCCAAATACTTTATTTAAAGAAGGCCAGTCTTCGGATATTCTTCTTTTACAACAATATACTGTAATTCAAAACCAATACAAAATAAATAATCTCAGTTTTGTGTGCTTGTAATTATCAAAACACAATTAAGGACTTCTGTATTTCTACCTCTCTATCCCATTAAATTACATGTCAGTGCAATTAGATTTTCCACGTTCCCGCTAAAGATACATTATACCATGAGCCGAGAGCCAGAAGGGCAGTAATACCCGGTAAAACAATGTAAGTTAATGCCCTTCTGGCTCTCAATAGATGAATAAATACAGTAGTACCATAAACTGACCACTGTAGCGATCAGCCCCCCCCCCCCCCTCCTCTTGTCATCTCATTAAGGAGTCCACATCACCCTCCCTGATTGAATGCTCATCCCAGCGGCTGCTCAAACATTGGGTTCTTGGGCCTGCTTGACGGCGGCGGACAAACTTTAATTTCCTGTTATTAGTGTAAGGCACAAACATTTACTCCTTGTTCCAAATATTGCCTTCCTATGGCTGCCAGCCAGCCAGCCTACAGTATTGCTAGACGGCTATAGTAGTATGTGGAAACAGGCAGAAGATTAAAGGGTTTAAATGATATTATGTCTGCCTCAAAGATATTTGATAGTCTTGAATATGTTTTAATCCTGACTAAGATTTACATTATTTTCAACTGATGTTGTTGATTATTGTGCTTTGTATGCATACAAAATGCAGGCTTGTCATATTTCCCATTATTTTAACTATTTTATTAATTGTAGTTCTATATATACAGACATCATTGTAATTACCAAAACTGCTTGCCACAAGATCCCTGTTACAATACAGTTATCGTATAACAAAGGAGTGTTTAATATCCAATCAGCTTCCATTGACCTGTTGCATTTAAATCTATGTTTTTAAACCCACCTAAAACTGTATGCAGTTTTTCTTTTTCAACCATTGTTGGTGCATATGATAATCAAAATCATATTTCTTCAATAGCTGGTTTGAAGTGAATTTGCACAATCTCTACGTAATTCGTGTGAATAGTCTATAAAAGTTTGATTCAAAACCTACAGCTACCAATATGAATAGATCGAGAGCCATTGCATGCCTGTACAAAATACAGCGAAATTCTTATGGAAATATTTGCCCTTTTACTTCATCCCAAAGTGTCACAATTTTAACCGACTCTCCCTTGGAGGAAATATGGAGTGGTGGGTAGTTGGGATCCAGCATAATTTCATTTTTAGGGTAGCAGGTAATCAGATTTTAGGGCCACGTGTGCAAACATGGCTGCCACGGCTGGCACATGATCCAGTCATCTTGGGTTCCTCCGGGGAACGTCAAACCTCCTCATTCCATTAGTGTCATTGGCTGAGAACCCCTCCCCCCCTCTCAGACCTCCTTGGGTTACCTCTGACCAGTGGCGTATGCAGGATTTTTTCAAGTTTTTCAAGGGGGGAGGGGGGGGGGGGG
>BEXV01000041.1:209347-226002 GCA_003118195.1 Hemicentrotus pulcherrimus | reverse complement strand
GTGGCAGCACCAATAAGGCCTTTGGCTTTCCTAGCTGTCTCCACATTCATATATATTTTGGTTGTTGTATTGTATTGTAAATGTCTCTCTTTACCTTGTACGCCATGTTTTGTATTTTATATGTTTTGTTATGTTTTTATGATGAATGAAATAAAGTTCAATTCAATAAAAAAACAAAGTTGTTCATCCATAACCCCAAACATTGTAATGTAGGTTGTACATGGGTGAATAAATCAGGTGAATCTAGACATCATGAAGGTTTTAATCCATGGCCTTAATCATTAATACTACTGCTTTATCTGAATAGGTTGATAATACTATTTGATAACATTAACATATTTAGATTGTACTTCTACCTTCACAACATTTGATTACATTCCTAAATGTTGTCACCCTGTTGTATATTGATACTCCATTATATCACTCAAGTGTATTTTCACCCAGGTATTCTTAAGATCAAAATTGCTGCCTTATACATATACATTCAGAATTGAACCTGCATACATTTAGTCTATCTACATTGATACTAAGTCTACATCTACATAAGATGATCATTTTTGTTGTAATCCTTTTTCTTCTTCCCTCTGTACTTTTTCTCTGTCCTTCTGCTTCCTTTTCTCAATTCCCCAGACATTCTTCAGTCCCCCTACCCCTCTCTCTCTCTCTCTCTCTCTCTTTTTATTTCAACTCTTTCTCTGTCCCTATCTCTTTATGTGCACTGTATGAAATTCTTTGCAACACTTTTCCTTTCCTGTCTCACAATTTATCCTTTAAACCCTTCTTTTTTCCTCTGTACTTCACCCATCCTCCTGTATCTCGAGCTCTGACTCTCCATGAATTTAATTCATTTAATTTCTGTGAAAGGAATACCCAACAAGTTCTCAATCCTCCCCTAAATGATCCTCTTTAAAGTGCATGACATTGTCACTTGCTCCGTGCATTAAAGCATTGACCCTATTTCTCATGAGAGTTCACTCCTTATGTTCCCCTATGCACCGCCCTCTATGTTCCTACTCTGTGTTACCCTGCCATAATCCTATAACTTAGGGTTAATCCCTACCACTCCTATCTTCAGGCCATGATTTGTCCATGCATTTATCCTCAGGCCAACTAACCACTCTCTCTCCCTCCCTTCTGTCTTTGTCTCCTAATTATCATAGACCCTCTGTAGAGGTGTATGATGTAGAGCTGATGCTCTGCATTTCTTGATTAGATATATTTGAGCATCTTCTTTGCTCTTTGCAGCTAGATCTTAACCAGGAGCAGATGACGAAAATCATATGTTTGCTGTGACTCAGAATGTCTTCCTTCTCTGATAGCTAAAAATTTCATTGCTAGATAAGAGGAATGGTTTTTAGAAAGTTAACCAATTCCTTCTTGAAACTAAGTGGTTCCTGCATTAAGCTTTAGGGAATGAATGAGTATGAACTAGTCAACTAGCTAAGATCAGATAATACTTCTGGCACTGGACACAGCAGATTTGAACCCTCACATTTGAAAATAGCAAATGGTCATCATGAATATAAGCTTCATATGACAGTGGGCACGGAAACACTATGATATCTTGTTACATTAAAAAAAAACTCATCCTCAGTTTGTCCCTATATATGCACATTTTTTATTTATGGATTGAAAAATTTTTTCAGAGTGATCATGTTTGGAACTTTGTTTGTAATACACAAACATTTATTTATTTTCCAAATTCTCCATGTGATACAGAGCTAATTATGTGTCCCTTCAGCCATCATCATCATAGAACAAAGTAATAACTGTGTCGCCCTCCAGCTTCGGAGACATCCGATATACACACCTTAACTGAACACTTGGCTAGATACCTAGCAACACATCACATGACTCCTAGAGTAAACCCTCAAAGTCATATATGCTCTTAAAAAAACAGACGTTTGATCAGTAATTTCCTATATTCAGCATTATTCATAGGGAGTGTAATGCTACTCAATTCACCTGCACCCTAGTGCCTCAATTCTCTTCTTGCATGAACTAGATTGAGTGTTTTGTACATAATGTTAAAGGGATCACTTTCTTCTCTACATCTCTCTCTCTCTCTCTATCTCTCTCTCTTTCTCTCTTTCTCCCCTATTGCTCTCTCTCCCTCTGCTGTTATTCCTGGTGATCTTTCACTGTCTTTTTAGATCTCTTCTCTATCTTTTTTTTGTCCCTGTCTATTCTCCATCCCTCTTGAAACCAAGGTTTGTATTGCAGTATCTTATGTGCTGTCTTTCTGTCTGTCTATCTCTATCTCTGTCTCACGCTCTCTCTCTTCCTCTCTCAGCATTCCCTTTCTTTTCCTCTCTCATCATTTTTCTCCTGTATTCTTTCTCCTCATACCTCTTCCTTGCAGCACGTTGACTCTCTCACTCCTAATCACTTCCTCTCACTTCGCTAGGTACCACCACCCATATTCACAGTTTAATATTCTCATCAGAGGCCCTCTCTCTCATATACCTCGTGCGACGGTATTGATCTGTGCTAGACTGTCATTGGGTAGTGAACAAAGAGGTGGCAAGAAATTGAATATCTATCTAGATTTCTTTTTCATTTTCTCCCAGGGTGTCATCCTCTCTCTAGTCAGGGTGTATTTCCAAACTTTTATTTGTCTTTCATTATCTTGCGGCAGCCTTGACTCATAACTTCCGCAGGGAAGGAATGATGTTAAATTAATTTGTTATGTATGTGGCTGGCAAGACTGCTTTTTAAGTTATGAAATGTAGAGATGCATAGCAACATTAATGTCACATCATTTGTTTACTGGGGATGTTATGAGTCAAGGTTACTGCAAGATATTATAAGACCAAAAGATGATAAAAGTGTCTTTTTACGATACCTATTTAAAGCATACTTTTGATTTCTCATGAAGAAATGCGCATATCATGACTTCACTTTTATAACCTGCATTTGCAATCTGGATTATTATCTAAACATTTTCCAGCTCATTAGTCTTCAACAATTCTAGATCATTCAGTAATTGAACATTTTGTTATCCTCAAATATGACTTTCGTATTATTATCCATTGTAAATGTATATATACCTTAAACAGTAATATTCAAGTACTTCATATGTCTCTACCTCTATGCACTTTATGAATGCAAACTCAATCTCTGGATAATTAGATACTTAATAACATTGCATTACATTGCAAACAAATGATACAAGATTATATACACAGAAGTGATATAGTGGATTACATGGATATACTTTTACTTATTATAGAATCTCTTGCTTTCATTTTTATCCAGGAACCAACTGTGAGATTGATAGCTGTACAGAGCGCTGCACGGGCTCAACAGATAGCATCTGCAAGCATGGAGGAACCTGTCGAAACTTTCTCAATGGGGGCTTTGATTGTAGCTGTCCCAATCCGTACGAGTTTGACGGTCCTTTCTGCGAGGTTCGGACACGGAATTTTCCGCCTAAATCGTTCATGATGTTCTGGTCGCTAAGTCAGAGAGTGAGGCTCCAACTGTCTGTCAGGTAAACAATAGACAACAGTTAACAATAAAAGTACTAATCAATAACAATGATATCAATTAGAGTAACAAATAAGAAATAAAACAACAATGAGTGTAACAAGTGCACATACAAACAAAAATAATGTGGCTATGTGGCATTTAAAAATATTATTTATAGTATTTAAATATTATACATGTAATTGCAAGTTTGCAACCTCCATTTTATTCATGAATTATGCATTATGCGTAATCTGAATTCCCATGACTATGTTGAACAAGAAATGTGTCCGTTGTTTGCGGGGAGCAGGTTTGTGTATGGAACCTTATTTGGGCGGATTTTGCGTCGAAGGCCTTTCTGGTGTGCAAGTCTGCAATCGTACATGTTCCGTAAATCTCTGTGTATTAGGCGCACGTTTTTGCCGCCGAAAAAAATTGAAAGTCGGGGGTGCATCTTATACACAGGTACAGAAAAAAAAGTTTTGATTTATGGCGCTATGCCTGGCAATGTCTCCCAGCTCAGTAATTAGTGTGTTGATTCACCATTCGGAAACTACAACTACACTTAATTTTGTCTGTCATCTTGGTTTGAAAGCAATGCATGACTATTGATGTTTGGCATAGAACACAGTGCTTCTGCTAGGTGATGTGATGAGGCTGGTGTGGGACACTTGGTATCATGAAGCCTATTACTATTATTTTTGACAAGTTTACAACTTCAACTGCACCTCTATGTAAAATGAAGGTCCTTCCCCGTGTGGGTCCTTCCTCCAAAATAGAGGTGCGTCTTATACACAGGTGCGCCTTATACATGGAGATTTACGGTACATTCAATAATGATGGTAATATTGTTATTCCATACTCTTATAGTGCACAATAAGTGTATAATATGTTATATTTCTCTTTGCACATCCAAACAAAAAATACCATGTTATAGGCCTGCTGCCATGATGAGACACTGTACATAGCATTCAATTTTACCTGATATTGTGCATTAGACTGCGGTTTTTACCTTGTTAGGCCTGCTACCATGATGAGACACTACATAGCATATTGTGCATTAGACTGCGTTCATATATATCACTTTGAACGCTGTGTGACCCATGTATTGTGGCTAAAACATCATGCAAAAGCTCTCTCATTTATAGATTAATAGATGGGACACCATAGAATATTGTGCATATGCCCATCTGGGCAAACAGTTTGTTTTTGACATTTGACCTTAAATGGTTCATTTATCACAATTACTGCAATCCTAAATAGTTGGGAGTTTTGTGTGCCAATTCAATCAACAAGTTCAAATCTATGTATGAAATATTCAGAACAGCTACAAAACTCCCATCAATTGTGTCAAAACATGATTTATTCTGCCAAATTCTTAAGCTATTATCATGAAGCAGCTATTAGAAAATGATATGATAGAGATGTATTTTGATCTCTTGCTCTCTTCCCAACAAGAGTTAGAAAGAATGAATGTGATTGGTGCCTTGAGGCATTGCTGAGGCAAACAATAAAAAGAGGCAGATACTTCTGATTTCGGAATAATTGAATCAAGATTATATTTGTCTATGGAGGTCAATAGATGTCACTGACATGATAAATGCTTTCCTGTGGTGGTCATATAGTGTAAAGACATGCAGAAGTAACTATACTGAACACATTTTGGTAAAAATATTTACATTGGCTATGTTCACATGGGACTGTTGTAGTTTTAAACTTTACATTTTCAAAACTTCAAAGTTATAAACCAAGATGATCTAACAACAATAAGAGTTCATGTGGGACCAAAACAACTATTCAAAGTTTTAAACTACAAGCCCAGATAGCATTTATTTCAATTACAAGCTGGCGCAACCTTAAAGTAAATTATTTGATTGAGGACCCCAGCTGCTCATAGTCATTGCGCTAACCTTAAGATTACTTATGGTTTATAATTTTGCATAAACTTTGTAACCATGAGTGCGCCCACACGGTCCCTAACTACAAGATAACTTTGAATTTTAAAAACACAGCCTAAACTAAGAGTTCATGGACTGTCGCAAGAACCTATTATTATTCAGAGGTGGAAAACATGGATAACAACGCATGTGATACAAAGCAACTTATAACCCATATGATAGGACTAGCTTATATTGCCATTTATTTTTGATCTAAACTCACATATCCCTGATAACTGTCTACCCTTTTTCAATGTCATAAGGGATCGGCCTTAGTATGGACACTACGGAATGAAATGAGCCATGTATCAAACTCAATTTTGAAGTATAATTTTCAATGTCAATTTTTGTATAGGTTGGATTGATTTTTAATCTGAAAATGCCTTACGATTTAATATCAAACAAACAGATGTTTTTTGTAAGTCAGAGGGATTCTGATTTATGGGAAATATGTACATGCAGAATCATATAATTCATAATTTTGTTTAAAATACACACACACACAGTAAAAAAAGTATTAAAAAATAAAATTAAAAGGGCTTCTTATAGAGCATGTATGAGATAAAAATATTGAGGAGTATATATAATAAGAATGAAAGGAAGGAAATTACCTTTTTTTTAAAAATGCTTTGTTTTTTTCTTTGAAAAAGTAACTGAAACGTAACTTTCAGTGAAGTGAAGATTGAATGTTTTGATGAATTTAACTCTGCTTGCCGGTGGGGCAATGTACATATTTTTCAGTACACTGAAGTCGGGGAATCAAACAGACAGGGAAAGTCTTGTACATGTAGATAGTGAAGTTGCCAAGATTGGCACTTTTAACCTGACATTTTAAGCGCCTTTTATTCCAGATCCATCTCACCTCGATAACCCTTCCAATCAAGCCGACACACATCTCCCAGCCCAAGCGCTGCACGACAAAGCCTCTTGTGATACCCTTCTTACATTGTCTTGGTTCTCCATTGCTATGATTCACCAGTGTCCTAATGATTCAGGCCTTGTTCAAATTTACCCATGTCACTGACGATACATCTTCCAATTATTCAATCCAGCCTGACCGACCAAAGTCCCCTTCTTAAATCTTTGAGGTGAGATCTCTGCGTTGTCTGCAGAAATATATGGTGGTTGGAAGGTGCGGTTGATGGATATAGGCAAGCATATGATGATCAACAAGTCATTGTACTGGCGATGCCTCATCATGCACTCTTCCATCAAGTCAAGCAGAGATATTTAATCCTAGATTCTATTCTAGATCTCACAAGAAATTGAATTCACTAGTGTGATAATTAACATTCATTTACATATTTATTTTCCATGTTTGGCAATGTCTTGGTGTGTGGTAAATGCATAATTTAGCAAAAGGTTGTTACCAAAACCTCAAAGTGTAGGAGTGAGAAAGTTTTACAAAATTGACAAAATCTGAAATCTGGTGGCTTATCAGGAATTCAAGAAAATGAAATTACAATATTTACATTACAATTTGCACTCAATCAACTCTAGAAAGTTTTTTCCTTTAAAATTTTTTAAAAATATACAATTGTGTTTATTTTTCAATGAGTAATAATATTTCAACAGTAAACCTGTCTCTATTCTATGATATTACTGTTTATGAACAAAGTGTTAAAGCAGTGCATAAATAGTTGGATTCTAGCATAGATGTTGAATCTCTTGAGTCACAAATCAGAGATATTCATAACCATGCTCTGATGTGAAATGCTGGTATTTCTCTTCACCTATAAAATTCAAGTCAATGAATAATCTTGAATATTCCTTAAAGTGATTGGCTAGCTTTGCGAATAGCCGATCTAAAAAATTCTCAAACTAAATGAAACATGTGTATGGGTACATGTATTAGTACTCAAAAACCCTGAAAACTACCATTGTTTAGACTGAAAAGCTGTAAGTTCAACGCAAACCACGATTTTGTATAATATCGCATCTCTGAGACCTTTTAAATGGAGACCTTTACTCGAGTTCAAAAAGTGTTTTCAAATACTTCCCAAAGGTTTTATGACTTGAGACTCTCAGAGCCATATTCTAAAATTATACCTTGCATGTTTATACCATTTTCAAGTAACAGAATTAGATATTTTTAAATTCCTAACAATGTTAGCCAATCACTTTAATTGATTGAAATCCTTTCATCTTCCAGCTTTTCCTCCACGGAGCCCAACGGACTGATCTTCTACAATGGCCGCTACAACCAGCAGCATGACTTCATCGCTCTTGAGATCGTCAACAGCCAAGTTCGATTCTCATTCTCAACCGGTAGCATTGTCACCACGGTAACCGCATCCAGACAGGGAGGAGTCAGCGATGGGGAGTGGCACACTGTTGCGATTGATTACAATTTTAGGGTAAGTCACCATCCCATGTGGCATTGGTATTCAGTATCCCTGTGCTTGCTCAAGGGTTTTGCATGTTGTGGATGTCTGGAGAGTTTAAAATGTCTTCTTTGGCACTCAAGTTTGTAGGAGGAAATTGATATATTAATCTGCATTTTCTTCATCCATTAAAGTAATGGAAAATGAATTTAAAGGAAACATTGAAAAGTGGTATTGTCCAGGAAAGCTCTTTAAAGTAATTATTGAAAACTGATCTTATTTTCTAACTGTATGTTTCCTTAGAATGCATAGGGTAGATATGTAAGTGCTAATTTATTATAGAATTAAATCTTATTTTTCCCGGTACTGCAATTTGCACAGTACATCTAAATGTTGTTTTGAAAATATTCTATATATTACTTAATATTTTCCGCAGAATTTTCTATTCAGAGTTGCAAACAGGTGTCCCTGGTGGGACTTTTAAAAACCTCTATGGGAAATTTATGTGTAATTAGGAAAGCCATAGAAGCAAGATGGTGGATAGCCTGTGTGTAGAACCCATGGGGGACCCCCTCCTCATTTACTTTCTTCACATGGCCAATCTTCCATGAAACGACTCAATTTTCCGGCTCCTTACCGCCGCACGCAAGTGGTCGGAGTGGCTCTTTCAAGTATCCCATAGGATTGTGGATTTATGTCTTTCTCCTCATTTGGATGGCTCGTGGGGCAATTAAAAGAAGGATGTAATTATATTAGGAGGTTGCATTAAGAGATCATCACGAATCCTTTCATTAGCATAATTGAAAAGGTTTGCATCAAAAATAACAATGCAATCGAAATCATTACTGGATTCTAACCTTGTGGTTGTGTACAGCCATATGATAGGTCTCTCTTCATATAGAGGGCCATATATTTGGTGTAGTAGAGGAGTAACCACTTTCTGCCAGCTATTGCATTTCTGAGAACAAAAATTGTATCCTTTGCATAAAATGATTGTATGCTTGTATTGCTTAAATCAGGGAAGATCTGTGAAATATCACAAAGATTGAGTAATGTGGAATGACTTTTTAAAAAGTAATGGATTAGTAATAAAATTTCATTCTCATATTACATTCAGCTGTAAAGGGTTATTTTGTTTCAATCAACCTGATTCATGTAACTATCTTGACTGATATCAAACACCATTTTCTTTGCCCTACAAACTCAACGAGTATTGAAATGCCATCAAGATGTTCTCACATCTTCATCCTCTCTCTCTCCTCTCATTTTAAATATGAAATATCATGTGACCCTGAAAGGGTGCGCTATCAAATCATCTTCAGGAACCAGTGGGCATGAGGCAATCTGATTACGAGCCTTGATCAGTGGATAGAAAAACAGGATCTCGCAGGCATTTGCAGCGTAACTAGATAACTCTAATCCCCTTCACCATATTTGCTGGGGGATTATCAATGAATGGGAAAGTGATGTGTTTGCCTTTTGAGATCGGAAAAAGATGAATATTGCATGCCCATGGTCCCAGGTTTAAACAAACAAGGATGGAAGTAGTATCACCTCAGTTGCCAATTTCAAGATCAAAGTTTCACCAAACTTTGTTTTGCATAGAAAAGTTTGCCTTGTTGGTATTACTGAAAAAAGTTTTGATTGCACTTTTCAGGCTGAACCGAAATTAATTCTATGTAGTACTCTGAATTTAGTTGTCATTTTGATAATGCTGAACTCTCCCTCCTAATAAAAAGACATTTAAGAGGAAGAAAAAATGTCCATTCTGTTGTTAGTGTGCCAAAATAAAAGAGTGACTTAATTTTCACCAAAGAATTTTCATAATTTGAACAGGTTAGATAGGGTAAGTACATCAAATCCCTTGCAATTATCATATTTTTTGTAAAGAGATGGGCCTTAATTGAAGAATAGAAAAAGCTGCAACCAAATGTTGCAAACTGATCCCTTAAAGGTACTATGTCCCATTTGCAGGCCATAAAAATCAAAAGGTTAAATTCCAATGGCATTTGAAAGAAAATACTAATTTAGAACTCCTTTAAAAAAAGGGGGGGGAGGGGCTTGAAAATGTCTTCAAGTGGGAAAATAACGACTATTAGTTGTCAAATCGATTTAGGGGCTATAGAGCCAATAAGTAATAGTCTTAATTTTCAGACCATTTTACCACATGGTCGTACGTTTTATGCCGCTCAAAGATTCAATCAGTTTAATTTAGGCCATTTCAAGAAGTGGGTTTATTGATGTAGACAAATCCTTTCACAGCTTGTTTTATGTATGTTATTACTAAAGAAGAAAAAAGCCAGTCAGTCACTCAATACAGACAATAGTGTCTGACAGTGAAGTCTAGCAAGTAAACTGGTTTCCTTGCATAATTTGAATATTAGGACTCTGCTAACGTTTAAATTTCACAGATGGGACATACATGACATATTCATAATTCCTGCAGAATTTGAGGTTGGCTGCAAAAGGGACATAGTATCTTTAAATTATTATTTTTCTTCAAATTTCTTCAATTGGCCAAATCTGGCACTAAATGACTTATAGCCAATAGCAGAAGAGAGAACATCATAATGATGATACGCTCATCGCCTAGATTCCAGTTTTGGATATTGATTTATAATCCTCAGGAAATGGGGTATTAATTTTTGATAAGGCTCTGTGATGACCATGCATGCATCAAGTTGAAACGTGGAATGGCTGAAATGGATTAGTGTGATGTTACACAAGGTTTAATATCAAAGATCATCCTTTTCTGTCATTATCCTACTAAATATTACTCTCTAATAGAAAGGCGATTGTTCTGTAGGTATCATATGAATAATTCATTACTGCTAATCTCTCTCTCCTGCTGCTAGATCATGTTAATGAATTGCAGTGGTAGACCTGATCTCATTCTGATATATGGTTTTATAAGTTTCTATTGCAATATGATAGGAAAAGCTATCATATTGATACACTTTTTGCACCTACCAAATCGGCCACTTTTTAATGAAATGTGTTTCAGTATCCTTCTGTTGTGGTTTAGTACATGTTTTTAATGTTTCGTCTTACTGCTTTGTAATTAGTACCAACATAACATGCAAATGTTAATTCATTTCAGTCTCATTTCTGAACTGCATGACAAAATGTCATAGTTTCTATAATATATATCTTATGTTAAAGTTGAATCACTTGCCTCTTCAAATTTATTTGCTTCCGTTTTTGTAGTCCAAGATCTTGTACGAGGAGGTGAAAAAAATGATAGAATTTCACTCTTACCTCTAATAAGGCCCTTGTACAGTACTTCCATACGTCACAGATCCATTGCCTCCTTGCCTCTTTTTTAATGAAGCAATAGACGGTACTTCACAGAAATGGCTTGATGTGAGGAGAATACTATACTTTGAGAGGGCTTCTTTGGACTCTCTTTACCATGAAGGCAGGCAATCCCATTCTGTTCATTTCCACTCCCATCACACTACAATCCCACTCAAGATGTTTGGTATTTCCTGTGCAAGGGGGACAAATGTTGTTATGGAAAGTTTTTACAGAAAGTAATCTAAAACCTGCAAAAAAGCTCACATTTAGAGAATATTGTGAAATCTTATCATTCTTTTGCCATGTGTTTTTGGAAGAATGCTTCTTGAAGAATACCATTCGAGGAGAAAACTATACATTGATGAGAGGAGTTATATGGACGCTTTCTTCTTTACAAGTAATACCACACCTGACATGTTGGCATTTCCTGTTTATGGGGTGCAACTATTTTTGTTTAATGGTTAATATGGAGTGGTAGATGGTAGACAGTAATTCTAAAGAAAGAAAAAGGGGTGTTAAGAAAGAGTGTTGTGACTTTAAGTTGTTTTTCTTGCCATCTATATGTTTTGGAGTGAATGCCTTTAGGAAGAATATTCTGTGAGGAGAATACTATACTGAGAGGGCCTGGATAGGGGTTATTTGGACCCTCTCTACCATACAGGCAATCCCACTCCTAACATGACATTCCCACACTTGGCTTTCAACATTTCCTGTGCCAGGGGTAGGAATGTTGTTGTGGAAAGGTTATTATGAAGTGGTAGATGGTAGAAAGTAGTTTTAAACTCTTTGAAGAAGAAAAAAACTATTTCCGCTGTATTGCCTTATGTTTTGAAAAGTATATGTCTGTAGGAAGGAGGTGGCCATACTTGTGTGACTGCTACATTGCTAAAGGGGAAAATTGACTCCTTGCTTGTGCATGTTATTATTACAGATAGCTAGCAGGGACTCTAGCAAATTTCTTTTAGTCAGCTTATCCTAGATGATTAATAAATAGCACAAACATAGGGTAATTTACACTGACAACATAAAATAAAATCCCCCAAAGTAATGAATGTATTTTCTTAGTTCATCCCATCTCTATATCCTCTATATACCACCTTCATATACATTATGGTGTGCTTGTACATCCTGTATGTACACACTTCACAACTACATACAGTATCTTTTCCGTCGATACATAAAACATTTTCCAGGGATGCCTCATCAGATATGTATTGGTTGGGCTGCTGATGGCCTAGATAGCCTTGATATTTGATTAATCAAAGATGAGAAATGATATGAAAAAGCGAGTGGCTGGGCAGAGGATATATGTATTTTTAAAACGGTATCAGTTTTAATCATTCAGCCATGTAACTCACCCACTCCTGATTTTGTGTGGGACTAGCGATATCTAGTTATGCAGGTATATTCAGGTGAACTGCTGAAAATTATTCACATGTTTTTCTTCAAAATTGAAAAACAGAGATTGTTTAGACAATAGTTTTTGACAGATCCTGCTTCTTGACATTACAGAACAATAACTGTCCTCTGGCATACATGTGGCATGTATTGCTATCAATCAAGAATGCTTATAAATACGCACATTGACATTTTGAAATGCTCTATAGCCGCATAATTTTGCAAATATACATTTCATTTCTATCTCCCTTGTCAATACACTGTGAAGACATTTTATTCCTGGCATCAGAGACCTTTTCAATTAATAAATCAAGAAGGTTAGATGCAGAAAAAATGGCTCTTACAAATTCAGGAAATCTAGCCTTGTTTAACCGTCTCTTCACATTAACGGCCAATATTTCAGTCCCGGTTCTAATTTCTGAAAACCGGTCCAATCGACCCAGTTTTAGCTATCGAGGAGGTGGAGGCCTGGAGCTCCTTAAATGTCAGATGCAAGGCTGTCAGAGAGAGATGTAAATCTTTTGTTCTCCCAGGCACACAGATATGGCGTCATGTTTGAGACAGGCTTTTTTAAATATGATTGTCTAGTATGTTAGGTGAGATTACTTTTATCTCCTTTGAGTTTTAAAGAAAATCTTAAATCAAATGAAAAGTAACATGGTAATATCATAGGGTCCATGCATGCAGTATCAAGACTAAAAATTTAAAAAAAAAACATGACCAAAAATTTTGGTACAAAATGCATTACAGTTGGTTAATTTTAACTTTGGACTGCATATATGAGTAAGAGCTGTGGTTTTTAATTAACCAAACTTATAGGAAAGTTTGTTTACAGGTTTATTTTACTTGTTCAGACAACCAATCTACTGCGTACTGGAACAAATCAGACCATATTTTCTCACAATGCAATATTAGAGCTCAAAATTAGCATTCATATAGTATATTGGTTGAATAGAAAGTGTATGGGTATTCAGGAGCTCGATATTACACTGTTAGGAGACACCAGGTGTGGTAGAGAAACATCTTCTTTTGAGATGGAAATATCAGAAGATAAGGGAAGATAGAATGACAGATGGAATGTATGAAAGATTATGTGAGTATAGGGGTAATATTAACCTGTTTAGTGCTGAATTCTCTCATCCCTATAGGTATAACACGGGACCACTCAGATCCAGTAGACAATGGGTTCATTTAGGTTATACCCAATGAGAAAGTCAGCTTCCATTTAAGTTATTAAAGGAGCATTATGAGATATTCACCTCAATGCCAGAAATTTGAATTGTGTGAGTGGGACTCCATATCTTTCTATTACTTAGAAATATAGGATCTGTCACAAGAACATTTTGGCCTTGTCATTTTTCTGCCTTCTTTGATGTCATTATATTTAGATAAATTTCCAATGTTTTTGTTAAAAGGTCTTGTTTGCTGGAGGGCAAGTAATTTATCCCGTAATGAATTACATTTATAAGCTTGTTAAATAGTGTCCATTCTTATTCGCTTCACCTTTATTTGTTGTGATTGTTACAATCAGGATATCCTTTGCCCATCTTCCAGTATGTCCATTTCAATCATCTTCAATTTTGTCCAATCAAAATAAACTCTTTCTAAAATGACCTGTAATTCTGTTCATTTCCCCAAAAATCCAGATCGTCCCCTGAAAACATCCAGTTTTATGCAAAATTCCCATTTGATTGCTTTCAGAAATCTCCCCGCTTGTGGCAAATTCCCAATATGACCAATACATACAAAGCTATTAACTGGAGTAAATATGGTGGTCGGATACAGCCTATATAGCCTGGGGTCCAATGAAGTTTATTGTCTGTGAAATGTGGCCCAGTTTTCATTCACCCATCAGACTGATTTGTAAAATTCCAAAAGTTGATATTTGGTCTTTTTAAAATTACATAATCATTATATTTATCATCATCATCATCATCATCATCATCACCACCATCACCATCATCATCATCATCATCATCATCATCATCATCATCATCATCATTATCAGAGTTCTTAAAACTTGGAGCTGCATGAATTAGGATTATCTTAGCAAAGATTCTGACTTTACTCTACTTTGCACATTGAAGACATGATCACTCACATTTCGTGCATTCTAATTTCTAAAAGCATTTCCTCTCATCTCGTATCCTTACTCTCATAGATCCTCCAAGCCAAGTCTACAGTCAATGACCGACTAAATGTGAGCATCGGAACCACCCCACCCCCCCCCCCAAAAAAAAAATCACAAGTTCAGCCTGCTAGCCTAGCCATGCCACAACTGCTTTCTAGTGGCATAAGATTACGCTATTTTCTCTGGGGCATGTACGATGCTGCTCTGCATTGAATGAAGTCTCTTAAGCATTTGGTCAAAGATGCATGAATAATTTGCAGGACAATTAATCCGCGTATGATGACCAAGCAAAGGTAGAGCAGCTTGAAAGCGGCTGGGGACGGCTACCTGGGAAATATGCTCAAATGCATCATCGTTTTGTTCATGATGATGGTGATGATGATGGTGATCGATGAGTCAGCCAAGCTCTTTAAACTTGCAATCAACAGCCAGTTGTTGAGAGCATGTAGAGTTAACACAAATTGCTGTTGATGACATTATGTTAATTATTCATTGTTTTCTAATTTGAGGCAATATATTAATTTTAACCATAATGTTTCCTCTTAAAGAAAAATACTTGAATTTATTTTAAAAAATTAGCTTTTATTGTATTCCACCTCATGGCAGACTAATTTACTATTTAAAATCTTTTTTGAAACCTTATGATTCCAAAATTAACTTTTCAATTATTATTATTAGATAATACTCCTTGTTTCAATTTTCTTTTGGGTTAAAAAAGGAAATTTGTCTGACCATTCTTGTATTTGTAATTAAGGTATGGTAATTACAGGAATTTTAACAAAATCTCTTCAACAAATTATCTCATGAATCCCATGATCCATGAAAATGAAACTCTTTTCTGAAGGCACTCTCCTTGACTCTAATTTCTCTCTCAAACCTAACGTTTTCTCCATCCATTAACCATTCATTTACACCGATGCCATCGATACTCCATTCTCCCCACCAAACCCATTAATAGCGCTAAGCATACTCCGACCCCCTTCCATCCCGCATCCACGCACCCGTCGGGCGTAAACCCACACCACTTCACCAACCCAGTTCTTTGTCTCCTGTGTTTGCGCAAGCTCTCTACTCGGTCATGAGAAGTTTGAATTTTTGATTTTGTTTTCTTTTTGAAGAGATGTAGAAGAAAATAAGCAGCACTGGGAGGAGGGATTTGAGATGTGGAACGGGGGCAAGGGCCTTCAAAACAGTCCTGAATGATGAAAATATCATTATCCAAACTTATGTGCAAATAGAACTTGAACCTAGATTTGGAGAAGGGAAGGCTTCGCTGTTGTCACATACAGTGCATACAGTTGAAGGCACAGTGCGGCATGGATAATGCTCAACATTTGCAATTGGTGCAAGAGTGCCTGTTGTACTGAAAGAAACATTGTAGGAGTGGCAATGATCTGTTTTATGAATCCCTGATTCAATGTGAGAGGGCAAATATCAAATTTATTGATGTAGACTGATAAATAGATTCATTGAATATTATCGTAATTCAGCTTGAATGAAGGTGTTTAATGAGTAGGATATGCACCATTTCTCGATAGTCAGCCGTTGATGTTTGAACGCTGTACAATTGCATACATTTTATCACAATCATTCAACAGTGTTATAAATCACAGACAGCTTGCTTCATTTCAAGGCAAAAATATAAATGCAAAGGTGATGAAAAGCAAATAAAATAGGAACTAGACAATACAAATATAACAATAAATGGTTCTTTCAACAGAAATGATATTTTTCATGCATGGTCTGCCATGCTTGTCTTTTAAGGTCAAAACTAGTGTGATTAACCACTGCAAACATGAATCAAGGTTCTCACGTTTATATTGCCAAGGCAATGTACGACTGTGTTAGATATTGATTATAAACCTGCTTGGCTATTAGTTAGAATTAGATTTTTCTCATTTTCAATAAAGTGAAAATGAAAGTGATTGTTGTGTGGGCGCATCTATCCTTTACTATGCAGTTCAAAATAGTGGGAATGTTTCAGTGGGATTGATTAATGGTTAGCTTGTTCAAAGAGTAAGTTGATTATGAAGGCTTCTTGCTTTAAAATATATTTGAATAAGCATGTTTTGTTTTTTGTTTTTTTCTGGGGGGGGGGGG
>BEXV01000041.1:196538-209335 GCA_003118195.1 Hemicentrotus pulcherrimus | reverse complement strand
TCTCTGCCATGGGCGTTTATCTTTTACTTTAAAAAAATGTCATACATTTTTATCATACTCTGAAAGATTTGTTTTATACATAATTTCTATTTCATTGTAAACAAATCCAGGCCTTTCTCGTAGTGAAAATAATATCCTCAATCTCAAGTGCTAAATCGGTAGACTATGAATATTAACAAACCTTCTCAATGTCTGTCTTTTCTCTCACCATTAAACTGGAAAACAGATCCAGCGAAAAAGGATTACATTTTGATGAAATGCTCTATGATATTAGATTATTAAACATACTCTGTTGATTTAATTTCAAGTCAGCTCCACCAGAGCGTAGTCCAAAACGCATTCGCGCCTGCTTGGTTGCTTCTCCCAACTCAAAGCCATTTGAGCAGTGCATGAATTGGAAAAAAAAAGGAGAAAGATTGGATAAAATTTTCACCCGGAGGTGAGGGCGAATGACGGCGGCAATTCTTTTCATTTGTAGGTTGCCGACAGTTCTTTTCTCCCCATTTTTTTCCTAATTCAGATGTTTGCATATTGTTGGGGGAATTTCCATGGAATATGCGCTAATAGCACTGACAAACTATGATGAATGTGGTATTGTGTACTGCAGTGGAAGGAATAAACAGAGGAAGAGGATGAAAGGGTCTGGAAAAATTGGCCGCCAGCATTTTGCTTTTTCACCCATTTCATGCGATGCATGCAGGCTACTCGGTTATAATTAAGGTGGTGGACAAGTTTGGATTAATAGCCCCTTTTTCACCTATTTATGGCTTAATAACTACCTGCCACAGTGACATATTCATGTCTGACAGCAATTAAATAGCCTACATTACCATTTATCCTGAGAGAAATGCACAATAAATTCAATTCCGAATCTAGAACATGGTCTGATTTATTTCATTTCCAAGAGTTTCTGTCGTATTTTTACAGAGGAGTTTTATTGAAGCAGCTTTGAGCCGTGGCGTCAAGTTCCCAGTTGCTAGTGTAGCTGACATGAATGGGTCATGTATGCAGTAACAATTACTATGCATTCAGTTTCCCATTAGTAGTGAGGTAGTGCAATTAGAAATCTTCCTCTTTCTCTATTTGAAGTTAATATTGACATTCAGCCATGTGAAACCAACCTATCTCTTTGTACACAGATAATAATGATAGCAAGACCTATGCTGAAGAAAGGGCATAATTTCAAAGCTGTTATGTATCCATGTATTACTTGAAACATGTGAAATTTTCTTGATAATCAATTTTTTAGAGATGAATATGGAATATATAGAACTATTTGAAAGTTTGGAATCAAAACGAAAAAGAGAGGTTGAAGTATAATGGCTGACAGATACAGGACCGTCAGGTTCATGATTGTGAAGGTTTACTTTATAAAATAGAAAACCTTTGTAATATTGGTGCCATTAATTAAACAGCAATTGGAATGTAAGTCTCATTATTATATCTATATGTTTATACTCTGGAATAACATTTATTCTGGAGTCGTTGATGTGTTGCTTTTCTTCAAGAGCATTTGATTGTATCAGTCTGAAACGAGTAAGGGAGCAGTGAATTACAGTATGCTTGAAATTATATTTGATGACATTGATTTAAGTGCTAATTATTGCCAAATGGAGATCACTTAGTGTCTCTTATTTACCAAGTCATAAAAACAGAAAATTGTAATGTGTATGGTAGATGGAGAATGAAACATATTGTAGAGACATCTTTTGATGGTAAATGACATAACATGAAAAATTCATAGATTGATGCAGTCACAGCCCTGGGTATAATATAACATTCATACTTGATGCATAGCAGGGTTTGGTGAGGGTCGTGAAGGGTTGTAACAGCTAACACCATCTTGTTTGGGGGCTATTAAAATTTTATAGGATTCTGGGGACCTCTCCCTTAGGGAAACTCCCTTGTTATGAATAATGAAAATGGATTGAGGTGAAAAAGAATAACAACATTAGTGAGAGATTCAATAGGAGTGGATTTTGCATTTAGATTGAATGATCATGCTGTAAATAAAGCAGCCTCTGCATTTGAATGGCATTTCTAAATGTTGTTTTATTCATTACAAACTGAATCCACAGCATTGAAGGATATCTTTTTTTAGATAATAGAATACTCAAGTTATTTGAAGATATTCACACACATATATAATTATATAGATTAAGATTGCCTCAAAATGTACAGAAATAGCATCTTACCTAAAGTTGTTTTTCGGTTGAAAAGGTTTTTTTGAAGTCCATAATAATAATACCACGTGAAAAAAAATCTTCTGTTTTCAAGAGAAGTACAGTAGGTCAATCTTATATTTTCTTTCCCAACTGAAGTGCCAAATAGAAAATCTTGTGTAAAGTATTGTAGAAACAAACCATGATTTTTTCAAATTAGTAGTTTATAATTTGCAATCAATTGAGAACTTGTACATTTTGACTCCAATTGTAAATACACTCTAAATCACTTTTTATTAGTGGGAGCTCTAGTTTTCCATGTATATGTTCTAATTTCTATCAATTTGTGTGTTTGTTTATTCCAGACTGCAAGGATTATTCTGGATGATTGTGATCCTGCTGTAGCCCTTGACAATGGCCACCAGTTTGATGACTTTACCTGCGCTGCAGAAACACAGTTCCTTGGAGAACTCAGGTAAGAATTGTTTGATGCATTTCTAAACAGAACAACGACAAGAAGAGAAAGTTGAGTTATGGTATTCAAAGATGAAAAATAAGATTTGAGCTTTCTTCTTGTTATGATTTAAGTCACAGCTGAAAAGTTTAGACCAAACTTGCATGTCTTGTGTGTGTAACCCCACATACCCATTTCTGTTTGTAGTGCATTTTATCCTGAAAGCTCTCAATACACAAGTATTAGAATAAAAACGTGTTAGATGCCACAAAGTAAGTGGCAGTGCCTTATTCTTTTTACTACATATAGTATACAACCGTTTGACCAACTTTGTTTATCACTGAAATGCTTGCAGCAGCCTTGTTTGTTCAGATTTTCTTTCTATAGTAGAAAAAGTGTTTATTACAAAATAACATGACTCAATCATACATTCTGGTGTAAAAACAGGCCTGTCTACATGTTAATGGAAAGTTTGCATGTAACTGTATACATGCCATTAGAGTCCTCAAAGATTTGGACACGTAAGTCTCATAAAGTGCTACTGTTTCAGGGGCATTATTTGTTCAAGGATATTTCAGACTGTCCAACAGCCTCATCCTCAAATCCCTGGGATAAAAGACACTTGAGCAACATTTGTTAAAACTTCTGTGAGAATCCAGTATCCAAACACACGCTTACCCCTCATTCACACTACCCAAATTCATTGTAAAGTCGTATAGCGATTTTATGAATAATATGTTTGTTTCTTGTCTAATATTGTTGTTTTAAATGACATGTCGTATAGCAAAACACATGTGTGAGCATTGGTTTGAATAAAACTCGATAAACAATTGGGGTTCTATTCTAGGCTGGAAGTAGTGTGTACAAAAACCAAATAATGTGGCAGGGCTTATCCTGGGTGCGCACTGATGATTGGCCAGTTGTCATGGCAACTAACCTCTACAAAATAGTATCTTTACCGGTAGACGTTTCTAATCTTGTCTGTACACCCCTTTTGCTATAAATGATAATCCCTTTATAAATAATTTTTGTGTAATTTTCTCCAGTCTGAATGGGCTGTTATTTTTCATTCTATCCTTCCGCCTTGCTGCTGAAGCATTGACAGGAGTGGGATGAAGCCCCAGTCGGTCCCAAGCACTCCCAACTGTCTGCGGCCAAATATTAGAAAGATGATTGATTTCTTCGCTCTGGCTGTCTCATTTTTCATCTCATATTGTGAGGGGTGCCTCCCCATTTTGTACATCAAAGTATAGGAATGCTATGCCGCTTAGTACTGGGAGTAGGCATAGCCAAGGGGAGGAGGGAGAGGGAAGGAGGATGAGAGAGAGAGTGAGATAGAGGAAAAAATTGAAATAGAGAGAAAGAAACATACATTAGATAAATTGACAGAACAGAACTAGATGTAGAGAAAGCAAAGAGAGGGTGAGAAAGGGAGATGGAGTAAGAAGTTGAGATATATATACTAATAGTTAATGTAGAGATGAACGAATGAAGAGATAGAGATGATCAGATGGTGAAAAGGAGGGCTGTTGGATATTCTCAAGGAAAAAAATCAACTGTTGGTGTCTGTAGTGTTTCAGAATTTGATAAGCTTCATCAATTACTGTAATGTATATGAAAAGATATAAGAAAACTTGAAAAGACACATATCTAGAATAAATGTGATTATTGTGATGAGAGAAAGGTTGAAAATCTACATTAAAATATATATTATTATAGAACAACAAATGGGAATACAATTGTATAAGCTGAAGATTTTGTCTGTCATTGCTTATCAAATACAATACAGGATATTTGTAGATGGGAAATAAATTGGTATTAATAAAACTGGCTACTTCAAAAAGAATGATTCTGAAAGAAATAGGAAGTGGAAGGAAAGTGAAGAAAAGAATCTTAGCCCTTTTCAAGAGAACGGAAGAGGGGTGGGAATTGTGTAGGTTAGGATAGGAATAGGAATAGACAGTATAGAATGTAGATAGGGAAGAGAACTTGTGTAAAGAATAAAATAATGGGGGGAGTGGGGGCACAGAGAGAAGGGGGNAGGAACTATCAATTGAACGCGGGGGAGGAAAAGGTTGGAAACTAAGAGTAAATGCATAAAAAGGGGCATTTGCTACGAGCGTAGGAGGACAAATCTTACGTAGATATGAACACAGTAAACATGACTTGATATTGGGATACAAGTAGAGAGAAGGGGGGGGGGAGAGAAATGCGGACAGAGGGAGAAAAATGGAGAGACATACAGAGACAGTGAATAGTAGTAGATGCTAGACATTGCTTGTGCCTGTATGAAAGACTCCAAAGAGGATAGCTGGGAAGGTGAACTAAATGGGCTGCAAATTTGTAGTATCTTGTTTCAAATAACTAGCGCTGATGAAAAATTCTGCCTCGGGTGTTGATTTGTAGAAACATGGAGGGTATTGAATTTTCAGAATGCCTCCAGGCTAGAATGTTAGGAAGGTACATCAAAACAAAGGGAGAGAGAAAGCTTCAGCAGCTTCGCTCTTTGGAGGAAAAAGAACCATGTGAGGTATACAAATGACTAATTGGTCCCCAAATTAGTAGAAACTATCATGTTCTGGTTTCTAATTACACTTTATTTAGGGAATACATTTTTATTTGTAATGTTTTCAGTTTATGAGAAAACAAGAACAGTATTTTCATGACCAAGTAATAATGTAGATTTACATCATGTAGTCTTTCTTGAAGATTAGAAGATTAGAATTTTAGTAATCAGATAAAGGATGAGTGCATTATTTACTGTTAGGAACACCAGTGCAAACCACTCCTCCATAGAGCCTTTTGCCACACTGATGCTGATGCTTTGTAATGCTGCTTTATGATCAGTTGAATATTAAATAAGAAATCATATTGGAAAATCAATGTAACAATGGGTCATTGAATGGTATGTTGGCTCATTGCTAAGAATATCAAATAAAAGTAAGTAAGTAATGCATTCATATGTGCCATTTCAGATTCTTTATCCCTGGAATATCCTCAACTAAAAGCAAAAAGGTTTTAGTAAATAAATGATTTAACTTCCTGTATCTCCTTGCAGATTCCTGGACCTCAATGGACCCTTCATCATTGGAGGTCTCCCAGAGCTTCCCAGTGAGTTCCCTGTGGAGAACACTGACTTTGATGGCTGCCTACGGGACATCTACATCAACAACGAGCTCCTGGACCTCGCCACTAATGTGGAGGACTACAACACGGAGCCAGGCTGCCCTCATAAGTCCAATTTCTGCGAGAGCGACCCCTGTCACACTGGAGGGTCCTGTGAGAATGGCTGGGACCGCTACCATTGCCATTGCTCCAGTGGCAGTGGAGGAGTCAATTGCCAGGAAGGTATGGTCCCATACATCCACTTTTGTATAGTGTCAAGTTTCATTTATATCTTTATATTGTCTGGTTGTGTCTTTAGAAAAATTATTGCATTTGAGGAGAAGATTCAACCACATTTTAAAGAACACTTTGTGGAGACATGAAGTCAAACTGTAGGTTGTGCAAAATGATCATCATAAGTCCTAGTTAGTCATAATTTGATGTTTCCAATTTTGTTTTCATCCAATATTTATAAAAAGAAACATATTGTATTATACTTATTAGAAGCATGCCCTGTACAAATATAAACAAATTATAGATGAATTGAAATGTATCAGTTAAAGTGTCATTTGAACCCTATAAATTTACAAAATCATTAATCATTTTATAAAATCATTTACATCACTTTATGCTAGAATTTCTTCATTCTAACAAATTTGGTAATATTTATTTCAGAATTGACTATGAACTTGCTAAGTGAAACACTTTGCCTTGAATATATAACATCAGTAAATCAAGCATTGAATGTCAAAGAGTATCATCTTTTGAATTCTTACAGCCTTGTCCACCCCCATTCGTTTCATCGGTGAGAGCTACATGAGATTTGATCTTCAGCATACCGTCAGCCTGCCCTGGACCAATCGGGTCGTGTTCCGCACTGGCCACGCCAATGGCGTCCTCATGTTTATCCAACTGTCAAACAACATCAACATTCGCATCGAGGTATGTTTGTATGTTCTGCAGAGGGAGAAATGTTACGAGAGATATGTACTTGTGTTTCTTAAGTAATGTGTATATCTGTGAGATATGAGCTGAGAGGGGATAGCATGTGAATGCTATGTGTGCTACTGTCTATAACTTTCTCGTAACTCATCCTGATGTCATTGTATGAAGGTCCAATCTTTGCAAATTTAATTTATTCATTTCAGCTGCCATATTGAAAGCCATTGGCGTCAGTGGTGTGAAAAGTGTTTATTATTATTTTTCTAATGAAAATGAAAATGTCAATGACATTTTCTACCCTCCAATAGAGATTTCAGAATATGATTTAGATTGTTTGACTACCATTAGTAACTAGATAATACAGGGATATTCATATAAAATAATGAATGCGGTGGTGAATAAGTTTTGTCCAGTCAATATCTACAACTAACTGAATCCAAAACCTCAACTCTGGACCAAACACTATGCTACCCTAACCCTAACCCTAACCCTAACCTGACTTTGAACTCATTTGTAACCAAACTCCTTATTGTATATCTTTGACAAAATCAGGCCAAAGTAGTTGTTGTATCACCAGAATATCTTTACTAGCCCAAAAGCATATATGATTTCAGTATTCATGAAATAGAAAGTAAAAATGCCATATAACTTTGTGTAGATGTTTAATAAAGGTTGAGATAAGGAAGAGGATCAAAAGTAGGATAAAGTCACCAGTTGTTATATTTTGTTTTTCGCCAGAACTCTCTAGCTCTAACAGCTTTCCAGAGCTAAAGCGCTCTCTGCCTCCATGTATATTTATTTCAATGGTATTTTCTTCCTTCTATCCAGCTTGTTGAAGGCCATCTTCACTATGTGACCAGTTCAGTGGATGTCCATCTTGACCAGGTCACATTCAATGACCGAGAATGGCATGACATCAAAGCAGAATGGAAGAACAATAAAATCAATCTCTCCTCGGACTTTGACAAATACAAAGTAAGCGACAGTACAGAAAAGATATTACTTTTCCTTATATCAAGTGAATGACAAACAAAAGTTTTGTTTATTTTATGTCTTGTTTAGCATTTGTAATTTGGAATGAGCAGTAAATTAAAAAGATGTTTCCCATGAATTTCCACATGAAAATTCCCAAACAAAGGAGGTAGAATTTAATGTCTAACATTAGTTTAGGATAGAACATGACTATATAAAGCAGAATTTGCGTTATTGACATAAGAAGCAATGTTGACAAATTGAATCAGTAATAAAAACCAAAGTCTATAGGCCATACACCTTCCCTTAATCACTGTTATTTTGATGCTATTTAATGTTAAGACAGCGGATGAGTACAGATGATGTTTTGTTTTAAATTAATCGCAGTATCAACAATTAATCAATCTCAATTCAGTTCCTCATTTCATTTCGATTTCGATTTCCAAGTACTTGTGTATTGTGTGATGATAAAGGTCGAGAAGAAATTTAAAAATTCATCAGTCGATATGGAAGTATCATCAAAGAATGTATAGTTAGCTTGCATTTTACACTGGCCATATTTTATCCAAAAAAAACTATCACAAATCAATCCATTGCATCTATTTTTCAAGGCGAGAGATTTGTTAGTGGGCTCTGAAAATACAACATGTGTTAGCACTCGCTAGCATCAGTCCTCTTGTAACATAAACAGAATAACATGGTATGATAATGATATTGCCTTTGCTTCCAGACGTCTGTACGTGCGACTGATGCTATCAATGGAAAGACAGTAGAGAGGGTGGATCTAGGCGGGAGGCTGACTGATAATGGCATGTACAATGCTTTCACAGGATGCATGCAGGTAATTACACACACAAGGAAATGAAAATGTTGTTTTATAAACATCTTCTTTATGTTTACTGTAACTGTTACTGTACCTATTTAATACCAAATTTTATGTGGACCTCAAAGCACAAGTATTCTAATCCAAAGCAAAGTTGAATGGGATATCATCTGATGAAAACTGCTCAGAAGGAGGCAAAAATTGATAATTTTCTGAACCAAACACCACAGTATGGATCATCAGTGATATTGTATTATTTGTAATATTTCCCAAATCATCAAACTGAAGCAAAATTAAATGATGTTATAATTTATAAAACTCCTAATCCACACTTCCTAAAATGAATGAAAATTACAAAATATTTGTTTCCAATAATCCAAACATGTTAGAATGAAAGGAAATTAAATGTTTTTATATATAATATTCTAAATGTCTTAGAATGATACAAAATTGGATGGTATTATGCATGATGATCCACAAACCACAGAATGAATCAAAATTGAATGATATCATATATTTTGTGATAACAGGGTATGTCTATTGGTGATAGGCCCCTGGACCCATCTACTGTTGAAGGAGTGAACATTGAGGAGGGATGTAACGTCCCTAGAGCATGTGAGACTGCCAAGTGTCCAATCCACAGTGTTTGCGTGGATCTGTGGGATGCGAATGAATGTCAGTGCAATAAAGGTAAATTTTGTCTTCTAATTACTTCTATTTGTGAATACTGTATTTGATTTCCTGGCTAAGAGCAGATTAACATTGAATGTTCATGTTATCATAAACCATTGCTATTTATTAAACTCTGATTCCATCTGATTAAAAAATGAAAATGCTGAAATTTACATTTAAACTAATGATTTACAGGTTAAAATTGCAACTACGGAACAAGAAGGAAACAGAAATGTACAGAATGAAATGTCTCTGTGACAAAATATTTTCTATGCTACATAATTATGCTTTTTATATAGCGTCAAACAACAGATTTGTAATGTGTTAGCTTTCGGCTGAACAGTTCTTCTAGAGACGCTTGAAAACAAAGGGTTACTGCATTACCAAGGACTTTAAGTGTCACCTCTGAGACCACCTCTTTTGCAAAGAAATTCTTTGAAATTTGTCATTACACATTAAAAGAATGTACATATAGTTTAGCATTAATCCATTTATGGTTAATCAGGTTACGTTGGTCCCAACTGTGTATCGGCTTGCGATCTGCGTGTCTGTGAGCATGGCTCCTCTTGCACGCTCGACTCATCCTCGGAATTCGGGTACACCTGTTCCTGCTCAGACCTCTACTATGGAGACCACTGTGAGAACATCATCAACGAGTGTGCGGACGACTGGTGGGGTCACCAGATCTGTGGCCCTTGTGAATGTGACGAAGAGATGGGCTTCGAGTCTGCCTGTAACAAGACAACCAGCGAGTGCTACTGTGCGGTGAGTTGGTAGTCTTTTTTTTTTTAATAGGACTGTGGAATATGCTATTGTAAGAGAGAAGGGGGAAGAATAGGAAGTGGCGAGGAAATAAGGTGAATACCTATTGAGTCATTACAAAACAAGAGAGAGAGAGAGAGAGAAGGTGGAGGGAGATGAAGGTGAGGGAAAAGAGAGAAAAATAGAAAGTAAAAAACATAGAAAGAATATAAGATGTAAAGTAAGAAAGAGAGGAAAAGAATGCAAGAGTTGACAGAAATAAATTTGAAATTATCAACAAATATTATCAAAATATAATTGTGACATACATGTATTCTATACACTTTAGGAGCACTCTTACCGGCCATCTGACAGCGATACCTGCTATCCTTGTAACTGCTATGAGATTGGCTCCCTAGGGCAGGATTGTAACCAGGAGACCGGGGCTTGTACCTGTAAGAGGGGTGCCATCGGCAGACGATGTGATGAATGCGTTGACCCACATGCTGAGGTCACTCTCAGGGGTTGTGAAGGTAAAGTTCAACATTCAAAACAAGTTTGCTGATCTTTATGCTCTATTTTGTATGCATGCATTACTACTGAATTGTACAGAAATATCCCAATAAATGACATATTCCATGATGTCTGGATAGATGGTTTGTGTAACAATTGATTTCTCTGTACTTGGTCTAGTAATCTGAAACTCGTTGAAAGGCTATTACTTAATTTGTTCAGATAGACATGTTTAGGGTCCACTTGCATTTGGGCCCTTAATATTCACAAGCCCAGCCCTTTTTTATGTGAATGCATTGAATTATACTGGAAGGCTAGAAGGGAAATAAAACATAATGATAACAAACATTGATTGTAACCCCAAAGGTGTGTGTAAGGAGCCTTATCTTTTTGTTCATTAGCCCTTTGCCTACAGAAAACAGTTGTTCCTGTATTTAGCTTAGAGAGGTTGAAAGGATGCAGAAGTCAGAGGATTTAAAATTGCAACACTATACATTTAACTTCCCTTTTAAAATGATAGATATTATGATGTTGATCGCTTTTCTTCTTCTTCATTCCAGTGGTGTATGATTCGTGTCCCAAGCGCTTTGCCGAGGCTCTGTGGTGGCCAAGAACAAAGTTTGGAAAGACGGCTACCTTGGACTGTCCCGGAGAAAGCTACGGCTATGCCACCCGTTACTGCGATTACGAGAACAACTGGCAAACACCCAGCCTCTTCAACTGTACCTCAGACAATTTCCTCCAACTGCAGAATATAGTAAGGAATACAGTCTTTCTGGGGTCTCTCTGAGTTGACACACTGACTGAGAGAGTTGAAAGTTTTGAAACAAATTAGAAGAACTGCCATGACCGCTTACCACAGGTGGATATTGATGCTGTTTCAGAAGACATCAGCAGCATCAGCATCAATCAAGTGTAATTTCTTGTAGAAAAGGACATGTTGACAGTCAAGGTCTTTTTTAAATTGTTCAAAGGTGGTGGGTGGAGGGTATATTTTTTTTGATACGTTTGGATTTGACAGAAGGGAAAAACTTTTCTAAAAAGCTGAGGATAGAGCATAAATAAGAAATACATTGTATTGAAGAATCCATGATCACAGAAATACTTAGTGATAACAATATTCTGTAACTAAATTTTAATTCTTTCTCCCTACTCACAGCTGCAAACTCTTCAGAATGGTCAGAAACTATACCCAGAGGTATCCTTTAACATCGCCATGCAACTTCAGGAAGCTACAAACGAGACAGATCGTTTCCATGGGAATGATATCAACATTGCTTACCAGGTCTTAGGCTACCTCCTTAGACATGAAAGTAAGCAAGTGGGACTTAACGTGACTGCCACCATCATGAAGTCATTTACAAAGGTAAGAAAACAACAAGTATATGTACTATCATCCCATATTTCCTAAAATAAAGAAAGTTTCTTTTAAATCCTGTTCTATGTTATTAAACTATTGTTTGACTATATTACTAGAGAAATTATGATGATGGTATACATTTTATAGGTATGATTCTAAAACTCAGAATTACCAATTATGTAGAAATGTCAAATGTACTGTTTAAAATATTATGATTAATGACCTATATTCAGTCTGAAGTTTTGTTTGCAGTATATAGCACACATGAAAATATTTTTGTACATATACATATTATAAAGTTTGGTATGGTAAGGTTCATGTTTCTATTAAATAAATTGAAATAAATGTAGATATCAATTCATGAAAAAAAGACAATATCTAATGTGTAATCCTCAATTCTCCCAAAGAATTATATGTTAGCACACACCTTTAAAAAAAAAAATCCTTTGAAAATGTTGATTCATGTGAAACTGCCGTTTGGTCACAATCCCCTGAGGTTTCATGTGTGGTTTTGCACACAACCTAACTCAAACATTTCACATGGATCATTTCCCTTTGTTGACAGAACATTGTTGAAACAGTAAGTCGACTGTTTGAGCCTCAGAACCGGATTCATTGGGAGATGATTCAGCAGACTTCTAGAGGGACAGCTGAGATCATGGAGGATATGGAGAAGTTTGCTCTAAATATCGCTAAATTCACAAACTCATTCTCCTACACCCCAGAGTTCTCCATCATCACCCCTAATATCAGTGAGTCTTTTTTTATGAGAAGTTATGTTTGAGAAAAATTTGAAATGTTTTCATTAAAGATATGTTTTTAGTACAGTATTGTATGATATATAAGTAACACAGTTCTCTCTGCGATATTTTTCTACAAAATTTTTTGCTTCTGTTGTAAAAATGTTTGTTTTACATAAAATCTTTGCCATGAGATATAAACAAATGAATCAAGAGGCAGAGAAGAAGAACAAAATGAAGAAGTGATATGAATGTGATACAATTATCAAAGAGAAGCATATTTAATTATCTATTTGTTTCCCCCCCCCCCCCC
>BEXV01000041.1:165689-196501 GCA_003118195.1 Hemicentrotus pulcherrimus | reverse complement strand
CCCCCCCCCCCCCAGTCATGCACCATGACATCATCCTGCGAGACAACTTCTCCATCAGGGCCGTTCCTGAGTACGAGATGGAGACTCTTCTGTCTCTTGAAGACAACTCTCAAGTCCACATCCCCGGTGACCTGGTCAAGCCACGGACAGAGATTGATGACCCCAACCAGATCTCCGTCACCAGTAATGTTGCCGTGACAGCCTTCATCCTCTACTCCACCTTGCAGGACCTTCTCCCAAATAGCACCAAGGACAATGTCAGGTGAGTTGTGGAATGTTGTCACACATACGACGCTTCTCATATAATTTGAGAATATCCAATTTTGAACTCAGTTCCTATTCTCTATTGACCATATCTCTCTGATTAAAGAATTTGAGACTATATATGTCAACTGACCATGTCTATTCTCTTACATTACAACACCAGGAAGCCTACCAACCATGTCGGTCAGATCATTGACTCTCCAGTTGTGTCTTTCTCCATCTATGATGAGCTGGCCAATGGTACCCTTCCTGACCCTCTTCTGACTCCAGTCATAATAGAGTTCCAGTCTATAGATGCAGTCAACAGGAGTGGACCACAGTGTGTCTATTGGGACTTTGAGTTGTGAGTAGTTCTGCCTTTTTTCACTTCATCTCGTTTTATCTGCAATGTTAATTGTCTATGAATGCTGTAATAGAGTGTAATGTGCAAGGTTTCTTGTTAATGTAATGATATGCTGATCCTGTATAGGCCTTCACTCGAAAAATTGACAACAGAAATACTTCCAGTTGGTTCTTTTTATTATAAGTAGTTGGAAATTGTATACTAAAAAAGAAGCAGATAGGTCTAAATCTAGCTGTAAGTGACAATTGTGATTATAGTCTTCTCAAGGAGGAAGAAGTTACAAAAACACAGTCTGCGTTTTTACAAGTTCTGTAAAAGAAAAAGAAAAAATATACTCTGACAACACAGAGACTATTTGTGAGATGTACTGTTTATTTTCTTCCATTTTCTAGCAATAATGGTACTGGTGGATGGTCTACGTATGGATGTGAGCTGAGTGGTTATAACAGAACGCACATAAATTGCTCCTGTTCTCATCTCACTAACATAGCAGTCATCATGGACAATGCACCTTACATGGTAAGTCATCATCGGTTGGTTGATTGACAGAAGTAATTCTGCAAGCCTAATGGTAGAACAATATTATGAGAGAAGCGAGATCAATATTGACTAGATACCTTCGGAATTTAACAGGTAATATCAACCCTTTGCAGAAGGATACATGTAGATCAATGTGTATAGGGGACATTTTAAACAAACATTCTCTTGATTTTGATATCTTCTGGACAATGCAGCATCTATCATGGTCATCTTGAGAACAACTGTAACAGGTGTAATCTCTTTGTCATATTTCTCCCAATGCAGTATGTTGAGGAAGTGATGATCACCCTGTCCATAGCTGTCTATATAGGTGTAGGTATCGCCATCTTGTGTCTCCTCATCACCTTCCTGACCCTTCTGGGTGTCTCCAACCTCCACACCAACCTCAACAGTATCCATATCAACCTCTGCTTTGTTCTCATCGCAGCTGAGGTCACATTTGGAGTAGGCATCAGTACAGAAAACAATGTGAGTCACCATTCAAACCACTTTTTTTTTTAATGAGACCTTTACGTCAGTCACAATGCCAAATGGACCAATTTTTGTAGCTATTTGGGGGTAATCGTTTTGGTCTTTTGTTGGTCTGGTGTCAGTCTTGTTTGTTTTGCTAGGGTGTTTAGTCATCATTCATGTGCTCAGAGTCAGAAGGGTATTAGCTCATACACTCTAATACAACGTTAGCTGCTTCATGTTCTCAACTGACAAAATAAGGAATTGTAATATGCTGTTTAGGGTTTCATGGAAATCATAGAGGAGGGTTTATCCAATGTGAAGGTATGTCATTCTGGCCCTCAAAGGCTATTGAAACCACAGTGTACGAGACAGTAAGGATGTTTTGTTTACAAATGTTGAAGTAATAGTAACCAAAGACAATTCAATGTAACGATAAGTGTCAATTTCAGACATTTGAATGTCTTGAGTAGATCAATTAAACATGAAACATTGGTGTGATTTTACATTCTAGTTTTTGATAAAAACCTGTGGCAAAATGGGCAAGAGTTGGAGGAAAATCAAACATTTTAACTAATTTACATTTTGCCTGCCTTGTCCCACTGATATGATACATTATTTTAAGAAATAACCAGATGCTTTTTGAATAATCACTTTTTGATAAAAGCAATATGTTACCCATAATAAACCAATTTCTAACTGGGAGAAAGTGAGGATGGAATTTCAGTCACTGGAGTAGAAACAAATCTTTGTAGGGGGTGGTTTTGAAGCCTAATTCTGTATATTTCTTCTCTTGAACAATGACAGTATGCCTGCACAGCTGTAGCCATCATCCTTCACTACGCCCTCCTTGCTGCGTTTGGTTGGATGTTTGTAGAGGGTGTCCATCTATATCGCATGATGACAGAGATCCGAGACATCAACACCGGTCCCATGACCTACTCCTACGTCCTATCCTATGGTCTGTCGGCTCTCATTGTTGGACTGGCTGTACCTCTCAGTAACATCAACTACGGGTCACAGGTCAACAGCAGGAATGAACACTTGTGAGTCAAATTCAATTTTATATATTTCATAAAATCACTTGAGTATAATGAATTGAGAATGTGAGGAGTTGAGATGAGAGATGTATCATGTTGCTAATGTTTGATGGTTGTAAATTCAAAAGAAGGCTGTTAAGGAATATAAGTAGAGCAATTAAAAAACAATTATCAATGATCTCTTGTAATTTCATTTGTTGCACAAGTATGGATCTTATTTCACTTATGTATAGACAAAAATGGTTTAACTTTATTTTAGGTTAAGTTTTTGGTCCTTAGGGGCAATTAAGCCTTGTTTGTATAACTCATGTATGTCATCTCAAAGTCCCTTTTTCCATACCGGTACTCAACAAATTTTCAAATAAATCTGAGAACATTTATCCATAGATTTTTAATTTGTTATGTGTCATTTCATACTCCCTTTTCAAGATGTCTTGTAAGTCTCTCATTATAAATGTTCCCCTTTTTTCTTGAACAGCTGTTGGTTTTCTGTTGACGATTTGTTGATTTGGAGCTTTGCTGGGCCAGTTCTTGTAGTAGTGGCAGTAAGTTCTTTTTATCATTACATTTCTTATTCATATAACATCGTCAAGGATGAATTTAAAAAACAAATAGTTTCTCTATTTGAATGTGATAGCTTCTTTGCCAAACCAGTTATTAGCTGCTTAATTAATTAAAAATGTTGTTAGATGTTCAAGATTTTTACACTATTGATGTTAACCTTTAGAAGATTGAACTGGAGCATACTTCAGTTTTGGCCCATGGAAGTTGTGTACAAAGAACTCAAACTGTCTCGGACAGGCTGTTACTAAACTTTTACTTAGCTAAAAATGTTAACACTAGACAGCCACATTTTATTGTAGGACTATATTGACCATGGCAGCCAATTATTTGTTTTGATAGTTGACTATATGTAGGGAAATAGATTAAATGATGAAAAAGGCCCCATAAATTAATGACTTTTTTAAAAATTTCCAGATGAATATGGTGGTCATCTTCCTAGCAATCATGGAGTCCTGCAAATCAGCCAACAAGAACCCTGAATTTGGAAAATTGAGGTAAGACAAGGGGGGAAAATCAGACTGTATGACAATATCAGGGCTTGACACAAATAAGGATCTGGTACACATTGGACCAGTGCACATGTGCCCTGAAATTAGAACTACAGATCCACAAAACTATAGATTTGTAATAGTAAGCTAATAAAGAACTTTAAAATGTCATCGTAGACCCCTTTAAAACGGTTAGTGTTGAGCCCTACGATAGCTGATTTGATATTTGTGAGGCTAGTTATAAGATTTTGTTTTAATAGGATCACCTTTGCTATAAATTCATCACAAATCTGGACACTGGTGTGGTATAGGGTGTAGTCACATGTTTTTGGTCACTGGTAATTCTTGTTTCTGATGATTTTTTTTCAAGACGTACTTCTATTGCTCATTCTTTCCCAATCTCTTCTCAATGATCTAGAACAATAATCAGATGATAATATGTGTTGATTTGTACTGCACCTTGTTATTGAATGAAATAATAAATAATAATAGTGGGTTCTTGTATAGCGCTCATGTCAGTCAGATTTGACCCTCCTGGCGCTCCCGATTATTACCCTGGCTTTAGCACGGCTGCCATACGGCGCTCCAGCATTTCAAGGAATAAATTCCTACCAGGTACCCATTTACTTCACCTGGGTGGAGTGTGGCAAATGTAGATCAATGTCTTGCCAAAGGACATTAGTGCTGCGGCGGGACTCGAACCGCGGACCTTGTGATCGACAGTCTGGCGACGTATCCACTCGACCACAACACCTCTGAAGTTGGTTCTAAATATTAATTTTAAAAGATAACGGAGGTTTCTTAAAGACTTCTAAAAATTAAGGCACTTTAGATTGTGGCCTTGCAGGCCATTTTAAACCAAGTTTTAAATGATTTAGCAACTTTTCCTAGATGAATATCAGAATATCAAAATACAACTGTTTTGGTATGAGTAATTGCATTGTTGATGGTCGACAAGTATGTTAAGCTGTTGTTGTTTTTCTTGTTATATCACTTTCACACACACTAACTCACACTTCCTAGACCTCTGATGTAAGTTGACCATTTGAATAAAAGCTGTGCTAAATGTATTTTCTTTCAAGATTATTGTCATCAGATTTAGCTTGCTTGTGTTGTGTATATTATTTCACTTTTGAGGAAGAAGATATTCAGAAAATATATTTTTGTCAAAATTGCAATATACTGGATATAAAGCTTCATTCCATTGCAAGCATGTGTGCTCTGCATTGAAATTAACTTCATAAATTTTTCTGACTGTTTACCCAACTGATGCAAAAGAAATGTACTAAAGAAACAATTCTTGAAAAATAATATGTAGTATTTTTGTATATAAAGAATCATGTGTGCGTTATGCTTTCTTTTCTTTAGGTTTGACTTGTTTTAGTAATACAAGTAGTCCTATGATTTTTTTAATGTTTTCATTATTATAAGTCATTTTATAATTTCAGGTTTGGATATATAGTTGTAAATTATGTTTAAGTGCATATTAATATTGAGTAAGTTCTGTATATAAATCAAAAAGTTGTTATCTTTCTGTACCTTAATTATAGCTGCATTTATAAACTCTTTTGTATCCATATCTTCTCTTTATTGCATGATTCTAGCTACTGTTTCATGCATAACTCTTTATTTTGCAAATTTTTTTTTTAAATGAGTAAAATACATTGTCATGTTTTCTATGTAGTGTTTCTTCTAAGTTGAGAATAATCGTTTTTTTATTAATAATACAGTATATATTTTAACTTTCATAAATTGTTGTTCATAATACAACACTCAAATTTTGTTAAAGAAATTAGAAAAAGAAGTGAAATGATTTAGTGATTATTTTCTTGTAGAAACATAGATTTTAGTATTTTAAATCAAGACACCCTATTAGCCCTTATTTTATGTAGGTACTAGCAGATTCCTTGATTAGAGGGTAGATTCTCTTTCATAACAAGTTGTCAAACATTGTATGCGTGTTTTTGTTTGTTTATATGTGTATATTTTTGTTCTTTTTCATCATTGATTTAAATAACGGGACCTCCCTGAGAAATATCAAATTCATGTAATAATAATTCCTATTTAGTTGAAACATTACAAAGAGATTTTATTGTCTACAAAAAGAAGAAATGGGAAAAGTGGTTACGATTTCCTCCCTAATTTTGTGATGTTATGGTCTACAGGTCTGGTATCCGATCCGCTGGCATCCTTCTACCTCTGCTTGGCATCACATGGGTGTTTGGTTTACTAGCTGTCAATCAAACTCTCATCATCTACCAGTATCTCTTTGCTATCTTTAATAGCATCACAGGACTAGCTATACTCCTATTCCACTGTGGCCTGGATTATAGGGTAATGTATTTTTTTCTTTTCTTTCTCAGAACAACATTTTTATTCATCTTATTTTCAAACAACAGATGAATTTGGTACAGTTAATTTACAGAATTTTGTTTTTCCTTGAAAATTAGAGTTTGTGAAATTTAGTTGAAAAAGTAAACCTAAAACTTCTAAATTTGTCGGTTTCTTAAACTTTATGTCTTTTTGGATAGGTACTTTGTAGGATTTGTGTCCTGAAAAGCGCTATATAAGAACTAGCTATCATTATTATTATTAAAGGTAATTATCAATGAGTTGCATGCATGAAAGATATGCTTCAAGATTTCAAGACAAATTTATTTTTTAATCAGGGTCAATGCCATACCTTAAACAGAAATGAAAAATATATCAACAGCTGTATTGGACTTTTCATCTTACAACATATTTATGACACTACTTAATGAACCTGCTGTGAAGAACTAAGTTTTACAAGAGATTTCATGTTGATTAAATTTTCTCTGTTTTCAGGTACGGAATGAGTGGTGTAGATGTTGTCACAGGATGCAAGGAAAACAATACAAACCAGAAATGAATACCAGCACAAACTCGGTAAGTTCTTTAAAAATGTGTTCCCTGGGGAGTAAATGTATTATTAATCTATCTGTATTAATTAACAAAGATATCAAAATTGATACTCTAGAAAGTAAATATATTGTTGAACCATCTGGATAAACTCATTATTTTCTTTAGATTTGTACTCTATAGAGTAACAATATATTGTTAAATCACCTGCTGTCATGAGTAGAGTATAAAAGTGTAGAAATATGAATGGATAGAGTACCTGACTATTCTTTGTGAAAATGGGTTATTTATTTACTAATTTAGGTTTAAGAAGTAAATTAGGTTATTCTGAACTTGTTACTTGAAAATGCATACTATATCAAGCTTTATAAGTATTAAAGATATGTTATGATATAAATGTAGTTCTAAATTTTGATACAGTAAAATTAACAAATACATGAATAGTGAAAGCCCTTTTCTCATTTGCATTTTAAATACCTTCGGATCAAAGATTTACTCAACTATTTTATTTTTCTTCTCAAAGCGATCTGCACTGACATACAGTAAAAACGATTCCGTTGGCACGCCGGGCAGATATAACATTGGCATTTCGACAGCGTCGGTAGGTGCAAGTAGCCGTTCATCAAAGCTGAGTATCAACCCCCATACTTACCGACCTGATGGCTACCTGCGCAAGACGGCCAGCACGACCACCACTTCCCCCTCCAACCACTTTGACTACGTGCCGTCATATTACAAAAATAATGCAGAAACAAATTTAGATGGTAAGTTTGTTCATTCATATACTTTTTTGTAATCCTCTTTACTATCACAAATTCAGAATGTTGGTGACTCATTTCATGATATTTCTGCATGAGTACTGATAGAAGCCAGTTGTTTTGTGACTTTCAAAAGAATGCATGAAATTCACCATCTTCATTTTAAAAAAAATTAATGTCATAGTACTTGATGAATTCATTACTACCGGTACATAGAATATTCAGATACATCAAGTAGTTGATGGAAATTGCCAGTCATCTTTGGAAATTTTATTTTGTGAGACACATTTTAAGAGGAATTCCATGAGCGTCCATCAGAGATATATACATGGCATCATACAAAAAGCCATTCTCAACATCACCATCATCATAGTATAAATGTTTTGAACTAATCATGAATTAAGATTGATTACCCATGAACCCCATTGCTTCCCCTATGCTGCTTTTATGTTATTATGCATTAACCCAACAAACCTGCAAACTTTTCATGTTCTAAACATATTTTTGTAAATATTTGTATAAATTTATTAAAATGTTTGCTTTACAATGAAATTCATTATACATTTTTTTTTTTAATGTATATGTTAATGGCATAGTAAATGACATTTGAGTCGATTGAAGATACATGTATCCACTTCTTTTTAACATGTTTCAGCTGTTCTGTTACTGTTTCAGCTTAAGAATCAAACAAGAAAACTAACTGCATGAAATATATATTACTAATGTAATCCTCCTAAATATCATATTATAGAGGTATTTCTAAAGTTGGTCAAACTAAATTCATGTAAACATCTGAAGAAGGTAGACTGATTCTGGACAGGGATATTGCCATGTATTAATTTAACTCATTTGACGGGATTCAGACTAATTATAACCTTTAATGGGGCACATACTGATGACATGTTTAAAGAGAGAGCAGCTTATTGTTTTGATATACAGTCCTTCTTATACACACATTATTCCAGTGCTGCTGCTGCTGCATAGAAAACAGAATAAAGTACAACATTAATGAAAAACTAATTGCAAGCTTTATTAGAGAAGCTATGGCAGTATACATGTACATCGTGTATGAAGAGCTAACAGCATGCTTTTGTCCTTGGCTTCTTGTTCCATGCATTCATTCTCTACACACAGCAGCTCATATGGGTATGATGGGACACACCAATCCTGTTATGAATGTATTAGGTGAGACATCTCATTCTGTCTGTCTGTCTGTCTGTTTGTTGTTCTGTCTGTATGTCCTGTTTCTGTTTGTTTATGCTTTCAAATCTTCCAACTAATGTTATCTAGTCTTTTTTCTCCCTGAATGATGGATCTTGTTTCTTATCACTGAGATGCCATTAAATTATTGATTTGTTTATTCCTTTTATTAATGTCATCAATGATTATTCACTACTCAGATAAAATAATCTAATTATCATTCGACTCATAAAATTTTATGTTTTTTCAAGTAATTATTTTTCTTTATTTATGAATCCGAGTGTTATCTAAATTGTTTTCTTCTTCACTAAGATATGTGAGTCTATGTAGAAGGTATAATTTGAAAGTCCTTCTGTACTATTGATTCAACTTGCACTTATTGCATTGCCAGTAACATCTGGCATAAATGATGAATGTGAACTCCTTTCATCTTTGAAACAGTATCAAGGTTTCCTGGTATACATACTATCTTATTAAGTAGCTATTTAGATTATTAATGCATAGTATCTTTTTGTGTGTATCTTTTATCTTTTATTCATGTATTTAGTTGCTTTTATTTATCATTACTGTTTCAATGTGAAGTAAGTCCTTTATCATACTTTTACCAAGGGGTTTAATACATTATCATTCTAGGGGGTACTATTTTAGCTGCAAAGCCCTAGTCTCAAAGCTTATGAATAATTGAAGTTCACGATTTGGGGTTTGAATTGTACTTGGTGTTTTATAGAAGCAGTGTATACCTTTCCAAAGGAATGGCCTGCCTTACCATGTAAGTAAAAAACTTTTGAGAGATTTAATGGGCCGTTTGTGGAATGCATATCAACTGTATGGCACTGGATGTCCCATAATTAACACAATTGAGATATCACTGTTCAGCACTGTTAAGTTACAATAACGCCTTGATGAAATGAAACTTTTGTAGATTGGCAAGTCTAAATACCCCCTTGTCCTCTTCACAAGTTATGAGCTTGTGTAATACCAGATATCAAGTGCATGTACATCATGGATGATTTTATCATTTTATTGACAGTTATATGTATGTTCTTGTAAATGTCATGTACCTGTGATATGTCTATGTTCATTTGTCTGTCAGTAATAAATTCATAACAACAGTGAAGATAAATATATTTAACATCTTCTGATATTACCCATTCAGATTGTTATCTCATAAACATGAAATGTTGTTCTTTCGTGACCCTTTCCTCATGAAGTTATTGTGCCAATTACTGATGACTTTACTTGGTTATTGATTGCACAGCTATTGTCAATTACATATACATATTTGATGTTTCCTATTTGAAAGAACTAGGTTGAAAGCTGGTTGAGTCTCACCCTACTTACATCGGGTGATTAAAGAATTAAACTATTTATCACATCTGAGACATTCAATTAAAAAATTTTGAATTTGGAAAAGTTGTTCCAAACACCCCATAAATACATAAGAGCATCAATTAGAATGTGATTTGTTTTTCTAGTGCACCAATTATATTTTCTTTCACTAGAGGAAAAGTGTGATTGTAGGAAAATTTGGTTGCATGTGGAATCGTTTCAAGATAGAAGCTTGAAACATTAATCCCCTATTCTTCATAGCAGGTTCTCATAGTAAACCTTCTCCACCTATACGTGATCTTATATCACTTCACTATGTGATTCATGAATACTAACAATAGATCTTGAATGTTAGGCTTCTTGTGAGTGATTTCAATATTTGTATACAAATTTTAACAATATACATGTACTTGCCTGGATTGCATTCATTCATCGCACGCCATCAGATTGGGACTACGATTATAGCATTGCTAACCGAACACCCTCCTCAGGCAGCTTTCATACTAACCCTCGTAGGCGGAAACGTCGCGGTAAGATAGCTCTTGCCATATCTATGGTTGTCGTCGGCTAAGTCTGTGCTCCAGCCCGCTCCTACTGCAGAACTTTTTCTTCTTCTTTTCTATGATTTTATACCCAGTCATGAGATACATTTGACTTCATTTGTTTATGCTTTGATATAATTTTAGCAATATTTCATCTCTAAAATGTTCTACTTGTCACTTATTTCACACACAAAATTCCTTTTCAGTACGCTCCACTTATTTTTCTTTGAATTATTTTCGTATTTATGTACTATTATTGACTGTTCAATCGTTCATTTTCAATCATGGTTAACTTTTGTTTTCTATCGATGTATGTGATCTAGAGTACAAATTTTAAAACTAAAATTTACACCATTAAATATTTGCATGCATATGTTGATGTTAATTATGCAGTGGAAATTAGGTTATCATCTAATTAATATTCATGCTATTTATATTATTTGGCTGTCAAGTGAAGATAATTGAGAGGGTTTCAACATTTCAGAGCAGATTACAGCCTCTAAATCATTGGGATTTTACGTGTCTACACTATCATTTATCAAAATAGATATTGAAATAAATTGTGAATAATTATATGTTTGAATTTAGGTAGCAACTAGCAACACTTATGGAGTAAATTAAAACAAATTGTAGTGAAATTTTGCATGACTGATATCAAAGCTGTATTTTCATTTTTGCCCCCAAAGTGAACACCCATTCTTATTTCATTCAAACTGATTTATATCATTAACGTTTTGCCCAATTTAATGTCTCATCTATGATTTTTTTTGTATATTAACATAAAGCATGTATATCAACTTGTGTAATATAAAACATGAATATTTCATCATTTATCAACACCTGTATAATTACATCAAGAGAACCAATTTCTTTTATCATATAGGCTTCTTTGTTCCAGTTTTGTTCTCTTTTGAATAATGATTAAGGTGTATATTATATATTTTCCATTTGAGAGATATATATGAAGACTTTGTGTGTGTATATGAATTCATATTTTTTTTTTTTTTTAATGTTTGCCTTTGTGTTTGTAACGCTATGATTTCAATAAAATGGTAAAGTTTTTCAAGTTTTTCTAAGTTCTCGCTTGTACCCTAATGGTTTCAACAAAGTTTAAAGCACAATGCTTCCTTTACTTGCATGTATATTTCCTTTGTCTAAATATTAGACAGGATGACTAGTTTGAAACTAGGAATAATAACTACAATGATCAAGTTAACCTGTCTATTGATTTATTTCCAAGTTGATGTATATTATAAAAAACACCCTAATGTAAGGGACCTTCCTGTTTTTGTTATATTTGGGTTTTGTTGTTGCTGTTTTTTTTTTATCTGAAGGTAGTTTGTGCCTTATATGACCTGTAGTCACACAGTATAACTTTTCAGCTACTTTTGTTAAACAACTTTTCTCTCTGGACTTATCTTCGATTCAATATTTATGGACATGTAGTGAAAACTAATACATGTACATTTACAGTTTATTTATTTTCTTCTTCTTTTTGTATTTCTTGTGGTACATTATTTACCTGCACATTCATGTCACCAACCTTGCCACCTTGCTTTCCATGCAATTTTTTTTTTTTTAATCTTACACATTCCCTTGAGATACCTTGCTTTGAATGCCTTACAATTCTACATGTACCGTATGTATCCATAGTATATTATTATATATATGTTGCTACGTCAGGCACATTGACAACATTTTCAGAAGGTTAGAAGATGGTATTGTTTTGAAATGCCTGGAATGCCTTTGGAACCAAGATTATTACTCATGCCATTAAAAGTCCCCCAACCCTATCCTCAACAGGTATTTCTTCCTTCCTTTCACGCTTCCCATTCCCTTGATCCATCTCCCCCCCCTCCCTTTTATTCTTCATGTACCTCCTTCACCCCCTTGCCCCCTTGATAATGATGTCAATCTTGTGTCTTGTTTTCCTCTCCAGATAACGACTCTGATTCTGACAGCGATGCATCCGTTCAGCGTCAGAGAGACAGTATGTCCTTAGCATCATCTCACTCTTCAGATGATGAAGAGTTGGCTCCCCTCCCTAATAAAGAACAGTGGAAGAGTACGCCCAAGAAAGTCAATTTACCAGGTGAGGCAAACATTTCAAAATGTCTCAGTATTTCAGGGAGGCAGGGTAAACCCGGTGGTGGTTGATATAACAAGGTCTTTATAGTGTAAAAGAGGCTTAGACTGTCATCAGAGAATTATCAGATTAACTTCTTTAAAGTTAGGCGCGATAGCTCCTAAGAGGAGGCGCGATAGCTCAGTCGGTAGAGCAGTGGTCTTGTAGTCCGGTGACCCGGGTTCGAAACCAAGGCGATGCGCTAGTGCCCTTTGGTAAGGCATTAATCCTCATTACCGATCCCTCGGAGAGGACCTAAAGCCGTCGGCCGTCTGGTTGCTTACTTACAAGCATTTATGCTTTCTTAGCAGCCAGGTAAAATAACCACCACCATTCATTCATTCATTCTCATTCTCAAATATTTTACTGCAGGATCTTAACTGAAAAAATGCATTTTTAAAAAGTTGCAAAAAGATTTCATCCCTTCAAAATCTTGTATGATATGTTTACATATAAATTGGAAAGAGTGAAGACTGATTTAAATGTATATCATTTGGCCAACTTTGTGCTTCTCTGTTTCAATTCTTTAACAAGTTGCAATATACATTTCTTTTTTTGTATATATATATATTTATTTATTTAGACCTTATTTATATCTCCATATTTATATTTAGACCAAATTGAACAAGCTACACAGAGGATTGACAAGTAATTTGAATTAAAAAAAATAAGTGATCACCTCCTATATGTATATAACGCATGGCATTAATATGACTTGTTTGCATTGTACTTTGTATGAGATTGCTTTTTGAGATGGGTCTTATTTTTCTCATTTCAGATAATATTCCTCAAACTATGATAGCACCAGTCCATAGTACACCTAAAGGTAAGTGATTTCAATGGTTTGATAGTGATGGCGGTAATGGGATGATAAATGCTGATGATAATGATATTGTGATAATATTATGACTATGATTGATATAAGTGATGATTATGTTCAGAATTATACATTATTGAAGGCAATGATGTTGATTGTGATATAGTCATAATGGTAAAATGATTATATCAGTTGTGAAGAGAAAGCTTATTTTGATGATCAATTTATAATGTAATAAACTGTGATTGTCAGGATTGTCAGTGATAGGTTAGCATGTCCTTTAAGAGTTCTTTTATGACACATAGCAAAAGAGACATTTCCTCTTTTGCATTACAGGCTTTATTTGTGCTTCAAGTATTAATTTCTTCATTTTATGTAGCATTGTGTTTTTAATTCATTTCAAAATCTCTGATTTTATAATTTTATTACCTATATGAGTTCACCTGTTTCTTTACATTTTGTGCAGTAAAACCGTCACCAGAAATGCTTCACAAGAAAATCTATTCTGGGGATATCTTAACAAGTGATAATGAGACAAGACATAGAGCAGAGCTCAAGATATTAGATCCTAAACTCCCTCCCCCTGAGAGTGATAGAGAAGGGAGCCAATACAGTGGCAGTGTGTCAGGTTAGTCCTAACAATTCATATGTAACCTATACTTTGACAAACTCTTGAGGTTAAACCAATTAATAGAATTTTACATACCGGTAGTGAAATTTTAGTGAAAGTTTGACAAAGCAGACAAATGATAAAAAGGGTATAAACTTTCTCAAGCGTTATAGATCACCCAAGTGATTTTTACCCCTTCATTTTGTCACATATATGTACTGTGAACATGTATTTTAATAAAGACGTACTCACTGGTTATAAAACTTGAGAAAATTACACTTTAAGAATGCCAGATTAATCTCTGTCCAGGTATTTATAGAACAAAAAAGCGACATCTTTCTTTTCATTTTCCCTCTCACAGCATATACATTTTGCAAATAATTTTTTGCAAGACTGTTTTTTCTCTTGATAATAGCAGCATACAATGTATATCTTTAAAATTGATTTCATTTTATTTGATAGTTTCAGAATTCATTATTTTTTCCTGCCTTCATATTCTAAAATTGTACATCATATGGTTTGCTACGTTTGTAATTCATGTTACCATTAGTTAAACTTCACCTTCATGTGTATACCATATCCTCTCCACCCATCCACCCACCATACAGGAAGCCGGACACACCTACCAGCTGTCTCCCAGCGTCCCGACATCCTGCCCTTGAAGGGCATCATGAAGACCCCTGGTAGCTCCCACAAGGGCTCACCCAACACCTCTAGCAGCTCACATAGTAGCCTGGCCAAGATTCCGGCCGATGTCATTGGACACCAGGACAAGCTGACTGTCCGACCCGCTGGCGGTCAGGGCGACAACGATTCAGAGTGCGTGCCTGTCACAGATCTTTAAATTGTCTCTTTCTAGTTTCTATTTCAAAATCAATCTCTCTTTCTTAATCACTTTAAGACCCCTTGTTCTCGACTTAAGGTTCGTTCACATATATGTTGAGTAATTAGCTACCATGGTTGTAAGTGTACTACATGAATAACAACCCAATGGGAGCAGAAGCATATGTGGACAAACCTATAACTTAAGTGCTCTGAGGAATAGTACTTTGACCTTGACTAGGATCCTGACAACTCTTTTGGGGCTTCATCTAGATCTTACAATGTAGGTAGTGTAGTGAAAGCTAGTTGCACATAAATACATACCAAATTGAATCCCTTAATATGCTGCATTGTAAAGGACTGATAAATGTAACAAAATGCTGAATAGTTAGGACTCGTAAATACCCCAAAATATGATGGTAGGAAAAGGGAATAGCATGCAAATTTGGCACTTGATATTTTGCCTCAAGGTAAGATTTGTATGGAATCAATCCAGTTGTATTTTCTTTAATGGAAGGGATTATCCCAGTGAATTGATGCCTTAGACCATGCAGTCATCAATTTGAATGTTGTTGAGGGAGAAGGGAATGAAGAAGGCAAGACGGGGCAAATGTAAATAAGACTTTTGAGCAGAAGGGTATATATAGAGGAAGTGTGTGGATAAAGAGGAGTGTATTATACTAGTATGATGGAAAGGAAACATAATACATATCATGATGTGTAATTACAGAGGATGTCTTGTTTTTTATGTGTGTGTGTGTTTGTGCTGTTACTATTCAGTAATTTACATGCTCTGTGTACTTCAGACGTTCTTAATTGAACATATTTATAGATGGGTTGGATGAAAGTTTGGAGAGCTTGATAATGAACTATTGATTATTAATGTATGGTGCTTTAATGACAAATTTGAAATTTTGAATCAACATCCTACATGTCTTGCAAAAAGAAAATTGTAAAAAAGAAAAAGAAAAGAAACGTGACAATGTGTTGTGGTTTGGTGTCATTGTGAAATTTGTGACTGCTACATTATGAAAATATATATTGTATACATGTAAAAAATCATGAATTTATGAATGAAATGAAACATACACAGTGCATTCGCTTTCGCAGCAAAACACATCTGAATGGTTATTGAGAATATCTAATTTAATTCTCTAACTCTGTCACTGACTAGAATCTGTTTTATCAATTATTATACCTCAATCTTGTACTAGAGGCATGAACTACATCTGTCTACTACTAAGAATTTCGCCTGTGTATTGTGATGTTTTGTAACAGTGATTTTTGTGATCTTGTATCAAAGTGCACTATAACTAATGTAAAGTGATTAACTGATGTTATCAGAGACATAAAAGAGAATTCTTTAATATTTCCGCAATGCACCACTCTTTGTGCAATATCTAAGTGATTAATATTCAACATAAAGTACCATTTTAGCCAAGTATTAATTGAGGCAAATGGCTACCCACAACATCTACACGTATGTCCTAAACTGTGTATCTGCGCTGGATTTAAGAAATATATGCACAATTAACTGCACTTTTGGGGACTGGCAATTACTTTGAATTTTGGAGCAAATGAAAGATAAGCCCTGTGGGAGCTCCGTCAGGAGTTAATGTATTTTAGTGCCACCTAGCATATAATTTAGAACAAGAAAGGTACCTGAACTGTTATCTCTTGCCTAGATATATTTCTTACTTGTGCCCTCCTCCCCAGCAACAGAAACTTGAATCCACTATACTGACACCTAGTCAATAAAGTTTCCCCATCTTTCTCATTCACAATTTTAATGTTTTTATGCAAATTAAAAGAGAATATCATATCAGGTAGACTCTATGTGGTTCATCACACAAAAATACCATATATATTAGGTTGGTACATGTACTTAACCACAGGCGATGTAAATTATGTCAAAATGTTAGTAGCGAAACAAAATTTATTCCAGAGCATTAAACAATTTTACTAATTACAGTTGCCTCTGTCTGTTTCTCTTTTCTAATAGAGAGAAATGAACTGTCTGCTTATAAACAGTTAAGTCAGGGTGCTGTTTTATCAATTCCCTTGCATGTAGCCCCTTGTATCCTACCCCATTTTACAAATATGTATGTCTGAAAGCTTGTCGATACACCCCAAGGCACAGAATAGTATCAAGGTTTTCATTCCTACACTGCAATTTGCTATCTTATAATGGAAAAGTACTACTATACATATCTTTTCTTGAAATAGTTTGTGAAAAGTATTTTTACTCTGAAGTTGTTTTTTCGCAGCAATTTACATACAGCAATGCCACCCCCCTTCACATTTCCTTTCTTTTTTTATAAATCTGCAGTTTCTTTGATACCAGTGAGAATTGTTTATTTCCTGATATTGTTTGTTGCATTTTTAATGATGTTATCCTGTGCCTATTAATGTTTTAATGTGTTTATCACAGCATGATTTGACCTTTGTTTTGTTTTTTGTTCCTTTTGTTCTCATTATTTCCCCAGTTATGTTGATATAACCTCGTAAGTAGCATAAGGATATTGCCCTTGACATACTAACTCAATAAATTGCTCATTTGGGGGTGTAGTTTGCAGATTTAATGAATATTCTTCTCTTAGTTTGCAGTGGTATTCATTGGGTTTGCAATTCATTCTCATGATAGATATTTGCGAGGAATAATTTTGGAGTATTTTTTCTTTCTGTCATTAAACATTCTTTTGGTGAGGATTTTTCTTTATTCATTTTGCAGTTTTGTCTTCCTAATCTATTATTTTTATAGGAACTCAAAGTTGAATGTATAACTTGATGAAATATCATCTTGAGAATTTTGCAATCATTAAGGTCCATGAGGAAAAAAATGGTTTGTGGCAAAGTTTACGCCCAGTAGGAATCATTCCTAACAATGCACCATCTCAGTTTCTCTACTATTCCTTATGAGTGACTTGCCTTTTATTTTTGAGGTTTGAGAATTACAGCACAGAATTCTTTTTTTCTATTTTTCTTTGCTTTTTCAAGAGAGAACATAAGTAATGATATCATTTAAAGGTTAATTTGGTTCAAGTTCTAAATTTCTCATTCTTTAAACAATATTTTGCAGTGCAATTTTTCTTTTGTAATGAGCCCTATATTAACACTATTCATTCAAATCAGGTAGTGTTTGTTTGTTTAATTTCCTTTGCTGCTGTCTGGTGTGCTAATGAGAGGCTATGGATGTCATGTAGATCACAATTTATTAACCATATTTTTGCCATTGAATTGATTTATTGAAATATGAATGAACAGTTATGCACTTCACCCTGTTAAGTAATACAAAAGTACATGAACTCTAAAACTCTTTTTAAGGATTTAGTTTGTCCTTTGTCATCTGTACAATATGCTGGAAACCTGTACATGGTTTACAAGTACTTCAATTGCAAGCTACTTATATATTAAGGCAAATCTTCTTTTTGTAGTAGACAATGTTATCTCGTATTCAATCCATCAACATTATTTTGTGCATGCTGCAGCCTTTCGCTTCTTAACATGGCATAAATGCATCTTCTTCAATATTATCTACTCAAGAAAACAATAGACACACCCTTTCAGCATATGAAGTAAAAAATAATCAGTCCTTATCTATCTGTAAAAGAAAAAGAAAGGCAAATAAACTGAGGCCTAGCTACCTCAAATAATCTTTATTTTTTTTCTATTGTTATTTGATATCTGTATTTAAGGCTCCTCTGAAAAAATTCACTTTGCTTTTTCATTTTGATTTTTGTTTCCATTTCGTTATCTTTGCATGATTATTATTTCGTATTTATAAGTTTATTTTTATTTTTTTGTCTTTCCTTATTTTCCCCCTTCCCCTCCCTCCCTTCCCCCCTAAACAGTGGTGGCAGCAGCAACGAAACATCTGTATGACATTAGTAACCGCTCACAAACTGCAGTTGATGGACTATAAAATTTTCAACCAACGAGGGGGCAATTGCAAATCTACTTGTACAGATAGGCTAATTTAAAAGTTCTGAACCGAGGACAAACTGGAATATTTTAACCGAGAGTGAATCACTCTTGAAAGTTAATATCAAAGTGTACAGTTTTCTTACTTATGTATTTAGCCTGTATTTGCTCAAATATAACTGTTGTAAACCATGTGCAAATGATGTCTATATGAAATGCATGTAAATTGTACTATGATAATGATACCGGTAAGTGGCATTGAATATTTTTAAATGTCACTTATCGAAAGATTTTGTTTCTTTCTTTCAGTAGGGTGTCTATGATTTGATCTGAAATCTTTTGATATTTGAATGAATTTAATGAGTAATAGATATATTGATTTCTCTGAATGTATGCTTTTTTGATAGTACGAATTGAAATAACCATGTCCATCAAATTTTTGACAAGTACGTAAAGTGATTTGTAAATTATTTGTACAGTACTAGTTAAGAAAAGCTCTATTAATGTAAGAAGTACAAGTTGATCATGAGGAAAGATCTCTCTGCCACATGTAAATTTAATCATCTTTCTTGTGAACCATACCACATGAGAATCACTGAAAGCAAAACAACATACCGGTAGTGACCGAAGTTGTGATCCATGGCTGAGTTTGGCCACTTCATGGCGTGATCTACATCAATGATTCAGTTTTTTTTTAGAAAGCATGTGCACAGCTTTGGTTGTGTTGAGAATATCAAGCCTCAAAATGTCATAAAAAGCAGGTCTGTCAAAAAACAAACATTTAATTATCCAATAAAGTAATCAATGATGCAAATAAGTTAATGTTATCTATACAGTTTAATGATTATTTCATCCATCATAATTTAGTGATGTTTTACTCTTGCAATGCTTGTACAAAATTGATTTCTTTTTAAATGTGTGTGTTTCTTCAAAATCACTGCTAAGCAGCATTTTCTTTAATTTTGTCTGTCTTTATTGATTTTATTTATTATTACTATTTTGCTATAAACATTCTTATGTAATCATGTGTGTTTGAACTAGGTATGAATTATTGCACTAGCTACCATGATAATGATCATTTTGTTGTATAAAATGCCTTGCCATGTTTAAAGTATTTGTATATTTTGGTTAGCACATTACTTGAATAGATATATTGATTTTCTAATGTTGAAAATAATGGAAGAGACAGTGTCAGATTACATAGCAAGATCTTCATGACTTTGTACCACTCCTGATTCGTGTAATCATATAACTACGGTAAATGTAGCTTATTTCCCCTTTTGAAGTTTATTTTTTAGATAGATAGAACAGATATTCACCTTTCCCTGTATTCACAACTATGGAAATGATTTGTATAAATTTGTATTATTTTGCAAGAAATATGGCCAAAGACTTCCTATTATAAGGCAATAGGCCATTTAATAATGCCAGCACAGCTGTAAACAAATAAAACCAAATGTTCCTTGTGTCACCTTTATTGATGTCTTATTTGCGTAGTTCCAGAAAGCTGCATATGATGCAGAATTGCACAAGAATAAATATGAATCTGTGAAATAATATTTTGTTGGTTGTTCTGTATTCATGGTGTTGAGGGGGACTACTAATATGGTCTTCCCTTTCTGAAATTTGTTTGATGCCAAACCACTTTTTGTTGGAAATTAACGACACGACTTTCTGCAGTAATATAATAAAACTGTAAAAGAGCCATATTGGGTAGGACATGTTAAGTAAATGTGACAGGTACACAACAGGGAATGTTGGAAGTACTACAGTGCCTGGATTCACTATGTACTTAATTATAAGGTCACAATTATTTCATCTTTGTTTTTTTTTTTAATATCTGCAACGTTTTTACCACTTAGTCTCTACTGTGTTAAATATTTCTTCCTAAGAATTGATCATTATTTGTTGCAATTCTACTGTTTTTCTTTTGTTTTTATATGGTCGTGCTACGACTTGAGTTTTGATACCTTGTGCTGTGTAACAGACTACTGAATAATTAATCCTACTAAGATATCCTCTTTCAAAGTACAATGATTATTGTGTACTTATATTTGGTACATGTGCTTGTAAATATTGGTTTGAAATGAATGTATTGTAAATGTCAAGAAATATTTGTATTTTATGTGCAGATGTAATAGCATCGGCTGCATTTTGTAAGATAAAAGAAAGATGCTTAATTGTATAAGTCACAAGACACCTAATAGTGGATGAATACTGTATGACACTGAATTTGAAGAAGACAATATTTGATAATGGGGAATAAGAAATTAAATAGTCAATAGAACAGTTTTCAATTCTTTATTATTTGCATTTGAATATGAATTTTGTTTGTATTTCTCTTTTGTCATTTTAAATGCTTGAATTGATTTAATACTTGAATGTAATTTGTGATTTCTTCTAAAAATATGATTTGAATTATGCAATTTTGTTATCTTCCAATCAAAATGACTCAGTGAGCATCCAAGTTAGGCTTCCTGCATTTCATTCATTCTTTCTCTATGTTCTTATGTGTTACATCTTTGCCCAGAAAGTAAGTACTTTTCTGTATTTCTTAGAAGTTAAGTAGCAAGACATCACTGTGAGAATTGAATAGATATCTTCTGTTCAGAGTCAGAAGGGTATTAAGCTCAGTTTAATGCCCTTTTGGCTCCAAGCAGACCATATCTTTTTTTCTTTTTGTTTTTCTTTCTCTCTCCACCATACATAAGCATGCATTTGCACTTGATGTCAAATTACCACTTTTATATAAGGGATTTAATAGAAGATCATTATAGATAGACATGCAAGATTTAAACACCACTTTCTACCTTGCAGTAGATAGTAACAAATGCCCTTGCACGTTAAAAAGAATAATTTGGCATACAATTTTTTTTTGTTTTCAGGTTGTAGCCATTTGCCCTTTTTTGTATACCAGTAGTAAAATTGACAAATATATCATTTAAGACGTTTGACATCTTTCTTCCCTTCTCATTATTCTTCCAATAAGAAATTAAAAGGAAAAGCAACACTTTGGTCAGCCTTTATGAGCACCTGTTTTGAATGTTTTTAATACTGTGATAATGAGTGTGTCTTAAAAAAATGACTGATGTTTTCACAAAACAAGGATCATTGGATTAACATTTCTTGTTGAATTTAAGTTTAACCAATGTTGTGTCTTAAAAAGAGAAATGACTTTGTATTCCTTGTTTTGATCATTAACCCTGTAGAAAACTGACTAGCTAACAAATGACTGTACACTGTGCTCTTGTAGTCTCTATGGAAGATATGTTCAAATGTAGTCACATCTTTTTGGACTGTCGGTTGTTCACTTGTCTTGCTTAGCTTGCTGTAGATGTAAGATAAAAACTGAGAATTAAAAATGCAGTCATTCTTGTCAAAAATTGAAAAATACCATTCCTGTATCTTTTTTGTTTGTACGAGTCTTGTGGTGAAATTTTTGTTGAAAAAATCTTTGAGAAAAACAGCCCTAGGCCATCTTATTAAAGAAAATCTAAACATCAGACATCAAAAAAGTTATATTTACAAATATGTATTTATTCTGCATGTACTATGTAACAATGGTCACTAGAAAAGGACAAATTAAATCAAAAGGACAAATTAAATCAAAATAACAAAAGAAATTAGGAACAATTCATACTCCGCTGGCTATACATCCTATGAATAGATACACCATACTTGTCATATAGCTTTTTTTGTCTATTTAGAGACTTGAATTTCGTTCTTTCAAATGGAGTAACAAATATGTGTGAAAAAAGATGCAGTGTACAACAGAAAATAAAATAAATATATGTTAAGAGATGTACTTATACATACGGTACATCCCATATTTAAGCAAATTTGAAGAAAGTATACATAATTGATGCTTGCCACGGACACACAAATATATTTCATTAAAGGCAACAAAGTTAGAAGAAGAATAAAAATATGAAAACCAAAAAGTCTTATGAATTATTATTTATATGCTTGATATTACCCCTCATGACTCATAACTATAAATTCAAAATATACTTTACACTGTTGAAACACTTTCAATATGGAATGTTTGCTGAAAACGAGCATAAGGTACCTCAAATGAGAAGCCATACTTTTCTCAAATTTGAAATTGCCATAGAAAAAAAGTGAATGGCAAGAAATATGAAAATCCTTTCATTAATATATTTGTTTTAAATTATACCCCTTTAACAATTAGGCTTGGGTGGAATTGAAATATGTTGTGAAGTTATGTGGTTACATAAATAAATACAAGCACTTTAATCCATCTGAGGTCATTTTTTTTAGCATATATGGCACAGTAGTGTGCTGTACTCAGCATTCCATAAATATTTAAAATTGGAAGAGTATCTGAAGATTTGTATTCAAATTTGCTTTATAAGAAACATCTTTGACCTAATTCATAAAGAGAAAACCATAAAATTTGACCATCAGGCAGAATGAGTACAACCCAAGTCTGGAGTCAAGAGACTATTTGACAGGCTATCATTAATGAGGATCTATTGGACCATTACCGATAATGTAATATTTCTAACATTTTAAAAAAGTCTATATTTATTAGAGCATTATGAAGATCTAACACAGAGTAAAATTTTATTGTATAAAAAGAAACAAACAATACAAAGAAATAAATGACAAACAACAAAGAAAGAACAACAGACAATAGTGGCAGGGCAAAAGGGCATAAGCTGCACTATTGTTTGTACAAAGTATACTGCATTAGTGCCCATTTAGCTCTGACATAATAAAACATCGGTCGAGAACAAGAAGGTAATACTTTCAATCCTCTAAACATTCCTTTCAACTTACATGGCCAAGAACTACCTTAAAGTGTTTCTAGTTTATTTCCTCTAGATTTTTATACCCACATGTAGTTTAAAAAAAGGTTCTATAAATTGAATAGTATTTTTTTTTTCAAGCAGCTCTTGGTTTGACACTACTGCAAAGGTGGTATCAATGATTTGAACATGGTTTCAGATATCAATTTAATTTCATAACCTTTAATCATAGCTCTAGGTTAAACCTCTTTGGGATGCATATACCATCAATGATTTCTTTCAAATCACAGTGCATACGACATTAAAAAACTAATGATTTTCATTTATCATAAAGGGCATTTAAATTTAAACTTTCTCCCAAACCACTTAACATTTCACAAGGGTCAATTCAATTTGAGGAAAATAAGTATGTAAATCATATAATCCTACTTATCCTACAACCAATCAAATCGGTACTTGAACGATAAAATAATTGTACATCAGAGGCCACTTAAGAGTCATCATTAATGTGCACTATCATCACATTCAAGTGAGTATATCATGTGATGACATATTAGTAGTTTAGCACCATATTGAACCTACCCCCTCAATTTTGATGTTCAACTTAATGACACTACCTTTTAAAAGACTTCTTGTTCTCAACTAATTACTATATAAGCCAATATTTTCATGACTAGACTATTCCGCAGATGACAGAGAAACAGATACTTACACTAGATCTTCTTATCATGGTAATCCAGACATACTACCTACAATACATGCTTGCACCTGCAATTCCAGTTCATTATCGTATTTATTTTTTTCTTCCGCATATGCATTGTCCATTTATTTTTGTGTTGTTGAATTCACAATCCTACACCAATTTGTGAAATTCAAAAAAATAAAATCCTCATGAAAATAATGGCTTATACAACATTGATCTTTATCTACAAAGCGATTATTTTCATTGTTCAGGTTGCGGACCTGTAGCTGTAATGGCCGGTGATTGGGTGGTTTGAGATTGGCCTTCTCCCTTGTTGACATCGCTTACACACACCCACTGGCCCTCCAGTGATTCCTTCCATAAGCTCACCTGTGTCGTGCAAGGATAGAAATCATGTATTATTTTCATTAATAGACCAGTTTGGAGTATTAATTACAAACAAAATATTCACAGGTCTTTAAGAATGGAAAAGTGCAACTTTGTGCATTTTTAATGACCACTTCTTAGTAATGGAGATGCTTCATAGATGTACAGAACTCTGGTTTCTACTTTTCTTAACATTAAATTATTGTCCTGAAATAATGTCCCATTTTTTGGAACACAATGATACTTTTTCATACAAAGTACCTATTCCAATCATAAAAACTAGTCTGGTCAATTGGCAACTTATCACAGCTGCACATTTCTTTGTATCAAGAGATGGGCAAGTAGTTTACAAGAAAAGTGCTTTCTGCCAAACATTGTTTTTGTTTTCAACTTTTTTTAAACTTCATCTCTAATAAGATTGATCATAAATTTACATTGTAGTTCAAAGTATTATTTTCTGGTTGCCACATTAGTTTCTACAAAATACTTTGACCATTAGTGCAACTACAAATAGTCAATATCTTCACTGAACACTGAAGCTCACTGCATTCATCTGGCTCTTACCTTGTTATCTCCCCCTGATACTGCCAGAATGTTACCAGTCACCGACCAGCTTACATGCCATACAACATCACTAAATTTATTCAGAATCTGAAAATAAAACACCAAATAACGTATGTTATACCTGTAAACAATATTAAAAAGACAAATAAATGTACATTGTATTTGTACTGTGAATAACTTTGACAAATCTCTTTAATTTTCAATTGTTTCTTCATTTGCACAGACGAGAATGCTTATGTTACTATTAAATAGGTTGTAAAAACGTGTCTCACTCCTGTAACTACTATGCCATTTAAAAAATAACAAAACTTTTTTAAACAAACATGGAATTAAAAATCTATGTCCTTTATAGACTGCTAAGTGTCTAAAGAACTCACCTTAGGTGTCCATGTACTACCGGTGCCTTCATCATTGGTCCAGATGATAACCCTACAGTCCTGTGAGCAGGTTGCTATGACACTGTGAGGAAGACCAATAGAGGGCGCCCATGCAACGTCTCGTACCCAGTCACTGTGTGCCTCCAGTACATGCTCATCCTTCCACTCCCCATTCTCCTCCCTGCATGATGCAAATTAATATTGTTTCACACATCAAGAATTGAAAGACATACTCTATGATTTCAAGGAACAAAATACAGCTTAAGGTATACATTTGCATGCTGCAAGTTGTAATGTTTTTAAAAATAGTACATCTCAAAGTCTGAAAAATTGCATAAAATTACACCACAAACTTTCAGTACAGGAGTCCCCAACTGAACATATTGAATGTGTGTGTGTATGATTGGGATTTTATAGACATGTATCAGCTATGATTATTTATGCCAGAGGACAGACTTTCAACTTCAACATCTGAAAAGCATGACTCAGTTTCTAACTGCAGTCCATCAGAGTTAGTTTTTTATGCAGAAACAATGAGCAGACCAAATAAATACACCTTTCACAAACACACTTCTCCCTATAATTTGTAATGCAATAGACTTACTTCCAGACTTTGACAAGATTATCGCATCCTCCGGTGACAAAACGTCTGACAAGGTTTGGCTTCTGCCCAGTGGGAGGTTCAATGAGAGAGCCAGGCTCTACAGCTGGAGCCCAACTCACTGAATTACAACCAATCTGAAACAAAAGCAATTCAATGTAATGGTAATGATCAGTATCAGTAAATATAAAGTATAAATCATTCATGTTATTTCCTTATCATTTTAAATTTATTTGAAGAAAAAAAGAAAAAACAATCACAATGGGCAAACAATGTGAGGTTTGCAGATCTTGGAAAATTACAAAATACCTTTTGAATTAAACATTTTACTCCAAAATCCAAGACTTTTATCTGAAAAGCGCTCATACACCTTTATGATAAATACATATTTATGTTCGCTTATGGTCCGCTTAATTGCATTGCCCTATATTAAAGATAAAGTTGAGTTGAGTTCTGGTCATGCGATTGCATTGTGAAAGAAAAGGTGTGAAATGGATCAGAAAAAGTTGATCATGTAGCATGTTAGTATTGGTGTGTACTGCAAGGTTCTGGAGTCATCAAAATCATAATAAATTTGGCCCAGTCTTGGTAAAGTAACAAGCACTGTACACAAAAAGATGTATATGTGACTACACAAATGGTGTCGGGCCAGACACCTAGATTTCCTTATCTTTCTATGCTCATTACTCAGCCATTATACATTTTCTAAAAAGTTGTTTGGCAAATGACATTTATTTGTAATCTTGAACATTCAGTGCAAGTTTTGTTCGATTCTGTGAGAATTTATTTTCATTTTTTTTTAGAACTCAAGTTTATATTTAAAATGCATGTATTACATGATGGGCCAGTAAAAACAAAAAATTAAAATCAATGAAAGAAAAAGATCCTGACATAACAGGAAACAGACAGGCAGAGAAGAAGTCAAGACAAATATAAAGAAATATGCAAAGATATAAACATGGACAATGACATAAACAGAGGAGAAAAAGAGAGAAAAAGAGAGAGAAAGAGAAAGAGAAAGAGAGAAATGGAAAGAGTGAGAAAGAGAGAACGAGAGATACAGACGATGAAAAGAAGAGATAAATGATCAGTCTTACAGCATGAGCATCCTTGACCTTCTGTGAATCCCATTTGCCATCATTGTGTGTAAGGACCGAGACTGATCCATCAGATGAGGCTGCAGCCAAGACTAGACCAAACTCACTAGGAGCCCACTGTACAGAGTTTACTGTGTAAAAGAAAGAATGTATCCAAGTTGATACACACTACCCACTCAACAAGTTGCATCTTCATGTGCCCCTCTCATGGTAAATCCTATCCAAGAATTTGAGCAAGACTTAAAATGCGACATTATTCTTCTAAAAGATATTTCCAGCCCAATTTTTTAAAAGGAACAGAATATTTCAAGACGAAATTCACTCTCTTGTCTCTCCATTCTATTCATGCTAATTTGTCCAGAAAATGATGGCTCAGAAGAGAATAGTTCAGTTTCTGCTAATGCATATGAGGCAGTATCCTGATACAAAACCTGTCAGCATTTCCTTGGAAAATACATGTCATAATCATCATTTAATAAAGTCAGTTACAATGGACATTATTTTCATGCACTTTTCAAGGCTTCATTCTGAACAAAAGACTTCCCAAGGTAAAAGTGAAAGACTGGTGGTAGTTAAGGCAGGTAAAAAGCTAATTTTTTGTATAGCCCTGTATAGTTAAAGTAGGTTTGGATCTCTAACCTGATGATTCATGGTTGCCGTATTCATAGAGTTTATCCCAAGCACCATTGGTTTCTTTCCAGATGATCACTTTCCGATCGTAGGAGCAGGAAGCCAGGATGTTGCCATACATCGGATGGGCCCAAGCCACCTGCCAAACTGGACCTTCTTGACTGCAAAGACAGAGAAATGTACACAAATAGCTATTTTACTTCTGCAGAGTAGCAATCTAGAATGCTATTACAGCCTTGTTCGATTATGATCAACGTGGTAAGCTGCCTGAAAAACAATAGCTGCAGCAAAAGAAACAAAAAAAGTTCCCAACTCCTAGGCCACCAGCCATGCTAAACCTTCATGACAGCTGGGCAGAGAAATGTAGATTCAGCCAGTTTTACTTTGCAGACTGATTTCATTTTGCTAATTAGATTTTAAAGTCAGGAAAGCAAGGACTTCCAAACAATATCACCTTTATAAAAATCTTCCTAGGCAACGATTATATTTCACAATATTATTTTCTTTTACTACACATGTAATATTTAGCTGCCTCCTATTATCTGAATGTAATATACTAATTCAAACTGACATACCTTCTCAAGGATTAATTTTATATGATTTACCTTTTCATCATATATTATCTTACTATACACACATATTTTACAAGTTGTTTCCTGTTACCGGTATACAAATCCTTATCCAAATCTAAGTATAAATTAATAAATGATTCAATATACATACCCCCTCAAATTGGCAACAAGTGTCTGTTGTCCTCCCTTCACATCAAAGATCTTGACGGATCTGTCTGATGAACAGGTTGCAAGTTTAATACCATAATAGTCCATCTGAGCATCATGCTAAAGATTCAGATAAATGAAGAGAAGAGTAAAATATGATCATCTGAGTAAAAGGTGAGCCACGAGGCCCTTGGATAGAGATCCGGGCCCTGTTTTATAAACCTCAAATCACTATTGTAACAGTTTTCCAGCCATCACATGATGTAATTTCAGTAGCTTTTATTAACTGTTGCAACTTGCTAATAACAAGTTGTATAATTATGAAATAGAAGCCAGGAGTAAAACTTTCGTTTTCGGTAACATTCATGTAAACAATAGGATGATACGAGGTCTGTCTTACTAGACAAGCATATTTTCATCACATGTGATCACATCACCAAGTATACTAAGCAACAACAATGTGTTAAAAATGACAGCTTTCCAAATCAATAATATAACACCTCTTAAAGACTAATAGTACAAAGAAGAATTTTGGTTGAATTCTAATACTACATGTATATGCATCTTGCAAACAAACCTCCCAATTAACTAAGCTTCCTAATACATGTACGGTATGCACATCTATATTTTTATTTAACCTGTTCCATGATGATAGCTAAGATCAATGAAATGTTTTACTGGCTACAATACAGAAATTCAGACAAACTGTATACATCGAAAGAGGTTTATTGTTTAAATCAACTTACAATCATATCTTCATGAGCTGTATCCACAGTACTGATTACAGAAACCTGGGAGAAAAAAGAGGAATAATGAAAATAAATTTAAGTAAACTCAAATTGTTAATGAATTTGGGAAGATGAAAAACCTATGCACTCTACCCCAAAAGGTTCAAAGAAAATTAATTATGCACAAACAGTAAAATGGATATTGAACATAATATCATTAACAGCATTTTTACCAGTTGTGGCATATTATTATTGTTCATCTAAACATGGAATATCATCATAAAGACATAAAAATAGTTCACATTCAACATTTTGCTATTATCAAATGATTGACCCTACCGCAAATATGATTTTCGTGATGAGATCAGCAATCACACACAAACTGTATTGTGTAACCTGCCCTCACTAACCCATGGGATGTACTGAATATAATGAGCACAAACACAGACACATTGGTATTTCATGATCGATTCGACCCTAACGGGCTAACTCGGATTTACAGCAAGGCCGGGTTCGCCCCAAGTCTGAGTTAGCCCGACTTAGATGTACTCCAGTCTCTGTAAATAGACGCAGTCTCAGCGGAGCACCAACAATAACTGACTGAAGCTTTCGGTCTAGCGATTTATTTAGGCATTACCAATTGTCATGTAAGTGCCGATTTTGTCTGGAGTGAATTCTGGTTAGATTTGTAGTTGTACAGTGCTCGGCCCAGCGGTGTTTGAGAATTCTGAGAATCAATAGAGGGTGTCTTAAAGGGATCCGGTAACTTTGTCTCATATTATGAAACAAAATCCTGGATTTAGCTCATGCCACAATGATAATTATAAACCTTTAGGTCAGTCAAGAACCCCATGACTTTTACAACCGATCAGCTGTCTGATTATCAAGATATTTATGATTGGAATTTCAAATTTTTATAACCGTTTGCCAAATGGTTTTCATAACACAATAGTCTATTGGGGAAAACGAGTATGGTAAAACCGGTCACTCAAAGTCAAAGATTTTTACTTTTTTGAGGCACTTCTTGATCATTTGGAAGCGCAATTTGTTTAGGGCTTCATTATTATACAAATAATGAATGGTTATGAGTTCAATAGTGCGAATATTTTCATGAGTTGAAAGATTAACATTCTATTCAACGAGGCGTCAGCCGCTTTGAATAGGATTAACGTTAATCTTTCAACGAATGAAAATATTCGCACTATTGAACAAATGAAAAACTTTCATTAGACCTATTTGTTTTTGATATACAACATCGAAGAAGATTTAATAGAACGTTAATCAACAAATTATGCTTTACTCCTTATATTAAAGATAAATTAAAGTTGGAGTCAAGTCTTCTCGATTACATTCAGATTGCCTTCGCGTCAGATACACCAAAGGATACGCGCGCGCACGTCAGAGAGGTACGCAGTCTGCATATAACCAAAAATGTATGACCGTGCAATATAACATCTATTGAACATCATGTGACCAACAATCCTCCAATCAAATGACAAGGATCCACGTAATACGCCATATCACACTCAGACACTGTCTCACACTGATAACACGTAGGGCCC
>BEXV01000041.1:140084-158680 GCA_003118195.1 Hemicentrotus pulcherrimus | reverse complement strand
AAAAAAAAAAAAGCTATGCATTTTAATTATCATCATATAATTTTTGTTATACTATCGGTCCTCAAAATGATGGAGTTACATGCTGCCATTGAATCGAATTGAAATTTATTTCCATCATCATGACAATATAATTTATACCAAGATAAATATGGAATTTCATAAAATGTAACAATATTATATTGACATAACAGCATTCAAAATATAAAGAAAATATGAAGGTTTAAACAATAGTACAAATGGAAAATGGTGCATCCGTAAAAGCCAGTAAGGCTTGACGGTTGAATGCACCAGGCGCAGAAGTAATAATAACATATACTTGGAAGAAGAAGAAAAATGAAGAAGAAGAAAAAAGGGGGAGTATCAGTATTAGAGGTGTGGTCCTATGCGTTATAAAGAGAGAGAGAGAAGATGTTTGTTTGTATGAATTATTAAATCCGACAGACTGTAAAAATGGAGGTAGGGAATTCCACATTTTTGGACCAAGATAACGGAGAGAATCAGTCAGTATATTGACCATCACAATGTATTATCACGAATATAAAGACTGTCCATGCAGTCAAAGTATATTTATCTGATCGTGATTATATGCCTTAACCCCTGGGCTAGGGGGTTCCACCCCTGGACCCCACCAAGAGCCCTCAGGTGGGGCCCTGGTTGATCATCTGACCGGATTTTAATATCTAAAACCCCCGAGCTTCGGGTGTCCCCCCCCCTTTACCATATCCGCTGGGGCTTTGGACCCCACGTCAATTTACGCTCTACTATATAGCCACCCCCACCCCCTCCCCCCGCCTTGGAAATGTTCCGCGGGCCTGCATGCAACATGCAAGAGTGGTGGTGATGCAGATATTTTCTTTCTGCCCCCAAAACTTTTCAATCATTATACGCCACTGGTTACCATTCACTTGAAAATTGCGAGTTTACCACCAATTTTACACTTTATGGTTGCTAAAAGTTGGTATAATCATCGCACGCATGATATGCAACGATACCAATTTCTACCACACGCGAACAGGTGCATGCGGCCTTTCAAGTTTAGAAATACCGCACAACCCCGTTGACTGAACTATTCACAGCCGGACCGGTAAGTGGTATAAACAATTTATGTGAAGCTAGCTTCTTCTGGGCTTCTTCTGCACATTTTGCTTCCTAGATCGAGAAACTCAATGGCTAGCGACGTCACAGACGTGTGTCAGAAGTTACAGGTAACTTTATAACATTTGTTTGCTTCTGTTCTTGTTGATTAATTTGGATTCAGGTCCTGAATTCCCGGCCCCGGCCTGAATTCAACAATAATTTCTTGAGTATATTTTTCTCCAATATGTGTTAACGGTATTTCCTCCGTTACAGCTCCCCGAAGCCTCGGCGTTTGGCTGCTCGACGACCGAAGGAGCCCGCTTGCTCGTCCATGACAACAGCAAACGCATATTCCCTCGCCCTCGCCTCTACCCGCTCGAACTTTTTCCTCAACTTTTTCATCAACTTTTTCATCACGTGGAATAAAGAAATAGTTAACTCTAAATGTGGTGTTCACGGGAATAAAGAAATAGTTAACTCTAAATGTGGTGTTCACGCGATGATAACAGATCATGTTCTTTTTTCCCCCCTTTAATTCTCCAATACCTATCTCTAGTATCAAATTATCTTGATCATAACAAAAAAGAAAAATTGTTCTTTTTAAGTTTTATTTAGCACTGCATTTCAATATTCATTTTATGTTTTTATAACTTATACCTGGTAAGCGAATACAATAAGGAAGAGGTACGATATAGGCCTATGGCTATGGCTCTTTGTATATTCTAATTTATCTCAACACATGTCATTTTCATTTGAAGGTTGTTGTTGTTATAGTAGTAGTTTTATGGCATTCATTCAGTACTGAATAAATATTTTCAGTTACGGTATATTAGAAAAATCAATTATCAGTAAAGAAAACAGAAAATAGAAAATTGTAATACTATAATTAATTACCCCCGGTAACCAGTATTGCAATTTATTAGGATTCTCTAGATGGTTTACACTTTACAACTCTGTATTTCTGCTTTTTGAAACCATTTAATCTGGTCAGCCATGTTTCGATTGCATACAAATTTAGCTTTGCTCGATCTGAAACAAGCTTCTCAGCTACTAGGGATGCGTGCGCAGTGATACAATTTTGTAGCGCGCAGTGCCTAGACCACTCAGAAACACAGAAACACTAAATTGAGACATATCATGGGTATAGGGGCGTTTGCTCCTAACTGAAATTCCAATCCATTCAAGTAATTTGCTATACACATATATATACGGTATATTATTATTTATATCCCTTCTATGAATATTCAAGACTTTTCTAAATACATGATTGGTCAATTGGTGGTCACGTGAAAAAATATAATTTCACTATTAGAAACAAATCTCTGCCAGAGCTCCGAACATTTTCCACTATTTTTTCATGGGCGGAACTGCGCTTGCTCTAGGAGATTTTCAGGTAGAAAAGCATTGTGACATCACATCATGTTCAGTCAAAAATAATGCGCAATGAGCCTGTCTCATTAAATGCATGTTAATATAATTGTGCACAGGTTAAATTGACAAATTCAAACTGATTGTAAACTTAATGTAAAGTTTTCCAATACCCGGCCGACCCAATGTGGGTGACATATAAGAATGAAGTTAAAAACCATATGCCAGCCATTCATTAAGTCAAACGTTTGGATCATAATGAAGTGATATAAATAATATAAATCTTCGGAGGGACTGCAAAAGTTACTTTTTTTTCCTCGGGGCTTCGCCCCTCAAAAAAAATAGTACCGGTACTTTGCTAGTCCCTCCACAGATAAATAATTGACACTATTCTTTCTCACAGTTTGGTATATTTGTATAGGTTGAGTTCTTGAAAGTGGTAAAAAATAATTTGTGAGCGTTACCATTGTTATTATGCAAGGGTGGAAGAACATCAGATTAAACATGTTCCCTGAGAAGCATGGCTCTTCAAATGCTTTCATGTTCTAAATATGACATGAAACATCGTAAAAATCGGGGGTAGGTTTTTTTCGCCATGTGCTCGTGTAGTCCTGTATACATGTACATCATTCTGTGTACAGTGCTTGTAAATTTGCGAAGATTTGGCCAAATTTTTTATCTTTTTGATGATACCAGAACCTTGCAATACACAAGAATACTTATATACTAGATGATCAATCTTTTCTGATAGATTCCATACCGTTTCTTTCACAATGCAATCACATGACCAGAACTCAACTTTATCTTTAACACATCACTGTTTGTAAGCACACATTAAAGTGGGCTTTTTTTGAGTATTTATGCAGGAAATAAAAAAACTTAAAATATATACAAAAAAATTCTTTCATACTTCATACATGTTTCATATATATATATATATATTGTTATACATTGTACATTGTACAATGGGTCTTGTAGGTTTACTAATATGATTTTCAATTTTATTTGCAGCAACCTGTTCTACTAAAATGGCATATTGGGCCTTCAGTGAAGACTTGAAAAGCATTCTTTTTTATTCTTCTATAGTGTTTGTTTCTAAATCAGAAAAGAATATTGCCTGTTCTATGATATACTTATTGCAATTAAATAATGTCCTTCTGTTTCAGTGATGTTATAATAATCACAACTTTCTGTTTCACATAAACCCACTTTAGCCTTTTGTTGGTTCAGTTGAAGAACACTTTGAGGATTTAATTATCTGTTTCGTTATCCAATATTTTGAGAAAAAATCCTTACTTAATTAAACTACAGTACAGAACATTTCTTAAATGTTGAGCTAACCTTGAGTTCTTGTAACTACCGTAAACTTTCTGAAAAACACTACTAAAATATGCACATGTATATTATACCATTTTGGTACAGTATGTCAGGGTTACTGACTCATGAATTTTCTTTGAGTGTTATTTATTCAGCTCATTTATATTTTCTTGTCAAATTGGTGTTAGGGAAAATTTATAATTCTTTTTAAGAATTTGTTTAACATCCCTTTTTTTGGGTTAAATTCTATGAGGCATTATATGTAAAAAATACCACAACTTTTGATTATCATAGTACTGCTTTGAGGTCAAACATGTTGTTATCAACATCTTCTACATCATCACAGGGGATTAACTTATGTCTTCTGCATCCTTCAAATAACTCTTCCAAATAACTCTTCCAACCAGCATAAGGTTAATCTAGATGTGAAACCAAGGATTTAAACAAAATCTCTTTAGTTTACATACCAGATTTGTTATACTTTTTTCATTGGATGATTCTGTTGATGAGACAATTTAATCCATTTCCCTATCTTTTGAGCATACCTGTAGGTGCTACATAACACTAAGCTGTCTTGGGTGCATGTGTTTCTCTCCATGTAAATCCTTTGCCATTGAAATGAATATTCCTGACAAGGCATACAGGCATGTACTGCACAAAATGTGTGTACAATATACATCGTATATTGGGGTAATACCAAGAATATTTGTGAAAAGAATGGGAAGGTGTAGATCAACTTTTCTATCATGATTTTTTTTCCCTCTGTTTTGTCTCTTTTGTTTTGTCTCCCTTTATTTCAAGGGGAGCTGCAGCTCGTTCTGCTGTCTTCTTAATCCACCTTTGCCATACATGTTGCATGTTTTTTTTATAAAGTTAGTTATGGACATGTTTGTGGAATACTTTTGAGTTCTTGGCTCTGTTGGCTTACTTGATTGCTACCTTACCTATATTGAAATTTTAAAAGTTTAAATTTGAAGTGATATCTTGTAAATATGTTTATAATTTCATATATTTTTTATTTTTGTCTAGATATTTGTATATTCCTTATGTATTAAATAAAGTGGCTGTTGTTTACTGCAATTAAAATAATACCTGTATATCAATTTTTGTCATCTGTCATCACATAATATTCATAGATGTAACACAATTATTCATTATTTAGAATTCTGATAGCAGTGACAAGGCTCATACATGTAGCTTTGAAACAACTGCAAAACAATGGGATGTTGATAAGAATTAAGAACTGCTTATCCTATCAATCTAAAAAAAAACTATTTAAATTCTATAATGTGAAACTCAATTTTTTGTTGTAAATTGTAAAGTTTGGTTTAGAAGTAGATAGCAAATATTGAGTGTATTTAACTCAGTAGGTATATTTAATTGTTCTGATATTTTCTGATGACTTAGAGCTATAAAATTTAAATTGTGGTTGAATTATTATTATTAGCGTATTAGATTCTCCATATTATGATGAAAATTGCTTCACGAAAAATTCTGGAAAGTTAATTCTCTGATAGACATTGAGTTATTAATCCTTATGCAATCTTGTTCACAGTTCTTAAGTTTGTGATTCTGGCACTTGATTGTGTCTGCATTGAAGGTTTTCATGTTTGAGTTTATTGCAAATATTGAATCAAGCCATCACTATGAAGGTTTTATGGCTAGGTTGTCACCATAGCTACAGGAATGCAGGAAGAGTTGTGAAGCATGTGTTGACCCATGGTAAATATTTCCAGTTCATCCAGAAATTCAAACCTTCCTGTACTTGAAAAATGAGGTTTCGATCCATAAATGCAAAAAAGTTTTTGAATTCAGACCTAAAAACTAGCATTCCCTGGATGTTATATTGACCCTGTAAAATCTTACCTTTGTTGCCAAAATGCCAAGGTTGCAACTGAAAAAAAGTTAATATTATTATTTCTTGCGAATATTGGTAGGCCGCTGCAAATGAAAACCAAAAGTTTAATTTGAGTCTTAAAAAATTGGTCTATTGTACCCACTACCCAGCTGCCAACCCCAGAAAATGTTCAAGGATGATCCAATCTCTGTAAAAGTTCATTTGTGTGAAAGTAGAAAAATAATGGAAACAGAATTTTGAAAGTAAGAAATAAATCGGACTATTACCGTAATAAGGAAGTTATTAATGTTTGAAATATAACATCACTAAATCTATGCAAATCTCAAATTAGCAATGTGGTTAGTGAAACGTGACATACCGGTAGTCACGGTGACATAGTCACAGAGTTCTCTTTTGTTTTTTGTTAGAGTAGGGTGCTATTAAGGTTGAATTTTTCTTTTAAGTTAGAGCCCTGTAGAGGATTTAAATTTGGAAATCCAGTCTTAATTATCTTTAGAGCCATGTTTCCTAGTATAAAATTTTCAAAATATTGTACATGTATTTGATACAGGAACATAATTAAAGATTTTCACTAACTTTTGTTTTCTTCATTGGGGTTTCAGATTGATATTTTAGGATCTATGCCCCCCCACCATTATAATTATATTTTGAGGATCAAGAGTTTGAATGGAGGGATCCATGATGTACCAGGTTTATGTATTGTTTACTATTCCTCCATGTATAATTTCTTCCATTTCTTTTCGACCACAAGGGTGTCCAGCTTCAGCTGAGTCTGGTGCTGACCAGGAATGAAGATGTCCTCAAACATTTGGAAGAAGTAGAGAAGATTTTCTTGAAGAGTGGCTCCTCAGCTGATAAGGAACATTTCAGTAAGAGTATCCGGCAATCCAGACTAATCAGTAGCAAGGTGGGTAAAGCAGAAGTTGATAAGTGAAGGATATTCTGGATCATATTCGCCTTTAGATAATGCCTTTCAGTCCTCCAATTAATCTACATACCTGTTATAATTATGTGTATCGTTTACAGTAGTGGATGGTGTGTGTGAAGGGGGTGGGGGTGAAATCCTATAAACTTGATCAGTATGAAGAAAAAAAATGTGCCCCTTTTGTAATGTCTCTCCTGCACAAAAATTACACCTGTCATTTATACATTTACTAATAGAAAAGGGTACTTTTTCTTGTGCTTCTCAGAGAAGATTAGTAGTTTACATTGGTATTTTGACATTGGTTAATGAACATTGATGCAAGAGGTACACCAAACATTTGGGATTAAAAAAAAACCCTGTTATTTGTTTTTCTATTTGAGAAACTGACATATTGCATTATGCATTGAACCCCAGGGTCACATATACATATATATTTTTTTTTCTTCGTCAAGCCCTGTTACATATGGTACATATATATCTAGGTTGCATCACAATTCTTATCATATTTTGCATTCTCAAAACTTTACTATTAATATTTTGCAATTGTTCTTGAATGTATAGATACTTTGTTGATTATATGTGTGTAATTTTCCATCTTTTTAGCTTGATGAGAGCATTCAGACACAATGCACCGCTATTGGACAGGCTGTCTCAGAACTGGAACAGAGGAGAGCAGATGCAGAAGAGTAAGTGTGAACACAAGCATGCATACAAGTATTATAAAACTGATTACAATGGTAGCATTCATACTGGTATGATTACCTGTACTTAAATCGTTCAGAATAATAAGTAAACACATTATATATTCCACAGTTAACCTTTTCTCATATACATAGTATCATGCTTACAAGCTGTTTGAGTAAAAGCTCTGACCCATGGTGATTTCCTGCATGGGGAAACTACTGTACTACCAACAAAAGAATCCTGTGAACTTTGCATGAAGCAGGATAACAATACAGATGTATGCCATGGGAAATATAAAGATTGTAGAGATATTATTCACATTTCAGAGTTGTTTGATGCATATCACTTGATTATAATTTACTTAAAATATTTTTCAAATTATGCTGTTTGTTGACAATATAAGTCATTTTTGTAATGGAATAATACATTTAGTAATGGAATGATTGTAAACATGAACAGAAAATTGATATGACCTTTTTACAATTTTTGCTTTTTCTGTGATGTATGTTTGCTTGATATTCAGTTAGACTGATAAATTCAATTTTGTACAAGTAGAAAAGCGTTTCTACTGGCTGAATGATACACTTCTCCATTCCACATAGCTTACATATACAGCATGAGCGAAACATGTGGAGCAATTCTGTCAATCTGCATTTTTCAAAACAGGAAACAACAAGTTTGTTATTTTTACAACAATGATAAGGAATATCAGTATTGAAATAGATTGACGATAACCAAATTTTAAAGTGGTCAAACATGATTTTTCACCACGTGTATGTAGGATACTTTGTAAGAAAACATTGAAGTGTGCAGGCTTAGTTTGTTATGCTTTACGCTCACGATGAAACCTTTATCATTTTATTGATTTACTCATGGGAGAGGACCTACCTGGTGTTTACCGTTTGAACATAGATACCGGTAGGCTTTTTGCTCTTTTGTGAATCGGCCAGCTCTATTATTTGTGGGATGAAAGCATGAAGAAGTGCTTTGTATACTTACAGTCAGACAGTGGGTGCAAAGGCAATATATTCACAGAAAGTAAGATCAATATCTTCAAATCATTTTGAATGACTATATACAATGAAGCTGTACAAGTACGTCATCAGACAAGGGTATAGGGGGCAAAATTAACATTGCGCAGTGTTTCTGTCATACAGGATAAACAGGAACAATTAAAGCTGGAGTTTGTAATAGCATCCCTGTATGACGGTGTGGGATATAAAGGGGGGGGGGCAAGATGAGACTATTCCTTCTTCGAATTAAGAGAGAGGGAGAGAGAGAAGGAGGGGGTGAAAGGAGGGACAGAAGGGACTCGAGGGAGGGAGAAAACTGGAGATGGGGAGAGAGGAAGGAAGAAAAAGAGAGAGAGAGAAAGATAGAGAGAGGGAAAGAGAGAAGGAGAGGGCGAATGGAGGGACAGAAGGGACTTGAGGGAGGGAGAAAACGGGAGATGGGGAGAGAGGAAGGAAGAAAGAGATAGAGAGAGAGAGAAAGATAGAGAGAGAGAGAAAGAGAGAGTAAGAAATAGCATGAACATGGGAAATGGAGAGTAGGAAAGAGAAAGAAGGGAAGGAGAGACAAAAACAAAAACACCTTGAATGTGACAGAAAAGAAAATTGGTTTCAGAAAACAATCATAGACTCTGTTGTTTCTGTACAGGTATTGATAATTAGGTGGATCATACATTTATCTTATTGACATATTGATAAATCCCAAACGAGCCACCTCGTACCTCCCCTGAGTCCCCTCTCCTTCTTCCCAATGAAAATAATCAAAATTGATTTATTTAATATTATTATTTTTAAGTTATTTCCTGAAAAGAAAACTGGTCCTTTTTAGGATAGAATATATATGTGTTGTATGTTTAAACTTTGCTATGTAATTAGTCTCTTATCATCTTTGGCCTATAGCTAAACACAACTGGACATGCTATGTGGACACAATCACTTTTGGTTGTGTTAAACATTCCTTTCCTACTCCTTGAAAAGGTCAATTCCTAACACAGGCTCTGTATGCATCTAATGATGATTAGAAGAGAGTGGAAATAAACAGCTGTTTACACACACACACACACAGACACACACACACACACGACCATGGTACAATATTGATTTTTTTGTAACCATGATCAGAATAATGTTTTCATTGAATGAACAAGAATGATATACTGATATAAGATTTAGATCATGTATTGCATTGCACTAATAGCGAATTTATTGTGTTTGAATGATTTGACAAAATCTTTATGCTATGGGCTACCTACAGTGAATGTCATTGTGAGTAAAATAAGGAAAGACAGTATACTACTCATACAGTTCATCGCTGAAAACTTAGTATGATTATGCATGAATATATCAAAACCAGAAATATAAAACATGTCACCTTACAATGCACATTTAGGAGCATACCAATTCCAAAAGTGAATAATTACATGATATTTATGTGCATTAATTATACATTTATATGTGCCATTATCAGAACCACAATTTATTATAGACCATTCATGATATGAACGATGCATTCATAAATGTGCTATTGATGGCAATTCTAACAGATGCTGGTATTAGGCTCTATTACCATTCAACATCAATTTAGAGTGAGGAAACAGATAACTCATAATACATTTGATCCCTTTCAATAGTACTACAGAGAAAGAGAGAGAAAGAGAGAGAGAGAGAGAGAGAGAGAAAGAGAGAAAGAGAGAGAGAGAGAGAGAGGGGGGGGGTGTACATGTAGATGATAATTGATAAGAGAGATTAGATGAAGATAATAGTTTTGAAAAAGTTATAAAAAAAGAAAGTATATTTAAGCACTATATACAGTTTCAACATGTTACATGTAAGTATCCCTCCTAATGCCGCCTTCACTTACACATATGTTTTACTTAGGTAATATGTTAAAAAAAATAACAGTTATATTTTTCCTGAATGATGATTTAAAGTTCTAATGAAAGTTTGTATAATTGAATGTTCACATTAAAAAAAACAAAGCACTGGAAGCAGTACACCTGGGAAAGACAGACGCAGGTAACAACATTTTGATCATCTTGCTTGATGTGTATGCAAAAATTTTTTTTTTTAGCAGGACTGCACTTCACATCAATCAAATACTATTTATTTCTTCTGTGAACGAGAATCTGCTGCAGCATCATAGCTATTTGATGCAATCTTTAAGAGCAATTCAAACACAGTTTTTCTAACCCACATTGTCTATTAATATTTTGCACCAATTATTTGTTGTGAGCATTTGAGGGTATATCAGCCAGTTTGTTTCCATATGCACATTATGAGGGTATAGTTGGGACAGAGCTAATAAACATTGGATGCAGAGGGATGATTGATTACTTACTGGATGTGTTCATTATTTGTATTCATTAGATTTGACTTTTGTGAAACCCTCCCTTGTTATGTACCATCATGATTGACTATAACCTTGATTTGGAATACACATTGTTTGCCCAAATGAACTCATGGTCTGTAATTTCCCATATCATCTGCAGAGAGCAAGAAGGGCATTACATGTAACTCCTACATTTACATCGCATTGATGCCCTTATGGCCCTTATTATACATATTCATAGATGTCTAGATGAGAGAAAGAGCTTATCCTTAAGTTGATGAATACATGAGAGGAAAAAGGCCCTAACTCCATTAAAACAGTGTGGGGGATGGAAGAATTTTTTTTTTCTTAATTTAAAAGTCACAAATGTGTTCATCTTCATGTATCATCAAAATCTATTTTATGTCATAAAGATTTTCTGAAGATGACAACCATCTCACTTAAAAAAAATGTTTCTATGGAGTTTGATTCATATATCCACTCATCTTTTCAATTGCATAAATTTCAAATAAGTGTCAGTATCATTGAGAGAATATTAAACTTCAGGGGGAATGAAAGGATTTTTGAAAATACCGAGTGGGATGAAGATTATATTAGGCAGCACAGTTATTAGTTGTGACATAAAATATCAAGGGTATATACATGCAGGCTTGCATATAGTCAGGACTCAGTTGCACATGTTCATTCATCGTGCAACTCTGATGGCTGATGAGTTGGTAAATTTCTATATGGGTCATCAATTTATGAGTAACAGGCATAACCCTCTGCCATTGATTCTCTCAAGAATACCACAGGATACTGTATAGATCACACCAGCGTTTTGTAAGCCAAAAAGTAAATTTAGTAATTGCTGGTTTAATAATGATATTACCTGTACATGCTGTTAAAGCTTTAGTGAATAGAGGTCGATTACTTTGAGTAATGCCTCGTAATCACTTGTCCTTGAGGGGTTCTATCATGTGGATAACGATGATTATTTTGTATCCTTGACACAATTTGTTAGATAAATGAGGCATTTGTGGATTCCCAGGGAAAGTTAAGCTTTTGCTCATGGTGATGTGTCCTCAGTTTGTCAGCAGTTGAAAATTAACAGGAATTTGTGTTTTGTGTTAGGAGCCCTAAATTTCCCCCAATTTTGTAGGCAAAAATGAACACAATTACAATGATGTCAAAGGGGATGTCATTTAGCACACACTTCTGCAAGGTTTTTCAAAACAAATGTGTTTGAAGACAAATATTGATGACAGAATGCCATATTTGGGTTTACTGTATGCAGAAAACCTACATTTTGTCATTAGATTTGTTGCGCTCCCAACACTTAAGAGAGATTTTAAGCTTTACCCACACATGAAAGAGTTCACTACCTTATAAATGGAGAAGAAAAAAAAAAAACATGAAAAAATCAGAACCATTTGATGAAAAAATGAATAGCAAATTTGGGTTACAAATAATAAATGTGCACTGCCAATAAACTCTTGGTTGTGAAACATCTGATATATGAAGTGGCGTAGGTACTTGAAGGGCATGACCTTTGTTCCCTTTTCCCTCAAATGGGTAGATTCACACTTTGTCTCTGCCTCGATCTACCACTGACCCATTACATCCTGGCCTTAAATCTCTCTCCTCTATCTTCTTATGTCCATATGAAGGTCATCTGAAGGTGACAAGATGTCGAGCTTGGAGTTCCAGCTCAAGTCTCAACTGAACCACAATGTCCTCCTCCACAAGGAGAAGGCAGAGCTAGAGACGAGACTCAAGGAGCACATGGAGACTCTCAAGGAGTCTGGAAAGCAGGCCGACAAACTGGATGAGGACATCTTGGAGACCAAGAAACAGATGAAGGGTCTTCTCGACATGTTTGAAGGGAAAGCAATAGAGGGTGAGGATTGACATCATGCTACAGTTCTCTAGGGAATACCCCAGGCTTTATTATTACATCAAAGTTATAGGGTATAGGGTTGTAATTGGGCTTTAGTTTAGGTTTAGGGTTAGGGTTGGGTTTATTGTTTGGTCCAGGGTTAGAGTTAATTCTTTGGATTGGTGTAGATATTGATTGCAATATTCCCTTTCCAGAGCATGAGTCATTCATTCCTTTGCTAATGGCTTATAAGATTGAACCTTTAGATACAAATTTGAAAAAAAGCTAAAGATTATCGATCAGTACACTCATTTCTAGGCATAAAGCTTTATCGCATGCAATATTGCAATATATTTGTACTGATTTTAGTGTATGACTGCAAACTGGTTTCAACAGAGCCACCAGATATTTGACAATCGATTGATCATTGCCTATTAGAAATATTATTAATACCCAACGTAATGTTTACAATTTGAATTATGAAGCCTAGCTGAACTGACTTTTTTCTTCTAGTACTATAATGCTGGCTATAGGCAGGATATTTAGAATTATAATTTCTATGAAAGTACCCTTTATCTTAATGCTGACATTTTAACTTTTGTTGCAGCTGAAAATAGAATAGGTGAACTGCGTGAAGCAATGGAGAGGACACAGGAGAAAGCAAGGCAGTACCAAGCCATGTATGAGGCTGAGAAGGAGACTAATTACAAGCTAGAGAAGGATCACAAGGAGGCCGGAGAAAGGTCCAGGGTCAAGATGGAGAATGGAGATGATGAGGGTGATGGACTTGGACCCATCTTGATATCAAGGTAGGCACATGCTCACAAAAGAATTGCATTCTTTCATATATTACCTCCACATTACCTTTCTTTTCCTCGTGAAGCAACAGCACGTTTGACATAGCAACTCCTATGTTGGTATCGTATGGTCTATTGTAAACAGGTGGTCAGCTCTGGTGAAGCTACATACCATTGTCTCTTGTTAGCTCACTATTGATTGACAGATGATGTCACTAGATAAATGATATCTGGAGATTTTTTTAGGGTAGAGCTAAGCAAGTCTGAGGAAATTATTTTTTATAGATATTTAAAAATCTATGAAATATATGTAGATGTTTGAACAACAAAATATGAGTTGTATGCAGCCCTGTACATCAACAGGAATCAACTTATATTTGGATTTCACCTGACCTTTAAACTGTGAATGAGAATAGGTTCCTCACATTCTACTTAATCTATTATATGAATTGAGAATCATTGGGCGTGCTCATTTATACTACATGTATTTTAAATTTTTTTTTTATTTTATATGTATGTCTATATTTTGTGTAAAATGTGGAACAATAACGAACTTAAAAACTTGCACTTGAAGTAGCCCCATATTTTCTGCTCTTGTTCACATACAGATCTCATACATCGGTGAAGAGAGCAAAGTCAACCCCAATTGACCCATATCACATTGTCCCTCAGTACCAGGTAAGAAAGATCATCCTTCCCTTGAAAATAGATATAACATTAATGTATGTTTTGGTATTTAATGTTACAAATACACACCTGTCTTAACTGAAGACTTCAACTGAAAGTCAAATTTGATTTTCGATAGCATGCACAAAAGTGAATGATGCATTAATTCGCCTTTTGTGTATGACAGAAAAATGTGAAGAAAATAAATGATGTCTTTGATCCCAATTCAAGGTATCACTTTTGTGTATGTTGAATTGATTTCTTCATGTTTAGGAAAACATTCAGATTGGAGGTGGTGTGGTGAAGATTCCTAAACATACTGACTTTTTATATTTAGTTGTATTCAATCAAAATATGATATGCAATACTCGACAAATTAACCTAAAATTGCCTTTCTCTTTTCTATCTCCTGTTTACTACCAGTGTGTTGTGGAAGAGAACAAGGTACTCAAAGCAGAAGTAGATAGGTTACTGAATGACAATGTACATCTAATCAAGAAGAGTAAACAAGCACAGAGGGACATTGAAACCATTCAGGTATGTAGTGGATTTAATTTATTCTTACTTTCTATTAATTTGTGAACTTAGTGACAAATATAAAGGAACATTAATCACAAACATGAAATTTATTTTAGAACAAAATATGGATATGCATTGATGATGTAGCATTTGATTCTACCAGTGCCCAGTATTGCAATTTACTCCCACCTTAAAATAGTTAACCAAATCAATGGCTTATTACAAATGCCATATTCTTCATTATTATTGGTTTGGAATTTGAAGCCTTGTTCAGATATGATGTGTTACACCTCTGCTTTAAAGAAAGGATGCAAATGTAAGTCTAGTACACTTCACATTTCAGTATCTACACAGAGCTAAGTGAATATGTGTGGGACCTCTGTTGCGTGTAGTCGCTATATCTAAAAAAAAACACGGACATGGTTAAGCCCTTCTTATTTGTAGGAGCTTTAAGGATGTAATGATTTCTTCTACATCTCATTCTGCACATTGAATACCTTCAAAGGCATCGCCCTCGGGCAAGCCTTTGGGATGTAGTCCAAGGAATAAGCTATAAATGAAGGAATTTAACTTCCCACACATGACTCACCACTAATAAACAAGGTTGCTGGGTAACTAGAGAGAATATAAGATTGGGGTAATTCAGTGTTGATCGATGTATCAAGGCTTTTTACTACATCAAGTTGTTACAATTGCTGTGCATGCTACTATAACTTCATCAGAGGTATTCATATACCGGTAATGAAATGCATCAAGATTTTGTTTTCCTCGTAAGAGCCTCCTTAATGCTACAACATACATGGTTTTGTAATGTAGTTCACCACCACCCCCCCCCCACAATAAAAATGCAAATAATACCACTCAATTTGTATTAAGGTTATAGTTTACCAAATAAGGATTCAGATTCATTTATGTTCACCATTTTTAAATAATCTGTATATGTAATAATTTGTATGATTATTTGGAAATGGTAAATAAATAATCTGAATCTGAATGTGCACTCCCGTTAAATTTCTCATAGCTGGACAGTCTGATTTTGTAGCCATGCAAATAGTATTTTGCATTTTCATTGTAATGTAAACTTGTGTCTGATAGCTTAGTTTCTGTATATTAGTTCATTGCAACCATACATTTGATTTCATAGAGAATAAATATGGTTCACATTAGACAAGTGCATATGTTGTACAATGAAATAAAACTGGCATTTGAGATACATCAATATAAAAACAGAACATTCTATTACAATAGCACTTACATAACTGGATCAAAATATGATGTATAAGCATGCATGGTCTACATGACAGAACATATCTATTCATATAAATAGTAAACCAAACCAGTGTGTTTGTAGTCCCTGTTTGTAATTTCTGTGTTTCACTTTTTTATATCTTGATACTTGTTTCAGAACCATGTTGCAACCTGCTCAGGACAGAGGGATGAGCTGAGGAGAAGACTGAAGAAAGAACAGGAAGATGTAAGCATCATTATATGATCAGTCCAGGCCGGGGGGGGGGGGGGGGGGGNNGGGGGGGGGGGGGGGGGGGGGGGGTACAGGACAAGGGAAACAAAAATATGCCCTGGTGGTGAAGCAGATGAGGTTTATACTGAACGCAAGAGTTAAAAATTGAAAGCTCTCTTTCATTTTGTGATGAAAGTCGTCAAGAGCCTACAGGCACAGTTGTCTAGTTTGGGATGTAGGATATATCATAGGAGGTGCATGCCATTATGCAATCATATAGTCACAACTCTTCAGGTCTTTCCCATTAACATTTTGAAAATCATACAATATACACTGTTTTTCTTCTGAATGGACCAGGGATTTTTTTCACAAAGACTTAGATCAACTTTAACTTGGACTTAAGTATGGCAGGCCACTCATGCCATTAGTTGCTCTCACAATTATGATCTTCAGATAACATTTTTTCCTTCAATAACGAATTAACAAAAAAAGTAAATTCTGTTGATTTGTGAATGAATCATGACCATGGTTTGTACGTCCCTTGAGAGACCAATACGGTAACAGTAAATGGTGAGAGCAAACAGTGGCATGAACAACCTGTCACAGTTAAGTTGAACTTAGAATCCGTCTTAGTCTTTGTGAAACATCCCCCAGGTTTAAATGATAAAAAGTTCGATATGGTTATATATTTTTATTGTCATTCTTCACATGAATATTGACATCCTTCTATTTTATTGATTGAGTTATTGATTGACTGGTGCAATTTATTTCATAAACAGAAACGGAAGCTTTCCTCATCAATGACGAGGCAAGCATCAGATTGGATTACGCAGAAGAAGATGGTGAAAGACATAGAACATTATAGTAAAGCTGGCAAGGTAAGTGGACTTATGCTCTATGTGAACTTATTAAACAGACAAAACCTTTTTTCTGTAAAAGAGGACTAATTACTTCGAAAAATAATTTGTGTGCAGGTATAGTAGATATAAAATATCAAATATAATCCAAATCAGGAATGTATAAATCGCCAATATCTAGGTGCATAATCAAAGGCGCTGAGAGAATAAAGTATAAAGAAAGGGCTTTATTACAAATTATTTGTCATGAAATCCAAGTCAGACTTGAAGGATCTGTAAGTCTTCCTAAATGCACTCTCATAAAAAAACAGCATGTACATGTATGGAACCCAAGTCTGATATAAGTTCTGTGTGCATGGTTAACCCTATTTCTAATAGTCCTTGAATATTAATCCTTAGAATTTTGGATGAAAAGTACTTTTGTTGATTATATACATACATGTACTTACTATACACAAATCAATTTTTACATTATTTTTTATTATTAATTATTAGATTTTTTATATATATATTATTAGTATTATTATTATTATTATTATTATTTATTTATTTTTTTTTGGGGGGGGATTAGTCCCATTTAAATGGCAAACATTGATGATATTGTTGGAATGTGACAGTTGCAGGATGATGAAATGAGCAAGGGAAAGCTTTAGGTAAAAATTTTAATACTTTTTTCTTTGGGTATCTTGTGCATGCATTAAAAAGGAAGTTTAGAGAATATTGACATTAACGCGTCCATCAATATGATATTACTAGGTATTCATCTTACAGTTTAGTCATAGTCATACTAGAATCTGAGCCTCTTTAGTTTTGAATATTACTAACATTCTGTCTATTTTTTGGTTTCTAAGGGAAGATTCTGCTTACTTACCATATTGACAATTTGCTCATATTAGGTCATGTCCATGCATCATGTACCCAAAATATGAATGCCGCATATATGCTTTCAGATATATGTAGCTGTTTCTATCGCTTGTTAAACCATCATTTATACTCGCTTTTTTATTGTACATTTCACAGTACTAGTATGTCATTTTTAGTGACAGGATGTCATTTTTTAGTGACAGGATATCATTGTATTCAAAGACACTTCTTAAAACTCTAATATTTCTTTTATCACTTAAAAGATATACCGTAATAAGGTCTGTTAAACATGTTACCACAGTATGAGATACGGGTACTACCTAAGCTTGCAGCATTACCTGTACAAACCATTCCATGACAGTCATAAAGTAAAACTACTTAACATGTAATTATATGTTTAAAGCATATTTATGTCAAAAAGAGCTGTTTTTAAATCAATTACATAGATTGTCAATTACTTGACAAATCCTCTAGAAAGAAATTTAAAAATGTAACGCACATAGGAGCATGCAAATCACACATGTGCAATCACTGCAGTGCATACTAAACATAATCTATTTCTTGTGATGTTCATCTGCTTGACTGTGTTATCTTGAGACAAAACTGTCTGAATTTACAGCAGACAAATTTATAAAATTAATATTGTAATGCTTAAATCTTTTTGTTATGCTTTTTCACTATGTTTTGAGCAGTTTGTTTTGGGGATGTAGATCTCTTTTTGTACGATTTTCAACAATAACTTTTCAATGTATGTAAAGTGTTGATGCTGCTGTAGAGGTTGCACTTCTAGTACATAATTCACATGGTGAAATATTTCCATTTAACATTCTTCTTTACACCCTTGCATGTCATTCTCACCAAATGTTTAAAGGATATCAAACATTTTCATTAACTCAGTAACCATTGCATGCTACATTAAGACATTATAGAAGCTTGTATCATATAGTTGTGTTTAGTTGCTTTTATGAACCAATATTTCTACCATCTCAGAAACTTATGTTTTTTTTT